>JACYXH010000397.1:15000-20000 GCA_026745465.1 Lota lota | reverse complement strand
CAAAAGGTTGGCTCCCACTGAGTGAAATAAGTCATCATGAATCAAGCAAATGCTGTGAGTGTAGCAGATGCATTGCAAACGGCGATGTTTAGCATGACTGAGGGTTGACCCTATTGAGACTTAAAACAGAGCGATAAAGAGTCTCTTATCTAAAGAGCCTCTTGTCTAATCAATTCTTATCCAACGGATCCCGAGCGGTAAACCAATCAACACAATCAACACAAAGCCACTGATTACAAAAGATTAACTACCCAGTCGCATGCATGCTATAAGCGCAAAACCCCCACTTATTTCATATTTGTACGCGCGGGACAACACACACAAACGGAGCGCTCCTAATGATAGTGATCGTGTGTCAGGCCATATAGTTTTAGGAGCGCCGGGATGTTGTGGAAGAGCTGAAGGCGACCATTCCATTCCTGTCCCAGCTCCGCGCCGCGTTCTCACACTCACGCTCTTCCTCACCCTCACCCTCACCCCCCACCCCACCCCACCCCCCCACCCACCCCACCCCACCCACCCCACCCGACCCCAACCCTGCAACTCTGCCTGGGGAGGAGAAATTCTCTGAACTACGCTGCTCCTTTTATGGCTCAGGCCTGCAGGGCCGGCTTCTCCTGCAGAGGCAGATAATAGCACGGCTGGCCTCAGCACTACCAGGTGGCGACCAGGGCTGGGGTAAACAGAGCGCAACCGGCGTCTGCTCCACCTTCCCCAGCTCACACAGGGGCTGTCAGAGCGCCGAGGGCCAAGCGCAAGGGTCAACACACTCACATACCCTGAGTGTTACTTAGTGGGTGTCTTTCGAACCATTTGGCTAAGGAGCATTTCAGTTTATGTAGGCCTTCTCTGTCCCAGAACCAATAAAATATCTGACCCACCTGTTAAAGCCTACAATCAGGCCTCACGAGGGCCTCTCCTCTCAGGTATATTAGTCTAGACGCTCTTTTCAACATCGGCCGGCCATGTGTTGTGTTTTTTCACATTAATCGACAGACTGTAAAGCAATTGGAGGAAAGCGGTGTATGACGTTTGGTCTTTAATGACAAGTAAATGTCCACTTTATAATCCTGAAGGAAACTAACATCCAGAACCCACAAGGACTAGGCGGCATCTGGAAAAGCGCTACACAAATCAAATATATGATTATTGTTATTATTATGATCACTATTGTCATTATTAAGCCATCATGTACAGATCTATCTAGCTGCTCTTGGCAGAAGACATTTATTCTTCTTGGTTTTGCGGAGGTGGGGTGGATCCGCTGTCTGCCAGGACACCAGTTGGGGGCGGGGACGGGACGGGACGGGGGGGGGGGACGCAAGCAATCCTGCTGTCATTCAGGGGAAATTGAGTCAAGCCTTTTTCCGTTCAGTCCCTGGCTAAAAATCAGTAAATGACTGTTGTCTTATTCCTTAATGATGGTAATTATGGAGCGCCTGACTTTGACAGATGTGCTACAGATTAAGAGAGCAGCTAGAGTTGTACTGTGTGTAGAATATTACCATATCCACAATTGACACTATTAACACGTTAGGGTCAAGTTAAACACTGCTACTGTCCGTGCACTGTTCAGTGTGAGCGCGTGTGTGTGTGCGTGTGTGAAGGTGTGCATACTGGTGTGTTCAAATGTGTGTGTGTATAAATGTGTGTGTGTGTGTTTGTGTGTGTGTCTGTGTGCAAGTGTGCGTCTGTGTGTGTATGTACGTGTGTGTGTGTGTGTGTGTGTGTGTGTGTGTGTGTGTGTGTGTGTGTGTGTGTGTGCATGTGCATGTGCGCGTGTGTGTGTGTGTGTGCGTGCGCGTACATCCAGTGTTATGCTATGGAGCCGCATGGAGCGAAATCCTGTCCACACTCATTGCCGTGGCTACCGGCGTCTGCCTCTATGTGCTTTCCCTATGTGATCCTTCTCTCAGGTGGGGACTAACCCCCCCCCCCCCCCCCCCCCCCCTTCCCCTCCCCCCTCCCCCCTCCCTCCCAACCCATTTCAGTGCTAGTTGCTCCCAACTTGCCTCACGCCCCATAAACCTCTCAACACCAGTGGGGCTGCTGTGACGCGCACGCAACACATCATTTACTGCTTTTACTTTCTTGCACACTAGCTTGAGTTAATAGGCTAATGGGACAAAACGAAATGCTGGATTCGTTTGACACACTTGGCAGATCTCTCTCTCTCTCTCTCTCCCTCTGCCTCTAAATAGGGACCTGTGTATTTCAGGGTCTTGGACTGCAGGCGTGTGTTTGTTTGCCTTGGATCGGCGCATTTGGGTGAGGGATTGTGTTTTTCAGACCCTCTGACCACTGTGTTCTCAAGGTGTCTGACTGTGGTGTGGTTCTCGCTCTGCTGGGATTGCTCTGGCTGTTTCCTTCTCATTCGTCCTGCTGGTCCTGCTGGTGCTGCTGGCAGCTCCCTAGCCCCGCATGAGACCAGCGCTCTGGGCAGCTTCTCAGGAGCTAGGCCCCTGGAGGTAGGAATACTACTTGAATCAACTCAATGCACACGTCTCCCAGGTGTGGTGGGCTGAAGCGCCGGGCGTGCCTTCTGGTTTGCTGAACCTGCCCTGGTTCCCCCAGCACCTGCGAGCCCAGAGACCGGACCCCGGCCAGGGGCCCGGGGCTTTACGTCAACAGCGCCTCGCTGGGATACGAACACTGGGGCCCACTGTTCGCTAGCGGCGGGAGTATTAACATGTTTACCAAACCGCAAAATGAAACGGACAATTTCTTTTTTTTTTTTAAAGACTAAAACTGAAAACTGTCTGAGTGCCTTTCACCAGGAACCCTGGATTATTTTATAGACAGCACCTTTAAAAACCAAACCCATTAACGCTCGCTTGAGCGTACGTATGTGTACATGTATGAAAAGGAGAATGGTCATCGTCATGCAGTTGAAAGATTGCCAATAGGATTTCTTTCCCTGGAGCAGCCTAGTAAACCTGATCAACAGATTAGGAAGATTATTTTTTTGGTTTTGCCTCATTGTTCTCTAAAGTTTTCCAGAGCTCAAGGCCGTAATCAATGGGGTGGCCCATGGTGGCACCAACCCCCTTGGACATTTTGAAATTGGAAAATAGCTGAATCCCAGTAGGTTCACCTAGTGAAGCTACAGTTGTGGCTTGAATGGGTAATATAAATGTGACTTCAATGGAATATCTAGGGGGCTAGGGCCTCATGACCCAAGTCTTATTTAGTCCGACGATTGCACATCGATAGCATAATCTGGATTTAGAAAGAAATCTGTTTTTGATCTGTTCATTAAAAAAATGTAACACGATCAATGGCAACCGACATCAAGGGCCATTAATGACCAGTTGAATGATGGAAAGAATTCAAAGAATATGGTGGATGCATGATAGCACTAATGATTCCTTGAAGGGACACAAAACACACATTGTTCTGAGCGGATTGGCCCACCCCCTATAGCTTATTTGTGTAATTGAATCAAATGTTGTGTTACCACTCAGTTGAAATAAGTCACTAGCAGACAACCAGAAACTAGAAAACAACCGCCTAACACAGTCTCTGCCTGTCTAAAATCCCCCTCAGTCTGTCTTTTTCTAGTCTTCTTTCAATGACCTGACCCCCGTTAACTGTTGCTTCCTACTTTTCCACCAGTAGAATAATCCACCCAATACTAAATCATGTCGTCCACGGCAAAGGCTAATAACCTTGGACACACATCTTGAATGGCAACAACATTTCTTGAAATTAAGAAATCTTTGCAAAGGAGAATCGTTGGATCTCAGCCGACCGCCACCAACCAAACCCACCTGCGTTCGACCCCTCCCCCCCCCCACCCCTCCCCCCCCCACTCCCTCCCCACCACTGAGGCTTATCTGGGCTGTCGCTGATCCGTCTCGGTCCGTCCGGCCTTATCTCTGTCCGCCATTTTCTCCTGCGCTCGCTGCCATGCTGTTTCTGCTCCGTACTCCATCGCACCCTCTGCTATCTTCAGCTTATGTCAGCATGACCCCCCCCCCACCCCCCGCCCTTCTCCACCACCCACCAACCCATCGGTCCTCGGCGTGATGCTTCTCTGTCTGTCCTCCTCTCCACGCGGAGAGGAGAAGCAGTATCTGGGAGTCTTCAAGAAGTCTGTCACGGGGTTTCACTCTCTTCATCTAACACTGGCCATGATGTCGACAAAGACCACGTGAGTGGATGACTGCGCACACGTGCCCGCAAACACACGCACACAAACACGCACACATCCACACACGCGCACGTGTGCATACACAGACACACACACACACACACGAAAACAGGCAAACACAGTGAAAACATCACACCCACAAGCAAAATTACAAATCACACACCTACGCACAAAATAACACACACACACACACACACGTACATACATCATACAACACAAATGCGATACTACACTTTGATCAAACCCCCTCTTATAGCCCACAGCAGTGGAAGGGTGTCCTCAGTTAGTGGAGCACATTTCTCTTTACAACATACCTTGCAGATGCCTGCTTCTGTAATGGTCCTTGGGTTTGGTGGGGTGGGCCCTGGCGTTTCCATCACACTTCGGCTGCTCGTATCTGGCCGTGGGGGCGGGCAAAACACTTAATTAGCATGAAGTAATTCATTCACAACTCAACCCTTGTCTGAAACACCCCACCCCATTAAACACAACAACAAAAAGGCCCATAAAAAGAAACACATTGAGAAATAAAGGACAAAACTTGTGTTTCTAATTTCCTCTGCCTACGGTTAAATCTTCAAGGACAAAATGTAATTTCGCTGCGGCACACAAAGGAGAAGGAGTGCAAAACAAGTCCGGAGGACAACAGAACAGACATGGGCTGCCACTGGGTGGAGGGACAGGAAGTTGGAAGCAAGGCAGAAGGGAGCCGGCCAATAGCAAGAGAGCGATAGAGACAGTCAAGATTTCACGGTGGGTGAAGAGCTGGTGGTGGTGGGTGGTGATGGTGGTGGTGATGGTGGTGTGAGGCGGTTTGGGGGTGGGGTTAGAATCATAGAGAGAGAGG
>JACYXH010000397.1:0-7500 GCA_026745465.1 Lota lota | reverse complement strand
GTGATATCAAGGTGAGTTTATCGCTGAGGGCTGGGGGTGTTGAGGTGTGGAGGCTGGGGGAATGTTATGCTCAGGTGTTTAAATTGGTGGGTTTTCGTGGCTACTAAGGGGGAGTAATAGGTGTTCTGTGGTTTGGTAAAGCTGCTAGGTCAGGGGGTGTAACAAATCAACCTGCATGTGATACGGTTTGGGGGAGGATGTGTGGGGTTAGTGTTTGTGAGTGGAGCTGTGTGTTGGGTATCTTGGTTTGTGTGAGTCGTTGTGTGTGGGTGGAGCATGTGGTGTGCTGTGAGCGATGGTGTCAGAGCGTGAGATAGGATGGAGGGGGTTAGAAGAGGGAGGTGGTGATTATGGAGATGTGAGATTGGTTGGAGTGGAGAAGCAGAGCTCGTCATCCACCTCGAAACGCACGGTGCAGGTGTTGTTGAACAGGGGGGAGTGTTCATGGTCGAAGAGGTTTTTTTTTGGGACCATTTGGTTGTGAGTTCAGGGGTGTATGGTGTGTAATGTGTTGTAGACACATTGTGCGGGTTGGGTGAGAGGTTGTATTAGGTTTTTTGTGGGTAGTCAGGAAGCATGGCGTGTGTGTGATGTAGTACATGGTGTTTTTGTTGACTCCTCACATTGATCACTGCTCAGCTGTCTCCTCCTCTCTTATCTCTCTGTACTCTCTGTCTACTAATCTCCTCTCTCTACTCTCTCCTCTCACTCTCACTCATCTGTATCTCTCCTCTATTTCTCTCCTTACTCTCTCTCTCTCTTCACTCTCTTCTCTTCTCTCTGGATGTCTCTTGCCTGGTGAGGGTTTTGTCAGTAATGTATTTATTTGCTGGGGTTTTCTCTTCAAGTCTCCCACTGAGACCAGCCCGTGTAATCAAAACCATCAACATTGTGTTCTGCAGGCTTCTCTTGCTGCTTGTAAATTATGATAATGGTATTCACACACAAAGGAATAAAAAACCTTCAGACACACCGAAACACAAAATCACACACACACACGTACACAAAACCCACAGCATTCTCGTTTGTAGCCCAAATGGCATTGTTTTAGGGTGCATGTGATACTTTACCCTAGGGGTACAGAGACACAAAAAGTGCATGTGTTCGTTTGTGTGTGTGTATGTGTGTGTTTGTGTGTGTGTTGTGCATGCATGCCTTTGTGTATGTGTGTGTCTGTGTGCGTGGGTTTGTGTGTGTGCGTGCCTGTGTTTGTGTGTGCATGCATGCCTGTGTGTTTGTGTGTGGGGGGGGGGGGGGTTGTGTGCATGTGTGTGTGTCTCTCTGTGTGCGTGTGTGCGTGTGCGAATGTGGTTGTGTTTGAGGAGAGGTGTACTGGGGAAGAAAGATGGAGGATGTTTGGTGTTTTTTGTGTGTGCCATGTGCTGATAATTACAACCCAGCAAATAGTCCCAGATGGAGCTTGGATCCCTGGTTCCCCGACACCACCGTGTTTCCTTTTCCCATCCCACACGCCCTCCTCACAAGAGCTCTCACAGCCTGGTCAAAACAAGAGCCTTTGGTCCACGCTCACAAACACTCACCAGCCCTCATGGAAGTGAGGAGAGGCGGCAGCTTCATGAAGGAACTGACATTCTGATGGGGAACAAAGCATGAGTCGCATGAACCCAGTGGGGTGGAGGAACTCACGTTGAGCTCTGGTTCTGTTGTTCTGCCGGCTGCGGACCTGCTCCGTCCACAGGGTCGGGTACTGGGAGATTATGTCTGGAAAAAGAACCAGCAAAACACACTTCATACACACACCATGTCTCACACCAACTCACACTGCAGACTACAACTAACTAACCCTACATACTAGACCTAACTCACACTACAGACTACAACTAACTCCCATAGAGTAGAACTAACTAACACTATAAACTAGAACTAACTCACACAGACTAGAACTAACTCATACTACAGACTAGAACTAACTCCCATAGAGTAGAACTAAGTAACTATTATAAACTAGAACTAACTCACACAGACTAGAACTAACTCATACTACAGACTAGAACTAACTCACACTGCAGAACAACTAACTCACATGAGTAGAACTAACTAACACTATAAACTAGAACTAACTCACACAGACTAGAACTAACTCATACTACAGACTACAACTAACTCACACTACAGACTACAACTAACTCACACTACAGACTAGAACTAACTCATACTACAGACTACAACTAACTCACACTACAGACTAGAACTTACTCACACTACAGACTAGAACTTACTCACACTACAGACTAGAACTAACTCACTACTAGACTACTAGAAGTAACTCACACTAGACTAGAAACTCACACTACATACTAAGACTAACTCACACTACAGACTAAACTAACTCACATAGACTAGAACTAAGTCACACTACAGACTAGAACTAACTCACACTACAGACTACAACTAACTCACACTACGGACTACAACTAACTCACACAGTTTTGGAATGGATGCTAATGCTAACCTGTGAGCGTACTGGTTAGTAGTAGTAATAGATGGTTCTAACTCACCCTCCTCGTCAGCCGGAGACTGGGGTTCCACCACAAGGCCTGCTGTGTCGTCTGCATTTAGAATGGAGAATATTTGCAAAGAGACTACAATTACACGAGTCAGCTAGACTGGACAACACCTCACACTGTAGTTGATTTGCACATTGCCCAGGCCAAGAGAGACAGATAGAGAGAGCAAGAGAGAGGGAGAGAGAGGGACAGGGAGAGAGAGAGAGAGGGGGGGAGAGGGAGAGAGAGAGGGAGAGAGAGATAGGGCGAGAGAGAGAGGGGAGGGAGAGAGAGATAGGAGAGAGAGGGGGGAGGGAGAGAGAGAGATAAAGGGAGAGAGAGAGGGGGGAGGAGAGGGAGAGCGAGAAATTGAGGAAAAGACACAGAATAACTCAAAGAAACTGAAGGAGTCATTAGAAAGGGAAAAGGAAAATGAGGGATATGTAAGTTGAGTGGTCATAGTTTCCAACAGGTTTCCTCTTTCGGTGGAGACAAAGGGAAACACTTTCCATGCGATGCCACTAAAGACAGAATGGAGTTATTACAAATGAATTATGGGAGGACTGGGACCAATTTAGACCTGTGGTTCCTCTCTTTCTCTCTTCCCTCTATTCTTAAAATGCTTGCTTATGGATTACGAAAAAAAATGAAAATAAAAAAAAACAACACAGGAGAGAGAGGAGAGTGGGCGTTGAGTATGGGGAGCTGGTGGAGACGATGTGGGCGCACACACTCACACACTCATACACACTGACACAGACAGACACACACTCATACACACTCACACACACAGACACACACACACGTGTTTTTCGATGAGACAATTTAAAGTGGGCGGGTGGGTCACCAGTGTTTGTTTGGTCTCTCTTTGTTTTGAGGGAGGGAGGGAGGGAGGGGAGGGAGTGAGGGAGGGAGGGAGGGAGGGAGGGGGGGCCGAGAGACGTGGGTGTCTTGGCCCGGTGAGTGTGTAAAAACGTTGGTGCGGTTCACCTCAGAAAGAGTCCGGGCGATTTGCTCATCGCTTTCGGTACCCTGGGTCACCGTGTCACGTCGGACTCCAGCGGGAAAGAGTCCTTGGAAAACACATTGTGTCTGTAGCGCCGGCCCGTTAAAAGCGCCAAATCGAAAAGTCCACGGAGCGCAGTTCCCCCCGTTCTCCGAAAAGGCGAACACTCGCTGAGGCTGACCGCGAAAAAGTACCCGTATCCTGCTCACTTATGAACGCTAATGCCCAAAAAAAACAACAACTCAAAATGGTACATTCATGGCCTTGATTGGACATGAAACCACTAATGATGTCTCCTTCGCTCTGCGGCCGCTGACGTGATTGTCACACCTCTTCCAGCGTGTGCCAGGAAAAGCGCGGTGCTATTTCGCCGCGCTCGTCACTCTTCTGTGTGTCACTCAACGGTGGAACACAGAGCCCGTGACTGTCTCGCCCCCCTCCTCCCCCCTCCCCCCTCCTCCTCCCCCCCCTCCTCTGTCACGGGAGGACAGAGTTCCGATAGGATCGCCTAGATGGCCACCAAGCGTCGACACCAGCAGCCAAATCAGAGAGAATTGATGCAATCGTTGCTATTTTCAACGGAGGGACACCGCAAATGCACAGTTTATTCTACTTTTCAGCACCCTGTTTATACAACCCGCTCAGATTAAACCACAAGTTCTCTCTCTCTCTCTCTCTCTCTTCTCTCTCTCTCTCTCTCTCTCTCTCTCTCTCTCTCTCTCTCTCTCTCTCTCTCTCTCTCTCTCTCTCTCTCTCTCTCTCTCTCTCTCTCTCTCTCTCTCTCTCTCTCTCTCTCTCTCTCTCTCTCTCTCTCTCTCTCTCTCTCTCTCTCTCTCTCTCTCTCTCTTAGGCAGAGATTTACATTCCCAGTTGATTAGTGTTTGTAATGAGTTGGCAGTGGGCACATAAACTGGTTGTTTACATAGAGCAGGGCACACACACACACACACACATTTATAAATACACACACACACAGATATAAACTCTCTCACACACACAGATATAAACAGACACACACTCACACTCATACACAATCACACATGAAGAATGCAATCAATTCCCCTGCCACTCCTGAAAATTACACTGATGACTGCCATCGCCGGGAGGCCGGGGAACTCTGAAAAAGATGGCCGTTAAGATACACAGCGTCCAAACCAGGACATTTTGGGCAGTCGTGGTCACATGGGGAGAGGAAGACATTGATGAGAGAGACAGGTAAGGACAGAGAGCGAGAGAAAGAAACAGAGAAAGAAGGATAGACACAGAGAAAGAAAGGAAAATGAAAGAGAAAGAAAAAAAGATTTTGTTTTTATTGGCGCTCATTTTGTCTCGTCTCAGGACTCCGCTGCAGGATGAAAAAAGAAGCGACGAGAAAATCCAAAACAAAAGTCCCCGCTGCCAAGGAAGAACTGTTGCGTTAGTGTGTCCACGCTGCTGATTGTGGGCGCAGCTGGTCCCGACAGCAGGGCGCGGTTTCAATTCATCAGGGGGCCCCCCCAAATGGTCTGTATTTGACACCGCATGAAACACGACACACACACACACACACACACACACACACACACACACACACACACACACACACACACACCTCGGCACGCCCCGCGGTGCTCTGAATGAACGATGGGAAGGTAACAGGTGAGCAGTCTGCACCGTGAACACAGTTTGCACATTACACACACACACACACACACACACACACACACACACACACACACACACACACACACACAACACACACACACACACACACACACACACAACACACACACACACACACAGGTGTGAGGGAACACAGAGACAGAGGATGAGGACATGGCATGTACATGCTTGATATACACATTGATGGGAACAATGACACATGGACAAGCACAAACACAGACGCACACACACACACGCAGACACACACACATGCGGACACACACACACACTCACACACACTCACACACATGCAGACACACACACACTCACACACATGCAGACACACACACACACACTCACTCACTCACTCACTCACTCACACACATGCAGACACACACATACAAAGGCCACATCTCAACAGGAAAGTGTTAATTTTGTTCTGTTGGGTTCTCACCTGCTTTTCCGGGTTCTCTTGGGCCAGCTCTCTCTTGTTTGGAGCCTGAAAAGTGAAACGAGTTGGTGTAATGAACCGCCTGGTTTGCATCTCTAAACGAACGTTACCCTCGCGGAAATACAGAACACGACCCCCCTAATCACACCCACAAGTGCGAAGCTGAATGACCTAGCCAACAACAAAAAAGGAATCAATCCTTTCCCTAATTCCCAGTATGCGTATGTAGTTACAGCGTTCAAAGGAATGAATAAATAAAGAAACACAATTCCGATTCCTAACGGGTGTTTTTATTGCCACCACGGCCGCTTCCTCTCCAGGCTCTGATGGCAGGCCAGCAGCCAGGCTCCCCCCGCGGGGCATCTCATGCTGGGCATATGGAGCTGGTTACCGGGCCGCTTGGCAGCCGCGGCTCTACCGAACCCGCTCGCATTCCTCGCAGTTGCGCTCTGTTGCAACGCATCGCAGCGGCAGCGGCGAAGGACTTACAACGCGGCGCTTACTGACGCTGCAGCTCCACTGCAGGCCTTTGAGCACCACACATCGGAACAAGCATCCGAACACGCATCCGAACACGCATCCGCGCACACGCAGGCACTGAGGCAGTCCCTGCGTGGCCGTCGTTGGACTCTGCTCCCCAGCCCCGGAGAAACTCCTCACGGGGGAAGGGAACGTTCTTCCACCGCGTCGACCAACACGCACGCAATGTCAGCGCATTACGGGGTTTTTCAATTACCGCTGAACCCAAATGAAAACAAAAGGAGGTGGTGGGTCAAAGGGGGGGGGGGGGGGGGGTTTACCTACCTTGACAGCGAGGTTTCTTATTGGCCACTGCTGAGCCACTGATTGGTCGTCCGTTGGGCGTGACGCACCAACAGTATCCTGTGTAGCTGTGGCACTGCACCTGTGGTTGGTCAGGAGATCAAAGTAACCAAGTTAAAGCTGCAGGGTGTGAGATCGAGCGAGTGGGAGGGCTTTTGGAGAGGTACGGGCTGGCCAGCATTTTTTATTTGCAGAATATATCAGTCACATGATGATGATTTTATTGATAACATTATTGAAATCACTATCGATCAGCATTGGCTACAGATACGTCCAGGTCATTTTAAGCTAGGAGCTAGTTGAAATGCTACACATTGCGACTTTTCAACAAAACCGAAGCCCGACCACAAGCTGCGCTGCAAATCAAAACGAGGGCACAAGAGCAACACAACAATCAGTCCCAGGCCAAAGTGCTGACTGCCTCTAGTCCGTTGGGCCAGGCGCCTACCTCACTGTAGGTGCCGTCAGGGTTACACACAGGGACGAAGACCTGGGGGAAGTGCTTCTTGGCCTGCTGCTCGGTGTACTTCTTCTCCGCCACACATCGGGATGTTCTGGGGGGGGGGGGGGGGAGGGGGGGGGGGGGGGGGGGGGGGGGGGGGGGGGGGGGGGAGGGGGGGGGGGGGGGGGGGGGGGGGGGGGGGGGGGGGGGGGGGGGGGGGGGGGGGGGGGGGGGGGGGGGGGGGGGGGCGGAAAATCCGGAAAGTCAATGGAGCACATCGCTCAAACTCTGAGATCCAGACACGTGATGTGACACGAACGAAGGGTGGGATGTTATCGTTTCAGCGCACCTCATCCCGTTTGAATATAATATTGACCATTGCTGTTATTCCTTTAACCAATGCCCAGAAACCCCTCCCCCCCCCCCCCCCCCTCCCCCCCACCTCCCCTCCCCTTGTTGACTGAGAGCCTGTGCTGTCTCAGCATGGCCGTCCTGGCCCTGGGTTACTCAAGCCATTGCTGGGAGATACTGAGACTCCCAGTGCGTGAAAAGAGAGGTTAAGTACCCGGGACAAAGGAAACATTAAGAAAAAATAAAAATGCACGGCTCTTCGGAAGTGTGGGAGGGAGAT
>JACYXH010000396.1:1797500-1805000 GCA_026745465.1 Lota lota | reverse complement strand
TCCCCACCCCTCCTTAAAAAGGAGTGCTGGCCCAGAGTCATCTTGGTGGGCAGCTTTGTCATGGCGACAGATGTTGTAATTGCCAACTGATGGATAACTTGTCACGGGTGTCATTAGGGGGGGGGGGGGGGGGGGGGGGGGGGGGCGTCAGTGCAAGGGCAGAAGAAACAGGGGTCAAAGAGAGGAGAGGAGAGAGAGGAGAGGAGAGAGAGGAGTGACAAGGAGAGGAAAGGAGAGACGAGGAGAGGAGAGGAGCGGGGAGGAGAGGAGAGAGAGGAGACGAGAGGAGAGGAGAGGAGAGAGAGGAGACGAGAGGAGAGGAGAGACAAGGAGAGGAAAGGAGAGGAGAGGAGAGCAGTGGGGAGGAGAGGAGAGGAGAGAGGAGAGAGGAAGGAGAGGAGAGGAGAGGAGAGGAGAGGAGAGGAGAGGAGAGGAGAGGAGAGGAGAGGAGAGACAAGGAGAGGAAAGGAGAGGAGAGGAGAAGAGGGAAAAGGAGAGGAGAAGAGGAGAAAGAGACGAGAGGAGAAAGAGACAATAAGAGGAGAAGAGAGGAGAGGAGAGGAGAGGAGAGAGAGGAGAGGAGAGGAGAGGAGAGGAGAGGAGAGGAGAGGAGAGGAGAGGAGAGGGAGAGGAGAGGAGAGGAGAGGAGAGGAGAGGAGAAAGAGACAAGAAGACGAGACGAGACGAGGAGAGGAGACGAGAGGAGACGAGAGGAGACGAGAGGAGAGAGAGGAGAGGGACCGGGTGGGGATGCAGTCTATTCAGCAGCCACCATTGGTGATTAGCAACATGATTGGCCTCGTGTTAAAGTGACTCTTCTTCTCCTCCTCTTTTAATGTCAAAGGAAAGGTTTAAAAAAGTCTCGAAAACGTTCTTTTGAAGTTCTCTGTGACACGAGCATGCTCCACCATTGTATCACTCTAAACAATGATAATATGAATGAGAGAGAGAGAGCGAGGGAGAGAGAGAGAGAGAGAGAGAGAGGGAGGTGCGAGAGAGAGAGAGGAGTTTGGCAGTTTATATACCCCATGCATGTTAAAGAATAAAGGTAAAACCTTGTTGGAAAGCAGCACTAGAGGAGTAAAGGGTTCAGTCTGTAGTTTGGCGTGTTTAGGATAAAGGATCATTTATTAATTTAATTGGAGAGAGAAAGAGGGGTGCAGAGAGGGCCAGATAGGGGTAGTTAGGGGAGACAGAAGGGGGGTACAGGGCCTCTGCAGAGCCCTGTCTGCAGGGGCACCGTTCTCTTTGGAGCCCATTCAAGGTCATTTAGGCCCCTGTCCCCCAGCTCCATAGAATGTCTCTTTCATCCAGAGTGAATTGTCAGTTTCTTTAGTTGCTGTCCCCCCTTCCCCCCACCCAAAACACACACAAATACACACACACATACACACACAAAAGCATAAACACAAGCACACACGAGCACAGACACACACACACACACACAAACTAATAGGCACTTAAACACATAAACAAAACTCACAGACACACACGCTTAAACAAATGAACACGTATGTAGACATACATAAACACACACACACACACAAACAAACTTGCAGACGCACACATGTAAGGACACACACACACACACACACAAGTGGGCAGTGTGCACATAGATACTTCTGGAAGAGCTCCCCAGAGGTCAATTAGGACAGACAGGCGTCTTCTCCAACAAAGGGTGCTGGTGTCTCCAGCGTGTCTGAGGGCAACACATCATTAACAGTTAGAAAGTACTTTAGTCCCTTCATTTAATTAAGTTAATCCTTTTATCGCCGGCGTCGTTATTCGAAGGGGTCATTACTGGGCGTTCTCCGTCACCCTCCAATGTATGGAAGTGTGGTGGCATTTCTCCCTCTTCCTCTCTTCTCTTCCTCCTCCTCCTTCCTCGTCTTCTTTCAGTGCGTTGGGATGAGCAGGTGTTAATGGAGGTGACGGTAAACCTCCTTCTCACTCCTGGAAAGGAAAGGCAGAAAATGGGTTTAAAAACATTTAGTTGAACCTGAGTTCATGTTGAAGAACAAGGCGCTGTGGAATCCTACGATCATGATAAGAGTTAACATTCACAAAGTGGGGAACTTTTAAAGTTGTAGAAGTATTCATGAAAAGGAACTGTTACTGATACAAAAGGAAATACATTTTCTGACGGCTGGAATGCTGGGGCAATTTAAATTCACAGTTGTTTTCATTTAAAATGTTCAGGGATTTATCTCAATTATTTTCAGCCCATTGAAATAAAAGGGACGATACGGACACATCAAACGGTTTTATGGAGCCTTGAATTTCCTCCCCTCTGATCGAGGAGAGGCCATGTGAAGTCAAACGACACTTTCATGCTCCTGTGCCTCTTCTTGTCTCCTCTGTCACCCCCCGTTTTCACTCCCCCCCCCCTCCCCCCTCCCCCCTTGTTCTCACCTCCGGTCCGTCCTCATATCTATCATTGCACTCCACAAATTATTCAAATGAACAATATCTAAACACACTTTCCTTACACAGCCACTTGAACCTTTAACTATTACGTGTGTGTGTGTGTGTGTGTGTGTGTCTGTGTCTGTGTGTGTGTCTGTGTTTGTGATCCTGTGTGATGTGCCTTGCCATATGTGCACGTACCTGTGCTCATTTCAGGTGTAGCTGCCTTTGAAAAGCAAATGTCCCTTTTAAATAAATAAATACATATTTAATTGAATAACCCGCAATTCCAGCAACTAGCAAGGAGCGGCTACAACTGCACCTGCTCACTCTCTTTTAAGCACTTAACATGACCATTCAACACGCACCAAAGGATGGAATAACCCCCTGAATAATAATAATAATAATAATAATAATGATAATGATAAGTATAATAATAACTATAATGATGAATATAACAATAATAATAATAACAATATTATTATTAATAACAATAATAATAACCGACAAGATGGTATCAACACGCATGATGCGTCCCTGTCCACTATGCTCCGGTTCCCTATTGAAGTGAGGTACCCTAGCTACAAGCGCTAAGATACCGCTTTAGAAGAGTAAGCTGAGGTGGAAAATAGATTGCTTTGTCGATATCATCTTCGGACAACTTTTGCGTGTTTGCCGCGGCACGTTTGTTTTGTTGTTGACACAACATAAAAGCGAAGGAAGAACTGTGATTATGAGCGTTCACATCAAAGAGGGACAAGTCACTACACAGGCCTACGTGTATCTATTATATACTGCACGTGTGTGTATACAAATAGACATTTGAAGAATCAGATCGTTACGTTCTTTTTGAATCCTCACTGATTACGTCGCCAGAGTTTGCAATCAAACAAACGGTCTTCTTCGTCTGACCAGATGCCTGATTTGTGGCTTCCCCTTTTTGAGAAAGGAAAAAAAACCAACGTACAGCCTGTCTCTGATTGCAATCACAGTCACCCAATCAACTGAACTCAAATTCGTCATTAGAACATCTTCACAGACGTAAATCACGAGGGTGTAAATAAAACTGTAAAAATATTTAAAAAACAACAACAGTCCAGCATAAATCTGGACTGTTGCCACGTGCGTTCTGGCATGGCAGTGTGAGGGCTGGATCCGCGTCATTCTAGAAAGATCCAGCGTGCTATTTAATCACGCACCTGCCCTAGCATGCTCACACGCTCACTGTACCCTTGGGTTAACAAAGTCAAAGGAACAGTGTAGAGCAAAAATAGCACGTTAACTTATTTCACCCCTAAACAACGTAACTATACAGTACAATGCTTGGCAAATGACTAATGACAGTAATGCTACCATGGTTACGGTCAGATTACTGCACAACAAAACACCCTTTGTTATAAATGTTAAAAGAAAAGCCTTGCCACCATAATTCCCTTGTATGATTAAGGGTTGAAGGTAAAGAAAAACGTTAACTTTAAAATTAACTTCAATGAGTTGACAATTTCTGACAATAGTTTGTTAATAAACAATCCATTTGATACGATTGAAATGACAGAATATCCTCTTTCTTATGTACTTTCTGTTGGTTCTGTTTGTTTTAAGTCACGTCATAAGTCACATTATCCTTACTTTCCTTTGCGTAGCCTAGCGCTAACAAACAGCTAATCAAGCTCACACATTCCCTCAGCTAGGGAACAGGGGGGCGGGGGGGGGGGGGGTAAGGGGTGGCTCATCGTGTGTGATGGGCAGTCTTTGATGGGGATTTGTAGTCAAATGAAAATGCATGTGAAATGAGCATCCCTCTGCGGCCCCCACAGCGCGCAAAGATGGCATGCTGCAAGAGTCTTAAAAAATGTAATTAAACACAGATAAGATTAACACAATCAGCCGGAGATGATTGAAATATGCTGTTGTTGTGTAGGAAGGTGGCGCCCCCCCCCCCCCCCCTCCTCCGCAGGCCCCTGGGCCCCCACAACGAGGACGCTAGCTGTGGGGAAGAGGGGGCCCTTTGCGCTGGGATTATTTTAGCCAGGTGGGGGAGCCTTGTGGCTGGAGCATTTAAATTAGCAGTGAGATGACAACCCCCATTAGGGCGGATTAAAGGCATGCTGGCAGGCAGAAATGTACAGGCACTGGCAGGGGCATCCGTCACGCGACGAGGACCCAAGGCGATGTGGCAGAAGTCAGTCACTCAGCTACCACCGCTGTCTTCGGGCTAACTATACAGCCACCGCTGATAGAGTGACGCAATGTTTGTTTTAGTTCTGGCTTGTATGGGGATTTATGTCATTTGTGTAAAGGGAAGTTATACAGCTAAAGATGCATTAGACAATGTCGTTTTGATGTGTCAAAGTTTAGGTTTAATGGTGGATACAAATATTATGTTAAAAGATTCAAGTACATTTTGAACACAATGTTTCCTTTTCTTCTTTTCACTTGGCTGACATTTTGTAGCACAAACAATATGGACAGTTCGATTCTGCTACTTTATCCCAATAGCGGCACACAGAACAAGTTGTGTTAGTGTTGAGTGTTACAGGAGAGCTTTCACTCGGCCAACAATGAGTCTGAACAGTTCTTACACTTTGGTCTTGAAATGACAATTTTTTTTTCCTTTAGAAGGAGAACAGTCAGTTTAGATCTGAAAAGGAATCAAAGAGAAAAGAAGGGAGGGGGAGAGAGTGGACAAGAGAGAATACTGATCTCTTTTATAAAGTCTCTCTCTCTCTCTCTCTCTCTCTCCCCCTGTGTCTCTCTTTAAAGTGATTCAAAAAGACAGCACCCAGGTTGAGGGGCAAAATCACGCGGAACGCTACAATCACCGTGGCGATCCCCGCAGGGACTCTGTCTGTTGGCGGGATTGTGCTAATGTCAAAAAGCTGCGAGGGGAATTACTGGCTTACTGCTGCCTGACAACGCCACTTTTTTTTTTGTTCCCGTGGCATTCCCACAAGCTCCACCACGAGGAGAAGGCAAGACAACAACAAAAAAAAGAGAATCCGATTAAA
This sequence comes from Lota lota, assembly GCA_026745465.1. Classification (NCBI taxonomy): domain Eukaryota; kingdom Metazoa; phylum Chordata; class Actinopteri; order Gadiformes; family Lotidae; genus Lota; species Lota lota. Next base: position 1,799,586 of record JACYXH010000396.1, on the reverse strand, counting down.
ACAATCTCGGTGTGTCCTGATTAGCATACATCTCCATGAGAATGGCGCTAGGTGATTAAACAGCAGTAGGTGAGTCCGGCGCGCTGCGTGGCGCCACGGCAGCCGCAACCCCTGTGTTGAAGTAGGAGGCCCCACAATGCATCGCTCCGCGCCACGCACGCCACGCACGCCACGCACGCCACGCCACGCCGCTCGCGAATCTTCTGCCCGCTAAACACCCCACACACAAAGCCCCCCCCCCCCCCCCCCCCCCCCCCCCCCCCACCCGCCCCCCCCCTTGTCTGAGAGTGGTTGGGCTTTGGTTTATTTTGTTCCTTCAGCCCGGTGCTGATGTGTCGTAAATGTGTCATCTCTCCCACAGGCGCCGGCTTACAAACAAGAAGTTTCCAAAGCTCCCCCCACCTGCTGCTGTAGCAGAGGGCCGGGGCCCCGCACGGGACTCCAGGGGTCATATCTCTGCACAAAGCAACCGATGACAGCCCCCAGATAGCCACCATAACACGAGAATGTGTAAAACCAGGACCTCAACTGGAGTCAGCGGCCTATCCCTATCACCCCCCCCCCCCCCCCCCCCCCCCACCCCCACCCCCACCACACACACTCTCACTAGAGGCTAAAACACGCAAGATTTACGATCTGGTTGTTTGGGTTTCCATGGGTAAGACCGCTGGTGAATATTATGAATAGTATGGCGGTGTTGCATTTCGGTTAGTTTCAGCGATTCTAACCAACGGTGAATGTAACATTCAATCATTGGAACCTACGATGAATATTACGAAAATTGCAGCATTATTGGTTGTTTTGGTTCGTGTCAGTGTTACCAAACCTATGGTAAAGATCACATCAGGCTAAACCATTCATTTATTTGTATTATTTTGCCTCCAGGTGGAAGCAGGACCTGGAAACATACATAGACAGACAGGGTGTTGGAAAACAGCTTGAGGTGGGAGAATAAAAAGATGAAGTAGAAGAACAAAAAAGGAAAGGATGACAGACAAAAAGGCAGCACAGCAGACAGACAACCTCAGATGCCACCGTTTGGTATTCCTACCAAAGCTCCAGAGAGTAGCTAGCCCCAAGCCATCACAGCGCTGGAGTTAAATGAAGAGGGAGAGAGGATGGGCGAGGCTCAGCTAACCTGCGTCTTCCCTCTTCTCTCTCTCTCTCTCTCTCTCTCTCTCTCTCTCTCTCTCTCTCTCTCTCTCTCTCTCTCTCTCTCTCTCTCTCTCTCCCCCCCCTACAGTACGCTTAACTCTCCAGCGACAACAGGAAATCAAACAATTAGCAGGAGGGGAAGTCAAAGGGCAGCTTCCACCCTCTGGCACCTGTAAACGTTGTAAACTTGGAAAATACCACCACCGCCACCATCGTGTTCAACTCCATTTAGTGGTGCATTCAGAAGCTAGTAAAAATATAAGTTTAAGTAGAATCCAACGTTGAAATAATTGGAACAAGACAACCTGACAATCTAAGCTCAACGTGACATCAGCGTGACAGTTGGTGCAACTGTAAACAGATGTATTTATATCTTGAGAAGAACAACAACAAACACTTGATATGAACAACAAATTAGAGTGCATGTTTAAACATGGTTTGGGTGAACCATAATACAGTAATTGTTCCAGTTTTCCTGCAGAAAGGTCTGCTTATCTGTGTGTTTCTAACCAGGTTTATGGCTTAAAGAAAACATTTAAGCGATGAGAATAAGTAAATAAACAATAATACTAATACTGCAACTACTAGTACTACTTCCAATAATAATAATAATAACAGTTTTCCTTACTAACAACTCGGATAGTTCGTTTTTATTTTTTATAGTTTGTTACAAACCTTAAACCTTCAATTGTTTGCCAAGTACTACCCCCCACTCCCCCCCCCCCCCCCCCCCCCCCTCCCCCCACACACACACACACACAACAAACACGTCTGAAAAGACTTAAATTGTTGTATATAGCATTACATCCAGCCAACTGGGTATTGGCTGAAAACATGTGTAGCTTGAAGCTGGCTGGAGGAATGGGGAACACGCACCGCGAGCTGCCGTGCTGTAGGCCAGCGAGACGCTCGCCTAAGTGGAATTCTTAAC
>JACYXH010000396.1:1612500-1772500 GCA_026745465.1 Lota lota | reverse complement strand
ACGTATCCCAATCAGACACTGGGCATGTTTTGCTTCATTGCAGCCATCGTAACGAAGCCTTGAAATATGCATTAGTCAGCTAGCGAAACATTAGTGACACGATTAGCAACTATCGCGGTAAATTGCATGTATTAAAGCTGTAATGCGTTTACTGTTATGGCCTGGATCACTATTTAAACTGCATTCGATGCGTGTGTTTTGACCTACATAGGGGCGCGACCCCCTACTCTATAGTAATTGGATCTCAGTTTTCTCGCCAACTAACCCCCAGTCAAAGTTCCAAATATAACCAAGATGATAGTGCCCCGAGGAGCGTGTTTTAGGCTGGATATAGCTAAAAATAGAGCGATGGATTGCTGTCGTGTATTGTTTTTACATGTAACTGCACGCATAGGCGGATGTACAAACAATATATCCATTGTTTTTGGTTTGTTTACAATCGTTGTGTGTCTGTAAGCGTTTCGCATTTCATTGTGTACAGAATGTGAATAGACAGTAGATGGCGCCACATTGCCACTCCAAACATCGTCTATTATTGCATTGTTACTAATTATGCATATTTTAGGTAATCAAAAAGTATATTCCAAAATGAATATGTATACCATGCCACCCCCTGGAATACCTGGATGCCCTCCTGGACTAGAATATTTGACTCAGGTAAGTTTCTTTTATTTCTTTTAATTTTAGCATAGCTTTCAATAAACAAATCGTAGCAAATAATGTCTCATCTCTTCTTTTATGTGTAGCAATTGACCATCCTAAATAGGAATTCAAATATGTATTTTATTTCTCTCCTCTGATTTTCTAGGTGGACCAGCTACTCATCAAGCAGAAAGTTGAAATCATCGAAGGCAAGTTAGTTTCACTACATATATTAGTCTTGGTGAATTCCCCAAGAAGTGTATCTTATCGAAGTACACCCGGGATGTACTTCATTAATCCCAGACGGGAAATGGGGGTGTCACAGGATTGTGTGTAGGAGAAGGCCAGTACCAAGAATTACAAATTAACACAAATCTGAAACACAGATTGTCAGTAAACACTATTGACAGTTAGGCAAACGTTATTGACCGTATGCTACCTTATTGACCATATCTATTGTCTACAGTGTGTGTCTAAAGTGACAGAGAACCAAAAACAAGTAAGTAAAAACAAGCAAACTATATCCTCTCTCTCTCTCTCTCTCTCTCTCTCTCTCTCTCTCTCTCTCTCTCTCTCTCTCTCTCTCTCTCTCTCTCTCTCTCCAGCGCTGGTGGGTTTCGAGAGCAACAACAAGTACGAGGTGCGTAACACGCTGGGCCAGAACGTGTTCTACGCCGTGGAGGAGAACGACTGTCTGAGCCGCCAGTGTTGCGGCCCGCTGCGTTCCTTCACCATCCGCGTGCTGGACAACTATGGCAACGAGGTCATCACCATCAGCCGGCCGCTCAAGTGCATGTCGTGCTGCTTCCCCTGCTGCCTGCAAGAGGTAGGCCAGAGACAGAGGGTCTCAGAGCTCAGAGTCTCTGGGCGTGGGGAACACAGCCAGACTAGGGGATGTTCATGGAGAGGTAGTGACGCTAACTGATTCCTTCGATGACTTCGACTTTGTGCTTGATGAGTAGATGGGCCTCTTCGATAATCAGAGGAAAGACTTGAAATACATATTTGAATCTCGATTTATAATTGTCAATTGTTACACAAAATAAAAGAAGACACATCTCCGACATGTATAAAAAAGAAAAAAAAAGAATGACTTTTGCATTCAAAGCTTATGCCTTAAAACATGAAGGAACTTTCCTGAGTCAATATTGGAGGACATCCTGGTATTCCAGGGGGTGACACATACACAGTAATTTGTAATAGATAGTCATTTGTAATATAATAGACTTTTAGATGACTGGAACCAGGAAGCCAAACCATGGTTGGGCCTTTACAACAAAGCCCTTCTTGAAACACCAATACCACTTTTTTTACTCTTTAATCTGTTCACCAATTGCAAAACTAGTGGTTTTGGTTTATCTGACAGATATGCATATTAGCCACGATTGATGATTATTGGCAGCTAAATAGTATTTGTTTTAAGCTGTACACTTTCTTTTAAACTTTTGATTTAGTCATTATTTCAAGGGGTAGCGTGCAAAGAGCATCAAAGAGTTGCTAAAATGAATGTTTTAAACGTATATTGTTGTCAATAACTATTTTAGGAGCAGCTTGGGGGGTGTTCCAACTTCTAGACCTAAAAGCAGTTATTTGTTTAAAAGGTAGGGTGGACTTTAGTCATGTTGCAATCTATTTGCACCTGTCTCCTCTCAGCTGGAGGTACAGGCCCCTCCAGGGAACACAGTGGGCTATGTGGTTCAGCAGTGGCACCCGTTCTCCCCCAAGTTCATCGTGCAGAATGAGTACCGGGAGCCTGTCCTGAAGATCAACGGGCCCTTCTGCGGCTGGAGCTGCCTGCCAGACGTCGACTTCGAGGTGGGCTCATCCTAACCTTAATGCTAGGGTAGGCAATTTGGAGAAACCAGCCAGAGAAAGCTATATTAGCCTTGTGGAAGAATCTGAAATGATTGGACGGGCTTATTACAGGCCTGTGACAGCCACAGATACCAGATTTATTTATTCTCTTTGTCAGAGCATTATATTTATGGATTGCTGTCGAGATGTAGAGAATTTCCACAAATATTACAGAAAATGTGTCTAAACTGCATTGCCTAAAGAGTCATGGAGCATCCTGTTTGGTTTGTGGTACTGACTTTACTGCCTTTTACCAACTTTCATCAGGAAACCAGGGTCAGCTCTGACACCACCTTATTTGCGGTTTTTGGGGTGGCGACAAGCTTTATGAGGTGTTGTTTTCTTTTTTTTATGGTTAAGAATGGGATTTGCTATGTCACTGAACTACCTGGTTGTACCAGCACCATGGCTACCTGCCATGCACTGCTGGTTTCTTTGGAAGCTAAGCAGTGCTGGCCTGTTCCATCCTTGATAGGAGACCAGATTGTGCAGGAGGTATTGGGGGGCCCTCCCTCTGGCCTATGCAATATCCCCAATGCCCCAAGACAACTGGCCTTTCACTCTCTACTAACTTGCCCCTCAGATCCTGACCATGGATGAGGTCAGCAAGATTGGGAAAATCAGTAAGCAGTGGAGCGGACTCCTTCGGGAGGTGTTCACAGATACGGACAACTTTGGGATACAGTTTCCCATGGACCTGGATGTGAAGATGAAGGCCACGATGATGGGTGCATGTTTTCTCATCGTGAGTGGGACCTTGGCTTTTTTATTTGGTTAACATACGGCCTGGAATACAGTCATATTGTGTAGAAGACAATTATAATAATAATCAAATATGTTTTGGTATACTATATGGTATACCACATATACTTATTTTTAGCACTGTATGTCAATAATGGCCATTGTATTTAGATTATCCTTAGCCTATATGTGTAGGCAACCTTGATCAAGATGCAGATGTATCTGAATCCACTTTCGCTGGGAAAAAGTGCAAAATGGTTAACATGTTTTTCTTCTACTTGCTTTTTGCTCATTTTCCCAGGATTTCATGTTCTTCGAGACTAACAACGTCTAGGTCGGAAATCCAGAGCCAGCACACCACATTCCTGGAAGAACAAGGCCATAAAGCCATTTTAATTAGGCCAACGTGCCCTAAACTTAACCCAACTTTCAACATGGCTGCTTTAGAGATGAGACCGAAAGCTACCTGAATGGAAGAGTTTTAGTAGGAGCCAAGGAACCAGATGGATTTCTCCGGTCTGAGTCTGTCAGGTCGGAGGTGTGAAGATTCTTTCTTCTGAGTATAGAACAGGCCATTACTGTTAGTGAACAAATACCATATCTGGTAATAATAGATATGTTTATACAAAATACTAATATATTTAATATGTGTTTACATTATGGTAAATGAGTCCATCTGGACTCTAAACCATAATTTAAAGATGAAAATGTTCATTGACACAAGGCTACTAACCTTCTACTACATAATGTCTACTAAGGATTGCCGATAACGATTGCCGTTGAAATGCTGCCTGAATGCTGCCCAGTGGACGTCATATCGCACACATGTGCTCTATGTCATCTCCCGTTTTCTTGAGATAGAAGGGCGCTGAATGTGTTGGGAGAAAAGCTGAACTCACCTCAGCTTTTAAATCACGTGACACCACGCAACGGTGACATTAGCTGCGGTCGAATAGTCTCATGCTTAGTTCCCAACTGGCTGAAATGACCTGGAAGTATCTAAGTGGCAGCCATGATAAGTGCTAAGGAAAAGTGCTTCCATGCTTCCTCTCTTGTCTCCTTTAGCAAAGGGTACACTGGACACTGGATAATACCGTCCCAAAATTCCTTGCGGGAGGAACGTTTAAAGATACACACCATTCGGCCGCTCACAGAGACAAACGATCAACATGACCGACAATTATTTTCAATCAATCACACTAATTGGGATTCATGTCGATAAATATGGGTGGACAGGAGGGTGAGAATGAGCAACCATTCTCAATGTGACAACCATTTCGCTTCACTTTTATGACTGGGAGTCTTTATTATTATTTATCATTTAAATTCCAACCTTGGTAATGAAGTTATATTTTTCACCAGGTTGTCCACGTTTATACAGCCTGCATGAAACAACACGGTAATATGCGCCTTTTGTAGTCCTTCTTCGCAACATTGTAGTTTCACTACGGCAGACCCACGTGCACAACATCCGCCATCGCATGATGACGTAGCCTAGCGTAAGTAAAGTCCTAAGTACTTATGAGTTCTCCTTCACATCTTTTCTTGATCTCATGACGTTTTCCACCGAAGCCAAGAAAAAGAGGTTAGGAAAGGACATAGGACTTAACTTTTTTTACTATTCGACCGCATTCCCAGTTACTCAGTTAAATTACGCATTTCCAAGGATACTGTTTCACGCACCCGTAGACCGCCACACCAACTTCGTAATTAAACATCACGTTATTATATAAGAGCGGTTATGTTATGCTTAATTCTAAATCCATGTTTTCAACGCACATGTAAGAAAAATCCAGTGTATGTGCTACTTGAAAAGCAACGCAACGCACTGACATCGCATATACATCTAGATGCCTACAATGTGCATTTAAGAAAGGGTTGTTGTGTGGGTTGGTTGAATCTGTGTCCTAGTTTATGTTAATTCGCGTTTCTTAGTGTTATTGTGGCACGGCTGATCACTGTCTTGGCGGCAGCAGTTAACGTTGTCACCGACAGGGAAATAAGCCACATTATTAAAACCACATTAATCTGGGGACAGGATTGCTGGGATTTATCTCCAGCTAAACAGCATATTCAATGTCACTTTTTCACAATTTATTGATAATTAGAAAAAGTCTTTAAAAATAGAAAACGTTACATTTCATGACGTGCATGGGCTGGGTTCGTGTTGATTTGCCGTTCGGTCCGGAAGTGGTCCGAGGTACGGACTTTTGAGACGTCCTGGTCAAGTAATTTATTTAGAAATTAAGATTTTTTTTTAATGTTTTTGTTGGCTGTTTGGGTAGGCCTACTTCGTTTTATATTTATTTATTTATTTATTTAAAAAATAAACGTGCCTGTGTATGTGTGTGTGTGTGTGTGTGTGTGTGTGTGTGCTTGATGTTGTATTTGAGTTGAATTTTGCCGTAAAATTTACATTTGTTTGCTGTACCAGTTTTGTTATTTGTTTGCTTTTTATTTTGAAGGCATGTTGAATCCAAACTAACTTGCGCTATTGCACACACTGCCACATAAATAATTATTTTCTTTCTTGTAGAATGTTATTGTGTATTTTGGTAAAACTCAGGTTTAATTGCATGTAATTGTGATTTTGTGCTCTATGAATTAGTCACTTGCAACTAACACTCAGACTGAAAATAATTATTTTGAAGGCTTTTACATTAAAGTTATTTTACATCTGACTAGTCTAATACTTTGATAACTTGTGATGGTAACTTGTGATAAACTCATCTCCGATGATGAGTTTATCCTTCCGTTGTTCCCTATTTGACCTTATTTGTGAAAAGATATGTAAGGTAATAAATGGCGAGAGACCATCCACTTTTCTATCCCGTTTGAAATGTGCCTTGAATTGCACGTATGATGTTTGTCAATTTAAAGGATCATTTTGCAAGTCAAGAAAGTTGACGTTTGTCTTAAAACTGTTACGTAAAATTTAGTTTTGTGTGAAACCACTAACGTGCGTCTCTCGTCTCGCGTGGCTACATCCCGGTTCGAACACACAGGCATCGCGTTAACGTTAGCTTCAGCGGCTCAGGGTAGCGGGGTTGTGTTGAGAGAAAGTTAACGCGACATTTGAGTGTGTAGTATTTCTAATTGCTCATACTTCAACAGTATTACGACAAACTGCGACTTTCTTGACTTATAAAATTATCTTTAAAATTGCCAAACATCTATGTGTAATTCACGGCACAATTCAAATGGGATGAAAAAAAAAGTTCTTGCATGTTTTTTCCCCGACTTAAGGTCCCATGGTGGCCAACCGGAAGAGGAGGGACTTGGGCCCTATATCAGTAATAATAAGGCTGTTTATTTTTGTATTTCAAGGATATTCAATAAAAGTATACTTTTGTCTGCTTATTCTTTTAATTTATTTATCTCCCAATAAGGGATGGGCGTGATCTCCCAGTGAAGAGTATTCCCGGCTTGAACTGAACGCATCAGTGCTGGGAATTCTCTGGTTTCAGCTCAGAGTCAGTCAAGTGCTGTGGACGCGAAACAAGAGCTGTTTCAGGTTCTCCTGGACCGACGATGACCTCTTGAAAACAATGAATGTCCAGATGTATATACTAACGTGATTTTAAACACACTGCCCCGTTTGGACGGGCAGGATATTCATTTGCGGGTGCATTGGTCCGCTGCATTGCTGATGTGGTCAGAATCGTAACGGAGTTGAACCTAGGAAAGACGGGACACCTCTGACCAGAAGAATAGCCAGGTAATCAGAAAACCATGTTTAGACATTCCCCAGTTGGGCCGGACTGATATTAAATGCTTTTGATTCGATTTTCCTTAAAGCCGTTTAACTACAATGAAGTGTGGAGGACGTTGTTGTGTGAGAGAATCGGCTAGCGTCGGCTGGCTAAGCTAATGTTAACTGTTATGGTTAAAAAAAAAAAAAAAAACGAACACCGGATTTTGAAGTTATATGTTGTTTCTGCTAGGCATTTGAGACTGTTGTCAGGATATATATTGATTACTGTCTCACTTTTGTTTTAATCTCATTGCACTAAAACGCTCCTTATCAATTTAATCTTACTTAAAGTAACATAGCTAGCTAGCCAACGTTTAGCTTTTAAATTGGGAACAGCCTGTGGATTGAGCTGATTATTTCATATATGAGACGTTCAAGTACGATGACAACCAAATGACACTAAACAGGAGTGATGCATATAATAGTGTGCATTCGGACAGGTCTGTGTGTATATGCTATGACACAGGTTTCCAGTGGCGATATGAATCATTGATGTGGATTTTCTTTTTGTGGGTTGAGTGTGCGCCCATTTCCACCAAACCTTAAGTATAAATTATTATTGTACTGTGCTGTCTGAACAGTTTAAACCAGAAGACTACGTGTTATGACAAGATCAGCAGTAGTGATGACGGGACGTAGCTAATTACTACTATCTATTAGGAACTGATTATTGATTTCCCCCCACTTTCTCAGGTCTTATTTCCAATAACCTTGATGTCCATAGGATAGTTGATTAGGACACATCTAATTACTAATACATATTGTAACTCATTATTGATTCCATGTGTCAAGCCTCGTTTACTACAATATAACCTTGACATAGATTAGGATTTCCATATATGTCGGTCAACTGGAGTAGAAAAATGTTACCATTTTTTACAAATGTCAGCATGTTCTGTTTTGCAGTCTGAAGTTCTTTGGATTAAGAATTAATTTGCTGACAGCTGTCATTTGAGAATACTGGTGTGACTAAAATATTTGCTGTTCAAAGTGTTTTACTCAGGTTTCTGCTGAGTTTCCTGTGTGTTGTTAGTTGCATCCTTTCACAAAGCTCTTAGCCTCACTTTCCTTTCCTACTTAAATGACATGATACACTCCCGTACCTTCTACTTTCCCTCCCTACTTTACTTAAGCATTTACTGAAAATATAATGAAATGGCCATGCAAAATACTAGTATTTGTTGGTGTTTATGATTGCCTGATGATGTTCTCCAGGAGGTAATGTTTGACTGTCTCTTAAACATTTGCTCTGTGGTCAAGTCCCTTTTTATTAAACACACAATGCCACACATGTAACAGGAAGGAGCTTCAAAGAGCGGGGAGATCTGTTGTTTCAGGTTGTGTGTGTGTGTTTGAACGGAGTGCGTGTGTGAGCTGCAGTGATGGACACACACTGATATGTTTATAGGTTTTGAAGCTTGTGATACAGAGTAACTAAGTAATTTGCTGTATGAACACTTGCAGTCATTCCTATTCTCTCTCTGTCTGCCCTGTCCCTCTGTCTGTGATATCACACACACACACAGGCTTTATTAAACACAGTCATTGCAGGAGACCACGTGAAGCTGGGGTCCATTCTCACCACTGGCATTCCTGCTATTGTCTCGGAATACATGCCGTGTGTGTGTGTGGTTAAGATAATTAAAAACAGCTGTTTGTGAATACCCAAATTAGTTGCAGTCTCTCTCTCTCTCTCTCTCTCTCTCTCTCTCTCTCTCTCTCTCTCTCTCTCTCTCTCTCTCTCTCTCTCTCTCTCTCTCTCTCTCTCTCCAGCAGTCTAATGTAAAAGGATGCTCTCTCAGCCACCATGGCCAGCGTGACTCTGAGGTACTTCTGCTATGGCTGCCTCTTCACCTCGGCCACCTGGTCTCTCCTCCTCTTCCTCTACTTCAACCTGGGGGCTGACCCGGGCCAGGCCAGGACCCCTGTGCAGCCCAGGAACAACAGGCCACTCCAGCAGCAGCCAATCACCAGGGGCCCTGGTGGCCAGAAGGTTGGGCAAGGGCCGTTTGTGGCCAATAAGGGAAGCGAGCTTTCACCAGAGATGGGTGAGTTATGGCAACATGGTTTTCATACTGGCTGTTGTAGTACAATGTCCTAGACCACCCAACTTTATAGCTAATTGGCATGTTTCCACGGCAACCAGAGGGCACCTGCCCATAACCCCACACTGCATAGCAATGCAATCCAACGTTGTACCCACATGATTTTCATTTTTAAACATGGTACTTACTTGAATGACACAGCTCACTTTAGCGCCAAGTAACTCTCTCACGCGCTCTCCCTTGCTGTCTCGTTCTGTGTACAGGTATGATATTCAGCGAGGCGGACCAGAGGCTGAGGGACGTGGGCTACCACCGCCATGCCTTCAATGTCCTCATCTCCACCAGGCTGGGCTCCCACCGAGAGCTGCCCGACACCAGAGACTCCCAGTAGGAGCAGCCCATCCACCTCTCTCCCATTTCCCCTTTATTCTCTCTCTCTCTCACTATATTTTCTCTCACTCTCACACTCACACTCACTCTCTCTCTCACTCTCTCTCACTCCCTCTTTATCCTCTCGCTTTCACAATCTCTCTCTCTCACTCGCTCTTTCTGGAGCGCGAGTGTCTGTGTATGCTTGACTGTATAAAGTGATTCAAAGTCCACAGCTAAAATAGTGTTTACTGTCTAGTGGGGTTATGAAGACATTGTGTGCTCAGTTGATAGTGAGCAACTGGTTTTTGGAAAGTGTTTTCCTTTGTGAAATGTATAATTCTTTTTCCTTTATCCAATTCAGAAATGCATGATTTGTTCTGTATACTAACTGAAAATTGTCAAATAACCAGTGTGTAAAAGGGAAAAAAAAGAAAGTGTGTTTTAAATAATCTAAAATCAATATGTGTCTGTCTCTGCAGGTGCAAGGAGAAGGTGTACCCTCTGTCTCTGCCGTCGGCCAGCGTAGTGATCTGTTTCTTCAACGAGGCGTTCTCCGCCCTCCTTCGGACGGTGCACAGCGTGCTGGACCGCACCCCCGCCTACTTGCTGCACGAGATCATCCTGGTGGACGACAACAGCGAGCTGGGTGCGGTCGCCACACACACACGCACGCACGCACGCACGCACGCACGCACGCACGCACGCACGCACGCACGCACGCACGCACGCACGCACGCACGCACGCACGCACGCACGCACGCACGCACGCACGCACGCACACACACACACACACACACACACACACACACACACACACACACAAACAGCATCCCCATGGGAGTGATGACTACATTGATTACGTAGGACAGAGATTTATGAGGAGGAACAGAACGGATGTTGGTATTAGACTGGATCCTATGCGGTGACCAAGTAGAAGTTGCTCACAGATAAGACACCGGGAACACAAAAATAGGGTCCTGCATGCAAAATGGGTAGTAAAGTAAATTAATCTTTGTCTATTTGTTCTTTCTTTCTTTCTTTCTTTCTTTCTTTCTTTCTTTCTTTCTTTCTTTCTTTCTTTCGTAATGTCTTTCTTATCTGCCTCCCAGAGGACCTGAAGGAGGACTTAGATCGCTACATCAGGGATCAGCTGCAGCCGAAGGTTAGACTGGTGAGGAACCAGAAGAGGGAAGGACTCATCCGAGGACGAATGATCGGAGCCTCCCATGCCACCGGTACGTCCTTGTCCCATACCTCCTGCCCTAGACTATCCCATGAATGCTCCCTACATCCTTACCCTCGACTTTCATTCATTTGTTCCCTACTTGCATACACTACAGATCGTCAGAATACTCAACATTGCATACGCCCTAACATCCAACATCTCTCCCTTACATCTTTGAACACTTAACGCTGGCTAGAACATGCCTGCAGGCATCTAGACGCTACAGCCTGCTTACAAGAGACCCACACCCCTGTGTGTGTGTGTGTGTGTGTGTACGTGTGTGTGTGTGTGCGCGTGTGTGCGTGCGTGTGTGTGCGCGCGCGTACGTGTGTGTACGTGTGTACGTGCCTGTGTGTGTGTGCGTGCGTGTGTGTGTGTGTACGTGTGTGCGCGCGTGTGTACGTCCGCGTGTGTGCGTGCATGCGTGCGTGCGTGCGTGTCTCCAGGTGAAGTGCTGGTGTTCCTGGACAGCCACTGTGAGGTGAACAGTGCCTGGCTGCAGCCCCTGCTGGGCCTGCTGCAGAAGGACCAGCACACGGTGGTGTGCCCCGTCATCGACATCATCTCCGCCGACACGCTGGTCTACTCCCCCTCGCCCATCGTCCGCGGGGGCTTCAACTGGGGGCTCCACTTCAAGTGGGACCCCGTGCCCCCCGCCGAGCTCAACGGGCCCGAGGGAGCCGCCGGGGCCTTCAGGTCGGTAGGGTCCGACAGCCGATCACATGACCAGGGACTGAAATGTTCTTTTTAGAATGTTGGCTGTTTTCGTTTTTTGTTACCTAGAGTGGAACATCTGCGGGCCTAGCGATGTCTTTAACATGTAACCCTGCGTATTTGACCAAATGGGGGGGGGGGGGGGGGGGGGGGGGGGCATTTCCTCAGTAGGAATAAACCAATCGCTTTGCTTCGGAGTCAAGCAGAGCGCAGCTCATGTAATTGAACATTACACGATGATCCGAAAACAATGAGATGGTGCACAACATGACAGAGTGCAAATAACTAAATACTGTAATCAGAAAACATATAGATCTGTTCTGGTCTGTAACTTTAGACACTGACCTTTATCCAAATCGAATGTGCGTTGCTTTTGGTGAAAGTGTCTGCTAGCTGCTTGACATTGTGCTAACGAGGATAATAGAGCTAACTAACATCTCTCTCTCTTCCCAGGTCCCCCACCATGGCTGGGGGCCTGTTTGCCATGAACAGGAAGTACTTCAACGAGCTCGGCCAATACGACGCCGGCATGGACATCTGGGGCGGGGAAAACCTGGAGATATCCTTCAGGGTGAGAAAGCGAATGGACTCGATCTAGTCAAATCAAATGTCTCTCTATCGCTGCCTGCCGACCGGGGAGGAGACCAAAATACTCCTCGGTGAAAAAACCTTACAGCCATTTCGGATGGAAAGGTGACTTTTTCTACTGTTTACTACAGCCATGCGTAGCCTGTACCGCCATCTTCTGGCAGAACTACGTTTGGCGTAGCCTAGTGAATTGACTCCAAACCAGTCGATGGAAACGTGCCATCATCATTTGTATTATTTTATTTTTTTAAATGAGCGTGACAGTTGGATGGAAACGCTGCGTCTCCTCACCAGATCTGGATGTGTGGGGGTCAGCTGTTGATCGTGCCCTGCTCCAGGGTGGGCCACATCTTTAGGAAGAGGAGGCCCTACGGGTCGCCTGGGGGCCAGGACACCATGGCACACAACTCCCTGCGCCTCGCGCACGTCTGGATGGACGAGTACAAAGTACGGCGGGGCCCGCGCACGCACATACATGCACACACACACGCACACACACACACACACACACACACACACACACACACACACACACACACACACACACACACACACACACACACACACACACACACACACACACACACACACACACACACATACATATACACACAAGCACACACACATACATATACACACGCGCCCACACGCACACATACACACACACATACATATACACACACGCACACACACATACATATACACACACGCCCACACGCACACATACACACACACATACATATACACACACGCACACACACATACACAAACACATACATATACACACACACACACATACATATACACACACACATACACACACACACACACACACACATACATATACACACACGCACACACACACACATACATACACGCGCACACACACACACACACATACACACACACATACATATACACACACGCACGCACACACACACACACATACATACACGCACACACACACATACATATACACACACGCACACACATACATATACACACATAAACATACACATACACACACGCACGCACGCACACACATACATATACACACACGCACGCACACACACATATACACACACACACACACACATACATATACACGCATGCACGCACACACACATTCATATACACACACGCACACATACATATACACACGCATGCTCACACCCAAATGCAAACTCGCACGCAGACGCATGAACACTCATAACTCATTTAAATACTGAATCCTCGCAGAAAATCTTTTTGGATTTTTTTTGGTAACATTCGGAATTGTCTTTGGTGAGTCAGAGATCTCTCCTTGCCCGACGGCCTGCGTCCCAAACCAGTCACAGCTGGGAGGTCAAAGGGCAGCACGGGGGGACAATGGCCCCCCCCCCCCCCCCCCCCCCCCCCCCAACCA
This sequence comes from Lota lota, assembly GCA_026745465.1. Lineage (NCBI taxonomy): Eukaryota > Metazoa > Chordata > Actinopteri > Gadiformes > Lotidae > Lota > Lota lota. The sequence continues at coordinate 1,759,160 of JACYXH010000396.1, read as the reverse complement.
GTGAGCAGAAGTGGCAGCCCTGCGCTCCCCTGACCGCCGCCCTCTCGCCCGCCCAGGAGCAGTACTTCTCCCTGCGGCCCGAGCTGCGCCAGCGGCCCTACGGCGACGTGAGCGAGCGCGTGGCGCTGCGGCGGCGGCTCCAGTGCCGCCCGTTCCGCTGGTACCTGGACACCGTCTACCCCGAGATGCAGCTGGAGGCCGACGGCAACAAGAAGCCCCAGCAGATGTTTGTGAACAAGGCCGCCCTGCGCAGGCCCAAGGTGCTGCAGCGAGGACGGGTAAGCGCCGCCGCCGCCGGCTAACCCGCCGAGCTAAAGCCAACCTAGCCCGCGCTAAATGCTAGTGTTCGGCATGGGTTGTTGGCATGAGTCGCGGGCGAATGCTACGTGCCGTGGAGGAAGGTTGTGACTCTTTGGGGGTTCTCAGGTTTTCGATTTTTGGGGTCACGATTCAACTCGAAGTGTGTATAAGATTAAGTGGTTTTTTGAATTTGAAAACGTTATATCATCAGATTGCAATAATGTCAACACACAAAAGCAAACCTAAGACAAAAGGAGAAAATAACAACATAATGATATACTTTCGGTAGTTGTAAATAGATTCAGAATCATAGAGGAATCTGTTGAATCCACCCCATGTCATTAGCGTTGTTGTTATAATGAATGACTCGCTGATGAATGCTTACTACTTATTAGCTCTAGTTCATATGAATGACACACACTGATGCAGACTATAATTAGCATTAGTTATTTATAGTTTCCCACTTCTGTGCCCTTGTTGTTTATTTATGTTTATCTCTGTCGCATCCCCTCCCCCAGCTGCGTAACCTAGCAACTGGCCATTGTCTGGTGGCACAGGGCAGGGCCAGTCAGAAGGGCGGAGCCGTTGTCCTCAGACCATGTGACCTCAGAGACCCCGAGCAGGTGAGCCATGGTCATGTGGTGTACAATTATAAATTCAAATTTTGTCAATCAAATGAGAATTCACTCTGTGTGTGTGTGTGTGTGTATAGGAGTGGTCGTATGACGAGGACAGCGAGCTGGTCCTTGCCGGCTTGCTGTGTCTGGACGTCTCCGAGGTTCGGACCTCTGACCTGCCCAGACTCATGAAGTGCCACGGATCAGGAGGCTCCCAGCAGTGGACTCTGGGGGTCCGTCACACACACACACACACACTCTCACTCTCAAACGCACACACACACACAACAATACACAGTTCACAAACGCATACACACGCACACTCACAAACACACGCACACACTCACAAACACACACATCCACACACACAACAATACACAGTTCACAAACGCACACACACACACACACACAACAATACACAGTTCACAAACGCATACACACGCACACTCACAAACACACGCACACACTTAAAAACACACACACTCACAAATGCATACACAACAATACACAGTTCACAAATGCACACAACAATGCACAGTTCACAAACGCATACACACACTTCACGCCAGCACTCACAGCAATGCAGTTAGTATACTCACACACACATGCTACAGCGACATACACAAGAAATCCTGTTGATGTAATTTGCTGTAGATGCAGTATAGATCATAGGATCTCTCTCTCTCTCTCGCTCTCGCTCTCGCTCTCGCTCTCGCTCTCTCTCTCTCTAGAAGGCTAACCGGCTGTACCAGGTGTCCGTGGGTCAGTGTCTGTCTGTGCTCCAGCCCGTCGGCCCCAAGGGCTACGTTGCCATGGCGATATGCGACAGCTCCCAGCCTCAGCAGTGGCAGATGGATGGCTGACGTTGATGACGTCACACACAGGTCGCTGTAGGAGTAGGAGAACTGCAGCCCAGAGATGGCCTCAGAGCCGATCACACCATGAAACACACACACACAGACACACACAGTAATGCATGTACACAGAAAACCTGAATGCATGTAGCATACACAGCATTACACATAGCCTGGCCGCAGTCCTTCTCTCCCTTAAGTGACCTTTAACCCCCCCCCCCCACACACACACACACACACACGTTTTGAAAATGGACTTTTTAAGCGTTCTTTTTCGAGGGGACAACCATGCGTTCTTTTAAAGCGAAGGAGGGGTGAGGGAAGATGAGGGACTCTTCCTCTCTAGTAGGTTTTTATTCCCTGATTTCCGCTCTCGTCCGATAATCACTTATAATCGGTTTGACCTCAAGGAGGGGCCTGTTCGCTCGCACACACACACACACACACACACACACACACACACACACACACACACACACACACACACACACACACACACACACACACACACACACACACACACACACACACACACACACACACACACACACACTTACACACAGACTGCTGTGCCCTCTTTGGCTGTTTAATAATCCATCACACATTATATAATAATGAAAGTGAAAGGGAACTCTTTTGGCCCCTATTGGACCTGTGAGATACATTGGTTCCTTCAGACAAGAGTTGGGACCCGGTCAGGGAACCAGCATCACCAGCAGGAGAATACTCTCCTCTTAATTTTCAGTGTTATTATTTTAAAAACATTGGGGTTCAAACTAGGAGTCTATATCCTAGCAAGCTTGTGTCTGTGTGCTTCCTCTGCTGGTTGGTTGGTTGGTTGGTTGGTTGGTAGGTGGTAGCAGCAACACCCTGGCTGACCAGCGATGATCTTACTTGCTATATACAATTCAACATTGCATTTCGGTTTTTACTGAAACGATGCTGTCTTTTTACTGTCTACGATGAATGAGACTTTCAGTTATCAGGATTACAATTTCGTTGGCCCCTGGCGCGATCAATCAATTTGGCCGATGCAATTGGGTTATTTTCAGAATACATTGTGGAAGGAATCTGGACACCACAAATGAGATTGCTCTCTGTGGTATTCATGTAGTATTCATGGTATTCTGTGGTAATCATGTGATTTTAGCTTTGTTCTGAACTGAATCATTGAGTGGAGGTGTGTGTTCAGTGCTGTGTGTCATAGTCTGTTCAACATGTTAAACATGTTGCCCATACGAGTGTTGGCAACCCGTATGCCTGTATGCATCACTGACAACCCAACCCTCCACTAGACAATCTACAGCATGGTGATCAGGTCTCCAGGTACAGGGAGGATGTCACCTTAGCAACTAGCAGGGGGTGTGATCAGTCGTTTAAAGGGCCTCTACTTTACCACAAGGTGTGAGCTTGATTAGCCATTACAAGCTGTTTGAAAATCTGCCTTTTCCTGGGTCTTAGTGACCACACAAGTGGGAGTGTCCACCTAGATGTATGATGGATAGATAAGCAACATTTGCTGCAGTCCACTGGGTCGGCTCGTAGACTGATCTATCTAGCATACATCAAGGCGGACACTCCCACTTGTGATGTCACTAAGGCACAGGGAAGGGCAGATTTTGAAACGGCTTGTAACGGCCAATCACACTCACACCTGGTGGTAAAATAGGGGCCCTTTAAAAACACAGATGAATGTTTTCTAATTGGCTTCTGAACTAAAGTGTTCTGTTAACCAGCAAAATGTCTAGTTTTCAGTTTTGTTCATTGCTATGACAACCGCTCTGATGTCGAGGCAGCTAGTTTGCACCTAGATTGGTGTTATTTCATTTTGTGTGGTGAACTTCCAGACACATCACCTAGGCATCTATGTTTACTGTGAACAGCGCCTACTAGCTGGTATAATCTTTTTTTTTTTTTTTTTGAAGGTGTTACAAATGTCAGCTCTTAATTAAGTTGCTCCATTATGTTTATACATATATTTGTAGTGTTATGATAATCTATAGTCCTATAATACATGTGACTGGAGATGGTTTCTGGATGGCTGGAGACTACTCTGGTGTATTTTACCGGAGTATTAAAGGTAGAGATAACTAAACCATTTCAACCGTTTGTGTTAGTGATGTTTGTAAAGGTTTGGTTTTATCTCGTTTGGTTTGACTCTTATTTTATGACTTGTGGAAGCAGCTTAGCACGCAAAGTGTGAGGTACAAAATCCCTATTCATTCATTCTAAAACCACTCGGTACATTTCAGGTCTATGAAACAGACCTACGGTTCTTTTAAATGTGTGATGTTATGCAGACATCCTTTTTAAATCGGTCCTGAATTCAAGAGAAAGATGGATGACTGGTTTGGAAAATGATGAAGACTGCAGCTGTCCTGTTTCTGTGAACCTAGATCAAGTGTGTGTTCAGCATCTACAACTGTCATGTCTTGTCTTCCCATTATCTGATCTGATTGCTACACTTTAGTTTGTGTAGTCCTTTAAATCATTTTTCATTTTTAGCCCCCTTGTCTTTTTGTCTTTCCAAGAAATCGGCTTGAGTGCTGAATTTCCGAAATGATTTAATGTGGAATAATGAAGTGATGTGCTTTATTCTTCTCAATGGGAAGTTCTATGGTCACTTTGTGTTTTCTTAACCAATAAAAGTTGTTTTAAATCGTACCCTATTTTACATTTACATTTTGAGTCAAAGCCAGAGGAGCCAATTTATTTAGTAATTTGTTGAAATTCTCTTTACATCCTGACAGCAAAACATGCTGTTAAATTTTTTTACAAAATCTGGTATCCTTGGCTGTCGCAGGCCTGTAATAAGCCCGTCCAATTATTCGGCCCAAATTAAATTGATGACCTTCCTACCCGACTACATGTGCGCACTCTGCACCAGCACCAAGTCTTCCACAAGGCTAGGCTGACCTAATGCTAAAGCTAGCGAGCTAGTCATGTGTTTTGAGGGAGGCCGGACGGGAGGGGCAGGATTTCTTCAGTCGGACACTTTCAAAATCGTGCTTACTCTGGCTGGTTTCTCCAAATTGTTGTACAAGACAAGCAAGCCATAGAGGACATTCTGAGATACTGAACTACTTCATTACTTCACTAACATTTGTTGTTCGTCAGTCTTCAAAATTCTTGAATTATTTTTAGCTATAATCTACTAAAAAGGCATGGAATCTAACACCCTAACCACTAGAATGAATATATAAAAAAATAGAAGTCAACCATCAAATGATTTGCAAAACCATAAGCTCAAGATGTAAAATATTTTTATTTTTTGTAAATGATCCTAAATTCACAACTTTTTTTTCCCAAAAACAAAAAGATACATAGTTATTAGGTCACATTTTCTTCAAAAGGCTTCATGTGTCCATCAATAGATTCTACGACTGTACACATCAGGACTGGGATCAGTGGCTTGTTAGAGGTCGGGGGGGGAAGGGGGGTAAATGTACAACGACTAAAGGGTGTAGAGATGTGGGAGTGAGTGTGAGATACACTGTGGCTGTGTATCTAGATATTACAACAGCCACTTGGACAGTCCACAGCTCTGTATGTGCACCAAACCAAAAATACAAAAAAAAAGAAAGAACTGATACTACCAGTTTTATTCCAGGCCACAAACGGCAAGTTAAGAAGCTTCTATCAGATTCAAAAGCTCTGATTTCAAAAAACATGGGCCACACACACACACGCACACAAAGTTTCAACAATTAAAATGAACAGACGCATATTTGCAAGTATGTAGCTGGGTTGTTGTTTCCAGAAATGTTATTGGGAACCAAAGCGAGGCATTCTGTCAAAATAAACAGGGGTTTGATTGACAAGGCAGCCAGGCAGGAAGAGGCGGACCTTTGGGAAGCCAGAAAAAATGCTTTCAAAGAACACTTCAAATCTCTTAAATTCAAAATGATTTCATGTGGTCAATTTGTTTTCTTTTGCCTTTAAACAAAAAAGGTAAAATGGAACAAAAATACTCTGTTCTATAAACATTCTGTACACATTTACATAATAAACCATCCGGCCTGGTCTAAGATACAGCTTCCAGACACCGCGGACAGACAACCATGATGAAGGTGATGATGATGATGATGTGGTCAAGGTAGCTCTTGGTCATGATTCTCTACGCGAATTTCTCGTCTTGTTTCGATACAGATATTTACATAATTCTAGCCACCAAACCTCCTGCAGTTTAGAAAATAGCTTCATTCAGTAATAAATACAAAAGATCTCTTATTTTACACAAAATTAAAAAAAGAGAGGGAGGGAGAACTAAGCGAGACGGGGGAAACCAAAAACTGACTCATGGAATCAAGTATTTCTTCGACGGGAATTTGTCTCCATGTTATTAGTGCAAGTTAATAATCCTCCCTTTCAGGAACTAGAACGGCATACATTCTGGAGTTAAGCTGCGTGTTTCGCTAAAGCACGTGTCCGTGTCCAACCGCTATCGGCTCCGCGACAATGTATGTACATAGATAATATTCCTCTTTTCCTTTCAAAGAGGACCAGCCCCCTTGAAGGCGGGACGTGAGGCAGTAGCCAATCGGTGAACCCACCACCGATCAGGTGACCTCTGACCCCTGCACTCGCCCGACACTGTTGGACTCGACATAAACAAAAATAAAAAAACAGCCAATCATGGAAAAGACTAAATGCCGCCAGTGAAAAGAAAAACAGTCTACATGGTTATAGGATTTGTGAATCGTTGTGTATGTGATGATCAAAGACAGGATTCTCCGCTGAACACAGCACCAAGACGAAGAGAGCTGCCAACCACACTCAGATCAGGAATGCACCTGGGAGTAAGTGTGTAAGTGTGTGTGTCAAGGTGAGCGTCAGTTCATCCATTTGCGACAGTTGAGCGTTCCACAGTGACAGGGGATCTTGTGTTGATCGTCCTCCAGGTCAAACTTGTAGTCGTAGGAGAGCTGAGAGAGAGAGACACACAGAGACAAAGAGAGGCTTGTTTAAAAGATGCTTGACTGGCTAGTTGATTGACTGGCTAACTGTCTGACCTACTTGTTTACCTCCTCCTGGTTAACTGACTGACTAGTATGCCAACTGGTTAACTGACTGTTTAATGGGCAGACTAGTTAACTGACTAACTGGTTAACTGACTTGAAGACTGGTTCACCTCCTCTCTCTTTGGATGACCGACTGTTTAACTGACTGACTAGTGAACTTACTGGTTAACTTGACTAGCGCACTAACTGGTCGACGGTCTGACTAGTTAACTGGCTGTTTGACGACTGACTGGTGAGCTCGCAGGTCGAGCGGTTTACCTCCTCTCCTCTCTGGATGCGTCTGCAGGAGCTGATGATGATCTTGTTCTCGCGCTCCACCGTCACCACCTCCGTGATGCAGTTGGGGGAGCAGGAGTGGTTGATGTACCTGCCGCACAAACATCCCGCATTACCCCTCTGCCCCAGCAGGGACTTTCACAGAGAACACGGGCCCCATGGGGTGGCCGCGTCGAACCGGTCCCGAGACGTCTTACTGAATCGCGAGCACTTCCTTTACATGTCAACGTGTGAGAGGGGAGCGGGGCGGTACCTTGCAGGTCCCCCGGTGATGGTGGCGTCGATGACGTAATCGTTGTCGATCCTGAACATGTACACGCCACGGTTCTGTAACGCCAAACCCACAAACGTGCATTACACACAGTATTATGGGAACTTTGTAGTCCGAGATCTCTATGAGCTGTATATGTTTGTAACGTGTGTGTGTGTGTGTGTGTGTGTGTGTGTGTGTGTGTGTTACCTGAGCTTCGTACAGCCTCTCCTTACGGTTGGCGACTTCACTCCTGATGATGGTTCCGATGTACTCTATGACCATGGTGCACTTCTCTATGTCTCTGGCCGCATACAGACCCAGACCCTGCACACACACACACACACACACACACACACACACACACACACACACACACACACACACACACACACACACACACACACACACACACACACACACACACACACACACACACAACACACAACACACACACACACACACACACACACACACACACACACAATATTAAACCACAAGTAGACAGATATTACAGTTACAAAGACATGGCTGTGTGAGTTAATGTGTGTGAGTGAGTGTGTACATACATGTATTACCTGAATGCAGGGGCAGGTTTGTGTATAATGTGTGACAGTATATATATGTGTGTGTCTGACATGAGCGCGTGCAAGTTTAATAGGATTCGGTTGTGTGTTACCTGGCATACAGGAGAGTGTGTGTGTGTGTGTGTGTGTGTGTGTGTGTGTGTGTGTGTGTGTGTGTGTGTGTGTGTGGTGTGGTGTGGTGTGGTGTGTGTGTGCATGCGTGTGTGGCGTGTGTGTCGTGTGTGTGTGTGTGTGTGGCGTGGTGTGGTGTGTGTGTGCATGCGTGTGTGGCGTGTGTGCGTGTGCGTGTGTGTGTGTGGCGTGGTGTGTGTGTGTGTGTGCATGCGGTGTGTGTGTGTGTGTGCATGCGGTGTGTGTGTGTGTGTGTGTTACCTGGATGCGTGAGCGAGCCAGGTAGACGTTGGTCTTCCACTCGGCGGTCATGCGGCGGTACTGGGCCGACTTGGAGTGGCGGCCCTGGGGGGCCCCGGCCACCGCCTCCCCGGGAGACAGAGAGATGACGCCTGGCACCAGACCCACGATGGCACCCACTGAGCCCTGGCACCTCGGGGCGATGCTGGTCAACAGGGTGGGTCTGGAGGGTGGGGGAGAGAGGGAGGTAGAAGGAGAGAGACAGAGACGGGGAGGGGTGAGGTAGAGGGAGAGAGACGGGGAGGGGTGAGGTAGAGGGAGAGAGATAGAGACGGGGAGGGGTGAGGTAGAGGGAGAGAGACAGAGACGGGGAGGGGTGAGGTAGGGGGAGAGATACAGAGATACAGAGACAGGGAGGGGTGAGGTAGAGGGAGAGAGACAGACAGGGAGGGGTGAGGTAGGGGGAGATACAGATACAGAGACAGGGAGGGGTGAGGTAGAGGGAGAGATACAGAGACACAGATGGGGAGGGGTGAGGTAGAGGGAGAGATACAGAGACACAGATGGGGAGGGGTGAGGTAGAGGGAGAGAGATACAGAGACGGGGTGGGGTGAGGTAGAGGGAGAGACAGAGACAGGGAGGGGTGAGGTAGAGGGAGAGACAGAGACAGGGAGGGGTGAGGTAGAGAGAGATACAGAGACGGGGAGGGGTGAGGTAGAGGGAGAGAGAGACGGGGAGGGGTGAGGTAGAGGGAGAGAGACAGACGGGCAGGGGTGAGGTAGAAAGACAGAGACGGGGAGGGGTGAGGTAGGGGGAGAGAGACGGGGAGGGGTGAGGTAGAGAGAGGGACGGGGAGTGGTGAGGTAGAGGGAGAGAGAGAGACGGGGAGGGGTGAGGTAGAGAGAGATACAGAGACAGGCAGGGGTGCGGTAGAGAGACAGAGATACAGAGACGGGGAGGGGTGAGGTAGGGGGAGAGAGACAGAGATACAGAGACGGGGAGGGGTGAGGTAGAGGGAGAGACAGAGACAGGGAGGGGTGAGGTAGAGAGAGAGATACAGAGACGGGGAGGGGTGAGGTAGAGGGAGAGACAGAGACAGGGAGGGGTGAGGTAGAGAGAGAGAGAGAGACAGACGGGCAGGGGTGAGGTAGAAAGACAGACAGGGAGGGGTGAGGTAGGGGGAGAGATACAGAGACAGGGAGGGGTGAGGTAGAGGGAGAGAGACAGAGATACAGAGACGGGGAGGGGTGAGGTAGAGGGAGAGAGACAGAGATACAGAGACGGGGTGGGGTGAGGGAGATACAGAGACGGGGAGGGGTGAGGGAGAGAGAGAGACGGGGAGGGGTGAGGGAGAGAGAGAGACGGGGAGGGGTGAGGTAGAGGGAGAGAGAGAGACGGGGAGGGGTGAGGTAGAGAGAGAGATAAAGAGACAGGGAGGGGTGAGGTAGAGAGAGAGAGATAAAGAGACGGGGAGGGGTGAGGTAGAGAGAGAGATAAAGAGACGGGGAGGGGTGAGGTAGAGCGAGAGATAAAGAGACGGGGAGGGGTGAGGTAGAGGGGGGGAGAGAGACGGGGAGGGGTGAGGTAGAGGGGGGGAGAGAGACGGGGAGGGGTGAGGTAGAGAGAGAGATAAAGAGACGGGGAGGGGTGAGGTAGAGAGAGAGATAAAGAGACGGGGAGGGGTGAGGTAGAGAGAGAGATAAAGAGACGGGGAGGGGTGAGGTAGAGGGAGGAAGAGAATAAGAAAAAAAATGGAAAGAAGAAAGAAAGACAGAAAAAGAAAGCAAGAAGAAGAGAGACAAGATATAAACACAGATAGATTTTGTGTTGAGATCATTCACATCTGGAACAAAATGACTTTTGCTTTTACAAATTACATTTGTAGTAGTATTAATGTAGTGTATTGCAGTAATATTTATAATGCATTATGTTTCACACACTATTATATATTTTTTCTTTCTAAATTATTTGCAATGAATTGCTAATTGCAGAGCTGGAGGGGTCGAAGGCAAGGGGCCGCTCCGTCAGGGGGCCGCTCCGTTGGGGGCCGCTCCGTCAGGGGCCCGCTCCGTCAGGGGCCCGCTCCGTCAGGGGGCCGCTCCGTCAGGGGGCCGCTCCGTCAGGGGGCCGCTCCGTCAGGGGGCCGCTCCGTCAGGGGGCCGCTCCGTCAGAGGGCCGCTCCGTCAGGGGGCCGCTCCGTCAGAGGGCCGCTCCGTCAGGGGGCCGCTCCGTCAGAGGGCCGCTCCGTCAGGGGGCCGCTCCGTCAGGGGGCCGCTCCGTCAGGGGGCCGTTCCGTCAGGGGGCCGTTCCGTCAGGGGGCCGTTCCGTCAGGGGGCCGCGACCGTGTTGAACATAGAGCATGTGAGGTGGCTCCGGTACCTCTTGGTCTGGCAGGCTTTGGGCTCCGACCGGGCGGAGCCCGACGGGTTGAAGGCAAGGGGCCACTCCATCAGGGGGTTGCGACCGTAGCGGAAGGTGTAGCGATCACACGCCTCCACGCCGGGCAGCTGCACACACACGCACACACACACACACACACACATTAACGCGCAATCCTCACCAATCTTTCATCTGCATGTGTTGTGGACTGCCAGTGTGGAAGAATCGGCGAGCGCACACACTGTTAGGGCACGTGTGTCCTCACACACGCGGGTAAATGCATTGTGACTAGGAAGCGAGTCGCAATGTGTGTGTGTGTGTGTGTGTGTGTGTGTGTGTGTGTGTGTGTGTGTGTGTGTGTGTGTGTGTGTGTGTGTGTGTGTGTGTGTGTGTGTGTGTGTGTGTGTGTGTGTGTGTGTGTGTGTGTGTGTGTGTGTGTGTGTGTGTGTGTGTGTGTGTGTGTGTGTGTATGGAGCCATCCAACGCTCCCTCCATGGAGTCATGTCTTACGCACCGACTCCACTATGCGGGTGACCGCGGAGGTGGTGAGCCCAAACAGGTCCTCCCCCTTCAGGTAGGCGGGGAACAGTTTGAGGGTCCCGCTGGAGGTCCGCAGCCCCGACACCGGCTCCAGGACGCGGTCCCACACCACTGCAGGCCAGTCAGCAATGTTTATACACACATGCAACGTAGTAACATTGAGGGTGTGTGTGTGTGTGTGTGTGTGTGTGTGGGGGGGGGGTTATACCTTTAGGGGTGGGTCCGGTCAGGATAAGGTCGTCGTAGCCCTTCTCCACCACCTTCAGCTTGAAGAGTGGCTCTCCCTCCTGTTCCTCGATGGAGCACATGTACTTACACCGCCTGTAACACCACCCACACACACACACACACACACACACACACACACACACACACACACACACACACACATTAAACACCAACACCTAATTATAATCCACTACAAACTCGGTAACGATATTAAAGGATAATCAAAAACCCTCATTAGAGCTAGTCCTCTCGCACTAGAGAAATGGAAGAAAGAAATGACATGTAATTTAGGGGCGGGGCTATATGGCTGTCCTGGCTGTCCCAGGCTCCACTAGCTACAAACCCGTTTAGTGGGTGTAGCCAAAAACAGCCAGTAACAATTAACGCAGGCAATAGCATGCATCTAACCCAAAGAGGACAGCTGGAGTCCGCATTCCCGTCGTCTCCTAGTATTTTTAAACCGGGTGCGTTTAGGGCGAGATTTTGGACCAGGGTCAAAGCGACGGCACTGCTACGCAACGCCCGACATGCGTTTTCATCCACGTTCGGCGGTCCTTTGAGACGGGGGTCAGGGGGCAGGGTTACCGGTTGCTGTGGCGCATGCTCCAGTACAGCCGGTTGGCCTGGTAGCCCACGGGGAAGATGGCCCCGTGGCTGTGGAAGGTGGCCATCTGCTGGGGCAGCAGGCGGCCCACGGCGCGGAACACCAGGCTGCCCACGCGGAAGGTGTGCTGCCGGTCGCCGCGCTGCACGATGGCGGCGATCTGCCGCGCCTCGTCGCGCTGCACGTAGACGCGGCGCGACACGGCGAAGCTGCGCAGCTCCGAGTCGTAGGGGTCGTCGGCGCCGGGCCGGGGCCGGGCCCCGGGGTGGAGCACGGCGAGCAGGAGGAGCTGGGCGAGGCGCCGCTGGTGGAGGGCTTGTTGCTGTCTCCTCCGCCCCCGGAGGGGAGCCCCGACCTGGGCTTGTGGAGGTGGCACAGCATGGTCTTATCCTGGGGGAGAGAGGAGCACGCTGCAGGTCACTCCCACATACACACACATTCATGTATCATACGAGTGAGAGAGAGTGAGTGAGTGAGTGAGTGAGTGAGAGAGAGAGAGTGAGTGAGTGAGTGAGTGAGAGTGAGTGAGTGAGTGAGTGAGAGAGAGAGAGAGAGAGAGAGAGAGTGAGAGTGAGAGAGAGAGACAGTGAGTGAGTGAGTGAGAGACAGTGAGTGAGTGAGTGAGAGAGACAGTGAGTGAGTGAGTGAGTGAGTGAGTGAGTGAGTGAGAGAGAGAGAGAGAGAGAGAGAGTGAGTGAGTGAGAGAGAGACAGACAGTGAGTGAGTGAGAGAGAGACGGACAGTGAGTGAGTGAGAGAGAGACAGACAGTGAGTGAGTGAGTGACAGTGAGTGAGTGAGTGAGTGAGTGAGAGCGAGAGCGAGAGCGAGAGTGTGTGTGTGGCGTTACCTTGAAGAAGGTGCAGTGAGCCAGCAGGGCGCAGGTGAAGTGGTAGGTGTTGGAGCAGCGCAGGCGGTTGCAGCCGCTTGTGGCGCCGGTCTGCTGGCAGTGGGCGCAGCGCAGCGCCAGCCCCCGCCTCAGGGCCAGCTCCACGTTGATCAGGGCCCCCGCCTGGGTCTCGTACACCTCGCTGGACCACAGCGCACAGTTCAGGTGGACCTATGTACACACACACACACACACACACACACACACACACACACACACACACACACACACACACACACACACACACACACACACACACACACACACACACACACACACACACACACACACACACACACACACACACACACACACACACACGGGTCAGTCAAAAACATCTTATGATTAGTCTTTGATATTTGGTACTATTCAGACTATTACAGAAACTATAGCATCAAAGAGACTAGAATTAGAAGGTACTAAAGAAATATATATAGTAGAATTAGAGACCATTAAAGAAATATATATATTAGAATTAGAGACCATTAAAGAAATAGATATAGTAGAATTAGAGGGTACTAGAGAATTATAGATCATAGAATTAGGAGGTATTATAGAGTAAGATATACTGGAATTAGGAGGTACTATAGAGTAAGATATACTCGAATTAGGAGGTATTGTAGAGTAAGATATACTGGAATTAGGAGGTATTATAGAATAAGATATACTGGAATTAGGGGGTATTATAGAATAAGATATACTGGAATTAGGAGGTATTATAGAATAAGATATACTGGAATTAGGAGATATTATAGAGTAAGATATACTGGAATTAGGGGGTATTATAGAATACGATATACTGGAATTAGGAGGTATTATAGAGTAAGATATACTGGAATTAGGAGGTATTATAGAGTAAGATATAGTGGAATTAGGGGGTATTATAGAATACGATATACTGGAATTAGGAGGTATTATAGAGTAAGATATACTGGAATTAGGAGGTATTATAGAGTAAGATATACTGGAATTAGGAGGTATTATAGAGTAAGATATACTGGAATTAGGAGGTATTATAGAGTAAGATATACTGGAATTAGGAGGTATTATAGAGTAAGATATACTGGAATTAGGAGGTATTATAGAGTAAGATATACTGGAATTAGGAGGTATTATAGAGTAAGATATACTGGAATTAGGAGGTATTATAGAGTAAGATATACTGGAATTAGGAGGTATTATAGAGTAAGATATACTGGAATTAGGAGGTATTATAGAGTAAGATATACTGGAATTAGGAGGTATTATAGAGTAAGATATACTGGAATTAGGAGGTATTATAGAGTAAGATATACTGGAATTAGGAGGTATTATAGAGTAAGATATACTGGAATTAGGAGGTATTATAGAGTAAGATATACTGGAATTAGGAGGTATTATAGAGTAAGATATACTGGAATTAGGAGGTATTGTAGAGTAAGAGACATTAGAACCCCAGTCCACTGTTGCACTACACTGTACCACAACAGCCTACAGTACATGACCACCGAAGCCCAGCAGAGGGCAGCCTTGGTCGGGACCCCCGGCACCCACCCAGAGGTCCAGGTCCAGGTTGAGGAGGCGGGCCGGTCCGTCCGTCAGCCCGTCCCCCAGCTGGCGGCAGAAGCAGCAGCGCCGCTGGTCCCGGGGCAGCGGGTCGGGCCGGAGACACGCCCCCAGCTTCCTCAGCAGCAGGTCCACCTCGTCCTCGGTGGGCAGCGAGGCGGCCTGGCTGAGGCTGCCGCGGGGCAGCGTGACGCGGAGGCTCCAGCGGCACCAGCGCGAGTGCTTCAGCCGCTTCACGCCGTGGCGGGACGATGACGAGGAGGAGGAGGACGAGTCCTCGCCGCCGCCGCCCGGGACGGCGCGCGGGCGGGGCTTCAGCTTCACCGTCACCTGTCAGTCAAAATGTTTCCTCAATGAATCAATCGAACCAATCGATACACGGTGGGATAAGATCCGTCGATCCATCAAACGCGGCAGTCGACCAATAAATGAATCCATCCAATCCAGTATCAATAACTCCATCCATAAATTGTTATTTCATTCAAGCCACATGAACAACCTGAGTATCCCGTACATCCAAATGTCAACTGTCCAATCATTGAACTCTGCGACAGAACCATCAACCAATCAGGGAACAGATCAGAGGCGGAGCGGCTCACCTTGAGGCTGTCCGTCTTGGTGGCGTTGTCCGAGGTGAGGGCGGAGGCAGGGGGGAAGGAGAGGGGAGGGGAGGAGGGAGGCGCGGGGGCAGAGGAGGAGGAGGACAGAGGGAGACAGTGGACAGCGATGGCGGACATGTTGCTGGTGTACTGGTGCTGCTGGGTCTTACTGGGAGGAGAGGCGCCGCTCTCCTCGGGGCACGATGGAGGAGCCGCAGGCTGGGGGGGGGGGGGGGGGGGGGGGGGGGGACAGAGAGATCAGCTGTGTAGATAAGACACGCAAGTAAATGTGCATTTAAAATATCCAACCGGATGACTGGAAAAGCACTTCCTTGAACTTCTTCTCTGATTCTACGGATGGTGAAATTGTTCATTCATCATTCTGGTGGTTCTCAATACGAGTGGATTGGCTGGTTGATATCTATAGTACATCGTTACCTTGGTGTCAGCCTGTTTGCTCTGCAGTCCAGATGAGTAGAGAGCAGAGCAGTTGGTGCTACAGAACGGCAGTGTGGTCCCTGCTCTGGACTGTCCCTCCTTCAGAAAACAAACGAAATGACAGATTCAAATACATGTGACATTGTGTTGTGTCTTTATGGTAATTGTTGTGTGTCGTGTATGCACCTGTTTGAGGTTCTTGGTGGTCATGTGGACTACATTTCCCAGCAGGGGTGCCTTGCAGTGAGTGCAGCCATGGGGCTTGGGTCCGCCATGTTGGCTGTAGTCCATTCTGATGCCTGGATGATAGAAGAAAATCACAAAAGGTGAGAGGAGGCACAGAGAAGGAGAAAATATAATATTATTTATATATACACCAAAGGTGGATGAAACGTTTAGAGGTTGACAGTATAAGCAAGAGGCAGGATGAAGACGAGGAGCCAGAGTGACAGGAGCTGCATATTGACCTGAAGTATTGGTAGTTGGGGCCCCGGGGGGTCTGATCATTCGGTTTCCCGCCTGGTGTGTGCCCATCGCTGGATGCCTGATGGCCTGGGACCCCTGCAGTAGAGGGATGCGCGAGGTAGGGGGGGGGGGGGGGGGGGAGGGGGGTCAAGATATATTTTATTCACATTTAATTCTGTATGTATAAATGTATATTTCCCATGCCCATAAAGCCTTTTGAATTGAGATCATATAAATCAATGAAATAAACTGTATTCACATATTATTGACTTATTACTCAGCCAATAGAGCTCAAAGAGCCCCAAAACCAACATAGGCTAATGATGTCGGTCTGACAGAAGCCTCATGGGAACGTGTTTGACATCTAGATCCCAGCTTGGGTTCATTCTACTACTTCTACTACTACGTCAGAGCCACGGCTCAGGGGTTGTGGTGGCTCAGGGGTTGTGGTGGCTCAGGACCTACGTGTGGCATGGGGACCCTGACGTTGGCCAGCATGGCCAGGGAGCTGCGGTCGGGTCCGAGGGGGCCTCTGGCCATGGGCCCCGGTTGCAGCTGGGCCACCTGGTAGCTGGCCGGCATCGGCGCACGCAGCAGGTCAGCTATGGCCACCATGAAGCGGGGGATGTTCTGGACATGGGGGGGGGTGTTGCAAGTTAAGTCAACTTGTTTTTACAACCGTTTTTACAAACGTGTTTTAGTTTGAATGGGACTTCAAACTAACAAATAACAAAATAAAAGTCCCCATTCATTCGCCTCAGCCTCCTGCAGTGAATATACTGGGATAGTATGATCAGTGGTTACCTGAGCAGCGATGGAGTTGAGCGTTATGCCGATGGAAACCAGACCAGTGTTTGAACATGAGGGCGGTCCCAACTGGCTTGGCTCAGCCTTGATTTCCTGCTTTATCGCTGAGCCTGGACACACACACACACACACACAATGAAGGATCAATATAATAACCACACACACAAGCACCCCCAATCTAATGGTCACTCTCGGAGGACTCACCTTTTCCCCAGGCGCAGGGCATGATGGGTATTGTAGGCGAGGCGCAGGGAGAAAGCGGCTCCAGCTTGACATGGGAGAAGTCCGGGTAGCGGCTGACCTCCATGTCCGCCTCGCTCTCAGGAGAGGAGGACGGTACGTAGCCCTCGGGACTGTCCGCGTCCTTGTCTCGGCCCGCGCTCAGCTCCTGGACCCTACACACACACACACACACACACACACACACGCACACGCACAAACACAAACACAGAGCATACCTTAGCATCAACACCTTTAAACAGCTAGCCTGGAGAGACCATCCGATCTCACAAGTTCACATTGTGTTTCTCTTCAGATCGGTCTGGCCTCGTTTAAAGCCTTTCCCAAACATGTGAAAATCAAAAGGACCAATCAGTGATCGGGGAGGAAGCTCCAGGTTCACGATGAACAAGGAGCATTCCGCCGAACTAAAAGAGAATGATGGTGTCAAAAAAAAGTAGCAACTGACGGAGCAATGAAAACAGTTTGTATCCGAAATTGACAGAATAACGATGGTAAAAGATGAACAGAAATCTGCATGAAGGACTTTTCTTAGATTAGAATATATTTGTGCTTTACTTCCAACCTGATTCGGCAAGAGCAAATAAGAGTATGAGCGTCACTCTGAAGGCCAGACTGATATTCATGGCCAAATGCAAACGTGAATATCAGGATGGTCTCCCGCGGTTCATAAATAGGAGCTCCTGACCAAGAGTAGGTAGCCACTGATGATGAGCAAGTGTAGCTACCTGAGCTCTTCCTGGTTGGTGTGGGGCGGTGTCGGTAGGGAGGCGGGCACGTCCACTGTCTTAGAGGCGTGGTTAAGGCTGAGAAGCTCCTCCCCTTTCTGCTTCACCGCAGACAATCCTTGCGCTGGAGGGAAAAAAGGGAGGACATTTAAGCTAATTCATTTGAAACACGTTACTGCAAATGTCAATTTCAATGCAAGTATACTTCATAGCAATCACGGATCCAGCATTGCTATGTTAGAGCGGACCATCTGGGGGGAGACTGGGCCTGGAGGCTGAAAGGGGCGGAGTTACACCTCGTTTCCTGTTTCGTTACAGAGATATTTTACTGAAGAAAACTTATTGTGCTAGTTGATGAAGCTTTCAGAAGCCGATTTTGCTACGTGTATTTCAACAGTGGCCAGTCTACACGGTGCTGATTTTAAACCTTCACAGAAACCTTTTTTACAGTTTACCACTGCTGGCCGAGTTTGTGTTGGCCAATTACGTGCTTACTTATCCCCGCCTCCAGCAACATGATTGGTCGAAACAAATATGAAGTGAAAAAAAAAAAAAAGTGAAGCGCCCGGTTCACCCAGATTTGAGCTCGTCTGCCATCAGGCTTTAGATATTGATCTCAAGTGTGATTGGTGAGACTTGATGGTAGTTGTAGCATTTGATATGGTGATGATGACAGGATGAGTGTTGAACTCACCCTCCTGCTCTCCCAGCGCTGCTTTGGTCCTGACCAGCTCGTCGGTGGTGGCGAAGCCGTTGGCCAGCTTGTGGCGAGCCACCGGGGGAGGGGTGGGAGGCAGGGAGGCCGGTGGAGTCGGGGGGTTACTGAGGTTGTTCTGCTGGTGGGAGGGGGGGGGGGGGGGGGGAGTCACTCAATGCTGTCTGTACTCATTCAGAGCTTGTACATCAGAATACATCAGGGGATGCTTTATTGGCAATTCTCCGCCATTTTCAACTGAAGAGAGTTGTGCTAGTGTAAAATCCTACATCAACGTACATATACCGTGACCAGGGCTGATGAAACCCTTGTGCTAACACGTCTCGCATGAGAAACGCTGTGGCAGTTTGGAATAAAACAACGTCTTCCCATAATGACACGTCCTTTCACGATTAATTACTAAACACTTAACAAAAACACATTGCTACGAACACAATAAATAACATTCCAATGCTCCTATGCTTCCAAAATAGAGGCGGTCGTCCTGATGTTACGTCACGGTGCACAAGCCCAGCTAACGCGGGGGAAGACGCATATTCTAGGGATAAGATCAGAATGAGTAGCATTGACATTATCTTGTATGTTGCGTTTCGGTACAGACGGAGGTTCTGGTAACAGAACAGCAGCAGCAATAGCAGTGTAGTGAAGCCCGTACTACTGTCATCACACCGACCGTACCTTGTAGATGAGCTGAGAGTAGTAGTCCGTGACCCCGTCCAGGGAGGCGCTGCCGAAGGAGCCCGTGAGCCGGCTGTCCCGGTCCAGGTTGGAGCTGCCGTACGGGGTGAACAGAGACACGTTCACCCCCATCACCGGCTCCATCAGCGGGAGAAGAGAGAGCTGCTGTAGCCACAGGCACAGAGACAGAGATTAAACATAACTGTGTCAACAGTAATCCAACAAAGCGTTACAAGCCTACAGCTGTTAGACCGCAAATAGGCTAATAGAACCAGATGGATTTTAGTTAGTGTTGGATTTGTAGAGCATTGATTTGGAAATGTTAAAAGGCAGCAGTGTCCCGTTATTGAAAAAAATAATGCGCACCCATGGAATGCTACTGACCAATCAGAATCAAGTATTCAACAACACTGACAAACATTCTCTATATTTATACCACAGACAACTGTATCTACCTGTTTGACTTGAGTCATCAGTGTGTCCGTGTTGGAGGAGTACAGCACGCCCTCCTCTTCCTCCTTCTTCCTCCTCTTGGCCTTAAGGGGAGCCTTCTCCTTCTCTATCTTACCCGGCCTCTTGCAGCGCTGCTGCTGCTGCTGCTGCTGCTTCCTCTTCAGGCTCTCCATCAGCTCAGCTGTGCCACTGCCCACCAGCACCTGGAACACACACACCCATCACCATTTGCAGTGAGAACCTTTATTAATAGAGCGAGACCCATCATCCATGACACACAAACGCTGGCTGTCGTCTCGCAGAGCTGGCCTCTCCATGCGGAACGTCAGGGACACAGCAGGAAGAACCCCCTACTTATCAGGAAGAGGTCTCGATTGACATGCAAAGGGCGACCAATCACAGGCCGTACGGTGGGAACAGTGCTTCCAGTAAAACAGACCCTTGGTAAAACAAACGTGATTTAAAATGTGATTTACGTCATTCGTCAGCGCAACGGAATAAACCAATTGATTATAACAATAAACCTTATTCTTCTGTCGCGCCGGCGCTACGTCTGCATTTCTATGCGTGACAATGTTGACAGACAATGAGAATTGTGTCTTGAGATTTCTTCAGGATACTGCCTGGCTGAACTGGCTCCATGTATCAGACGTTCAGGACGAGTCACATGGTGACATGTTGCTCCATGTATCAGACGTTCAGGACGAGTCACATGGTGACATGTTGCTCCATGTATCAGACGTTCAGGACGAGTCACATGGTGACATGTTGCTCCATGTATCAGACGTTCAGGACCAGTCACATGGTGACATGTTGCTCCATGTATCAGACGTTCAGGACGAGTCACATGGTGACATGTTGCTCCATGTATCAGACGTTCAGGACGAGTCACATGGTGACATGTTGCTCCATGTATCAGACGTTCAGGACCAGTCACATGGTGACATGTTGCTCCATGTATCAGACGTTCAGGACGAGTCACATGGTGACATGTTGCTCCATGTATCAGACGTTCAGGACCAGTCACATGGTGACATGTTGCACTATGTTACATAGTGAACTATGTAACTACCAATATGACATTAAAATGTATTTATTTGGATAAGATTAGATGCAGATATTGTTTAATAAAGGCACACTAAAGGGTCACTTCTAGATGCATCTTAGACAGGTAAAGCATCTTGTCCAGAGACAACAGTCCAAAAACTACATCAATCGTCCTGCCTGCTTTCCTCACCATGCTGTTATGTGAACCAGGCAAGGCTGGGCCCTCCTCTTCCTCAGACCGCAGGCTGTCATTGGACAGCTGGCGACATGGGGGCTGGGCCTGGTTGGCAGCCGAGGCCTTGTCCTTCAGAAGATGTCTCAGAAGCTCCTTCCCTGCGTCTCCTGCTACTCCTCCATGGAGAGGAGAGGAGGTTATCTGGCCTCCATTCTCTCTTTTCAGCACACCTCCTCCACATACTGCTCCTTCCACGTGTTCCTCCTGGAGGAGATGACAGAGGTTAGATCTCCCTCAGTCGTTTAAGTTATTTGTACGCACCCAACTTGCCCTCCTCATGGATCAGTATAGCTTAGCATGGCTAACATGAAAACACATGTTAATAGTACCAGCTATTCTTTAGTAAGCAAAGAAAATTAACCTAATAGTGATACAAAATACGTACAGGGATGGCTGGTCATGAAAGTTGCTTAAATGAGCACTTCACTGCCAAATGTAAAGTTGTGTCGCCATCCACAGATGTTTTAGTAGACTCCTTTAACAGTCACACATGTGGTGTGTTTATACAGTAACCCAGGAGAATATAATGAGTGTTAATGGGCACAACTTCCTTACCTTGACTGCCAGAGCAGCTCCTGCCAGCTGCCTCTCCAGCTCTGTGGAGGAAGCCAAGCCAGAGCTCTGGTGGATGAAGAAATCGGACTGGTCGATGTTGCCCCGCGTCGGGGTGGAGCAGGAAGTGTCCGAGACGGCTGGGGTGGTGGGAGCGGTGATGTCATCAGAGTAGGACGACAGCGGGGTCCTGGCACCCGTGGCGTCGTCTCCATCCCTCTTCCTGTTCCTCTTCTTCTTTGGTTTCTCCTCCGGGAGGATTTCAGAGTAGAGCTGCATGAGGGAGGCAGAGGAATCCTGACCAAAGGGATGGCGATGAGGATCACCCATGCACAGACCTGCAGGCTGGGGCCCCGCCATCCCTGGTCCTCCTAGCCCAGGTAGACATACCTGTCCCAGGCCGGCAGGGCCTGCAGGTCCGGGGTGTCTGGCTCTGGTCTGGAGGAGAGGTCTTGTCATGTCTATGTTTCCTTGGCCAACTTGGGGCCGGAGTGGCATGGGGCTCTGGCCTGGAGGCGTGCCGTAGCCCTGCTGGAGGGTAACCTCCTGCTGCTGGGGGGCCGTGGAGCCCGGAGGGGACTGAAGGAAGTCCTGCGGGAGCTCCGAGCTGAAGAAGGGCATCTGGGAGAGGCTCTCCCCACCAGAGGGAACCCCAGGTCCGGCTTGACCACCAACTCCGGTCGCAGGCCCGGCAGGAGGCCCGAGGCGAACCACGGAGCTCAGTGAGGGGCCTGCCCCTGACAGAACCCCAGGCCCCATAGTGGCCCCCAGCAGGCTCTGCTGCTCCAGCACCAGTCTCTGCTGCATGGCCCGATGACGCTCCACCTGGAGACAAATGACACCAGTTAACATCACTGCCTATTGACACCAGTAGTAGACCACAGAAACATATGGAAAGTACAGATACCCACTTCACACACACATATACTGAACACTATAGAGAGAATAACTATGTATTTATATGTATATTTATATATATATAAATATAACTATAAGTGCAGAGTAACTGCACCTCTTGCATGAGCTGGACCCTCTGTCTCTCCTGC
Organism: Lota lota; assembly: GCA_026745465.1. Taxonomy (NCBI): domain Eukaryota; kingdom Metazoa; phylum Chordata; class Actinopteri; order Gadiformes; family Lotidae; genus Lota; species Lota lota. Next base: position 1,736,718 of record JACYXH010000396.1, on the reverse strand, counting down.
TGTTCACGGAGTCTCTCTCTCCTCTCTCTCTCCTGGAAACCTTCACTGAACGGGTTGTTGTCGTCAAAGTTTACCTGGAGGAGACGGTAGTGAGAAGTTACCTCTCCAAAGAGCTGCTCCGTACTAACACACCTAACGTCGTCAGAGAGAGGGCCTCAGTGCGTGACTAACGGGTACACACTTGGGTACCGGGGAACTGGAGGAAGACCAGATAACTACCACGCTGATAAAAACCTGACACCTTCCCCCATGGGGTTTCCCCCCTGACTGCCTGATTGGTTTGGGGAATCGTGCCGTTACCTGTCGGGCTGCGGCTCCATTTGGACCGGTCGCTCCAGGGGATCCTCCAGCAGCCTGGGGGGCTTGGGGCGCAGGGGGGAAGCTCGCCCCAGACGGCGTCCCCATCCCAGGCGCCATGCCCTGGGCAGGCTGGCCATGTGGCTGGGGGCTGTCGGCCACTCCTGGAGGCATCTGGCTGGGCATCCTTTGGCCAATGGGGCCGCACGGACGCACAGATGCCGGGTTCCAACCCGCAGGTGGGCTTTGCATTGGTGGTCGTTGGGTAGGTGTCCCCTGGTGGGGCTGCATGGAAATCAAGGGCTGGCCCAGCATGGGCTGGCCAACAGGGGGCGCTGCAGGTGGAATCATAGCAGGCTGCTGTAGCTGCTGCTGCTGTTGTTGCTGCTGCTGCTGCTGCTGCTGTTGTTGTTGTTGTTGTTGCTGTTGCTGCTGTTGTTGTTGTTGCAGTTGTTGCTGTTGTTGTTGTTGCTGCTGCTGCTGTTGTTGATGCTGCAGTTGTTGCTGCTGCTGCTGCAGTTGTTGCTGCTGCTGCAGTTGTTGTTGTTGATGCTGCTGCAGTTGCTGCTGCTGTTGTTGCTGCAGTTGTTGCTGCTGTTGTTGATGCTGTTGCTGTTGTTGTTGATGCTGCTGCTGCAGCACTCTCTGTTGCTGCTGTTTGGTTTTGTATTCGTCTATCAACTCTGCGTGATCTTTCTGCTGCTTTCGGATCTATGGAGGAGAAAGAGAAGACAGAGAGAGACAGAGAGACAGAGAGAGACAGAGACAGAGACAGAGAGAGACAGAGACAGAGACAGAGGGTAAGCGAAAGATTGGTTTGAAATGTTTGAGTTTCTGTACAGTCTATGGTGGTGCTGCTGGTTGTGCTGCTCCAGATGCAGTGGTACCTGCTCCAGCTGTTTCTGCACCGCCGCCTGCTGCTGGGTGATGTTGCGGAGCTGGGTGAGCTCGTCCTCGGAGACAGGCCGGCCGGCCTTCTTGGCGGAGCGCTGCTTAGCGGACAGGGCCCTCTTGGCCTTGCGGTGGCCCGCGATCTGCTGCTCCAGGTAGCCCTGCTGCATCTGCAGGAGGTGCTGGGTCTCCTCCAGCCACTCCTCGTACTGCCGGCGCTCCGCCTCGTCTGCACACACACACACACACACACACACATTGGGGATTTTCCAGTTCCTATCGCAGGTCTTCTTTTGCTGTGTCATCGTCATGCTTAAGAAAGTAGAATGTGGATTCAGGGATGAGAGGCCTCATTCGAATTTACAAAAGCATATGAGAGTTTAAAAGGTGTGGACATATATTGCTTGCAATACAATTCTGACTCAATGTTCACTCCGTTGTCCAACACAGTGTGGCTCTGTGGTTTCAGGCCGGACCAACCAAAATGAAAGGGAAAATGGGATCGTTCAACTGAAAAGATACTTACTGACAAACCCAGGGGCGAAACTGGGAGGGGTGGGCCTGGCCAACTGAGGGGTGAGTTTCCCATCCTGAAAAAGGAGAAGTAAACAAAAGAGGATGTTGCCCGGATGGTATGCAGGAAGTGACGTCACCTGGTGGATGAGGAAGTGGGTTAGGGGGACATAGACTCACCTGTCCCAATATTTGTGGAGGTTGAGACGGCCTTGCAGGAGGCTGGGCACCGGGATCCTCTTGGAATCTGGGAAGAAGTGAAGTACATTTAATGCAGAAGGATATGCTAGTCTGATTGCCACAACTTTATGAGGTGACCTTTTCCATATTATGTCATATTCTTCAGCAACAACGCAAGCTATTATTTTCATTTTGAATGACTCTTTAACTGTAGTACCTGTTGATGGCCACGGGGTTGAGGCCCAGACTGCCCTGACTCATGACCTTGTTGATGCCCTGCAGAGCCACCATCTTAGCCTTCATGATGGGGTCTGAGATGGAGTCAAATTCTGGAATACAAATACACACAAAACGCATACAAACAAACAAACATGACCCACATGCACATTAAAAACACATACATGCAAGTTCTTACAAACACATTGGTTTCAGCATACAGATACATGCATTTACTACAGTGACTAGGTGAAATGACTAGGTGAAATGACTAGGAGAGGCAGTGCAGGTTTGTGCTCCATCGGCCTACAAAGGCTTTTCTATTGATCGGGGAAGTGAATTGTGCTTTGTTGTCCAGTGAGGGATTTTTGTGCTTCTAATAACGCAGATATTTAAAGCAGCATTAAGTGATTTGTGAACACTTGGGGGCAGACAATAACCAAAAGGATCTATAAACAATAAAAACAAATATACCCTAATAACCTATAACTACAAGGACTACAACCACTCATCTAACTCCACATCGCCACTCCCTATGTGGGGATCTACCGCTTATCAAAGTCCTTGTGCCATTCCTGATGCTCACCCATGTTAGGCGGCAGTGTTTCAGAGGTGGGTCTCTGTCGGATCATAGTCTGCATCTGTCTCTGCTGCTGCTGCTCTTGTCTCTCCTGGTCCAGCAGGTCCTGCAGGAGCAGAGGCTGCTCCTCCAGGAGAAGAGGCCTGTGGCCCTGGGGGAGGGGCTGGCCCTGGGAAATGGGGCCCTGCTGCTGAGCACTGAACAGGGCCTGATTTGGAGCCTGGGGCTGGGGTTGTGATGGCATCCCCGCCTGAGGAGGCAGAGTCTGAGGAGGGAGCAGTAGGTGGGGGGAAGCAGGGTGGGGCATAAAACCCCTCTGCTGCTGCTGGTAGACAGATGGTTGTCCTGGAGACAGGAGAAAGAGGTTTTTTTTGTTTTTGATGATTTGATGTTTGTTTTTGTTTCATGAAGATGCGTTTTTCCTCCTTCCCCAGTTGTTTGATGGATCTCCTATTTTATGCTGCTGCGACCTACCTGCTGGTGAGGGGGGGATTCCGTAAGGAGCGGTGCCCCCAGACAAAGTGTGTTCCTGGCCTTGGACACCGGCTACACTCCCTATTCCAGCTCCAGTAGCCTGCAGAGCACCAGGCCCTTCCAACTTCTGGAAGATTGAAAAAAATACATAACAGCGACGAAGCAGATCAATACAAAGGATTGATTCTCAGGATCTTTTGAGCTGAAATTAAAAATGTTAAACTGTTCACTAGGTTCCACGTGACACCGGAATATATGCAGTTATGGCAGTAAATATCAGTTAAGTCACCATTTATCACCAAATGAGGTAACACTGATGAAAGCCCTTGCATTTGAGGTGTTATGAATGTTACATACTGGGTGTTGGGAGCGACAATGTTTATATCTCTGGCAAAAAATAACCGCTTATCGCCAAAGGTGTCGCCAAAGAAAACAAAACTTATTTTGTTCTCTCTTTCGAAGAATCGTTGAGTTTACCACTGTAACATGATAACAACGTAGCTATTACTTAATGACCCCGACATTTACGGACGAAAGCGTTTTGTTATAAAGATGTCATGTTCATTGATGGACAGCTGTGTTTAAAAATAAAATAAAAATAAACAGTCTGCTGGCAACGGAGAGGGAAGCTACCTTGATGTGGGCCATGGAGGATCCAGGCAGGGGTAGGGCTCCATGTTGGCCAGCCAGCTGAGAAGTGCCCTGGAACAGGCCTGCAGGCTCGCTGCCCTGGGCTCTGCTGGATGTCATGGCAGCAAGGGGGTTGTGGAGCGACAGACAATCCCTGCTGGTCTCCATCTTGATGTTGTCCTGCCGCGTGTTGGTCACCTGTAACTCGGAGGCCTCCTGTTTGACCTGACCCGGGGTGTAGCCCTGACCATCTGGTTTCCTGGAGACACAGGCCCCATCGCCTTCAGCACCCTCCTCGTTCTTCTCCCTTGGTGCCCTGTTGTGGGTCTCTTCCACCGGGTCGCTCAGGTCCAGGTCCTCGTTGAACATGTCCTTCTTGTCCTCCAGGTTCAGTTCCGGGTCGGCGTAGGCGATGAGGTCAAACTTCCCGGACAGCAGGAAGTCATCCAGGTGGAGGTCGTTGGGACCAAGATCCAGTTCCTCTTTACCTGGGGTTGTTAAACAGATTGCAATTTGAACGATCTGTATATGATCATGAGGTGGCTGGAAGGTCTAGCAGCAGAATATGCCTTCATCCCCAGCCATTCAAGATCTCACTCAACAGGAATAATGATAAATATAAGACCAAGACCCAGTCCGACACAGCTACAAAATAGCTTTGAATTCCCCAAAAGTGAAGTCGGACACATACACACAGAGAACATGGGCCAACAGGGATGACTTCCTACCATCCTCTGGGTCTAGGTTCAAGTTGAGGTCAACCAGGTCTTTGACCTCCACGTCTTCCAGGTCTTTCACCGCCGAGTCCTCTCCCTCCAGGTGCTCCTCCATCCCATCGCCACCCGGGAGCCCCGCATCGCCACCCTGAGACATGTTGCCGTGGTGACCGAGCGGGGGCTGATGGTGCTGGTGAGCCACCAGGCCCTGGTGTTGGTACAGCAGATCCATGCCCCCAGACATCCCCGCCTGGACGCCCTGGCTGTGGGGATTCTGCTGCTGTTCCATGGGGCTGCCCAGTGAGTAGGGCAGCCTGACACGACTGTCTGGAGCTCGGTGCCTCAGCTCGATAAAGGGCTGGCCCATGATGCTGTGCTGCTGCAAGGGGAGGGCGTGGGACAGGAAGGGCTGGGGAACACCTGGTGGGTGGAAGCAGGTCAAGGACAGATATTATTGACATGACAAATCCCACACACTGGAAATACATTTTTAGAGTCAAAATCCTTCTTCAAAATATCCGTTTTCTATGCATTGCATTTCTCCGCTTCAGTTCTAATTAAACCAATCAGCTTTCAAGCATCTTCTACCCACCTGTCATCATCATGGGGCGTGGCTGGTTAGCTGGCGCAGTGATTGGTCGGATGCCGGTGAAGTCTCCAGGCATGGGTCGTCTGATCTGCCCAGGCAGGCCTTCATGGGGAATCTGTGCAGAACCAGGCAGCGTCTGCTGGGCAGCACGCAGAAACTGCTCCCCTTGAACACCTGGGAAGCCAAACCTATGGGAAGAGTGGGGGGCGGTCCATGAGATACTTTCCCAGTTTCCTAGTAATAGAGACTTCTAGACATTAGATTGTCCCCTTATTCCCTGTGCTCACCTCATGTTTTGGGACCGGAGCCCCATGTTAGCCATGTTGGGAATGTTGGCAGTGGCCCCCATCCTTACAGGCTGCCGAAGGTAGGGCCCCTCGTCAGAGGGGAAGGACCCAGGGGGCCTGATGGCCTGAGGTCCAGCCCGGCCAGTACCGGGGTAGGGGGGAGGAGGGCGTCCGAATATGTCCGGCTGCAGCGCCGCCAGAGCTGATGGGTCCTCTTGGGACCAGTGGTGAGGGGTGGTCTGCCCAGGTCCAGGTGGACCTTGGGGTGAGGCGGACGGAGCAGCAGGAGGCCTGGCAGGTCCCGAGGCTGGCTCCTGGAGCCCCTTCTCCTGCCGGAGGGCCGTCTTCTGCTGCTGCTGCCTCAGGAGAAGCTGCCGAAGCCTCTGGCGCTGGGTAGAAGAAACCAATTACAATGGAGAACAATAAGAAAACCAAAATACTTTATACAGAGGGAGATTTTGAGTACAAGGACATCTATAATCCAGCACAACGCAGTTTTTTTTCTTCCCTTTCATTTTTACCTGTCTTAGTTTCTCCTCTGAGTCGCCTAGCTGAGGAACTATGCTGATTGGTCCATCCAAGGGGTTCCCGCCCAGCGACGCCATCTCATTGGCGCCCGTCTTGTCCATCTGTGACGGGCCTGATGTCATGTGACCTTGCTCGAAGGGGTCGTGCCCTGGTGTCCGACGGGACATGTTGGAAAACCCGCCCTCGTCCGACATCCCAGGGTGCTTTGGCGTCTGAGAGCCCGGGGTTCTGGGAAATGAGTCTTGCTGCTGTAGTCGTCCGGGCGACTGTTGCAGCTAGAGGAACGCCGCATTATGAGGGAGACAAAGTAGGCAGAGGAAGAATTGGTAACGCAACATTGTCACAGTACAATCAACGTGATACATGCAACATTTGTTTTGGTTAAAAGAGAACAGATATCCTATTGTTTTTTCTTATATATATATATATATATTTTTTTTTTTTTGTATGGGCTTTCTTTGGGCTTTTATGGACAGTGAAGAGTGACAGGAAAATGAGAGGGTTGAAGAAGAGAGGAAATGACATGTAGGAATGTGACATGTAGGACCACAGGTGGGAATCAAACCTTGGTCTCTACAAGGCATATTGCCTACATGGATAGTGCACTAGCGTGTTGAGCCACCAAGCTGCCCCAGATATCTTATTGTTGTATAATAGGATCATAAACAATAGATCATAAACAATAGCCAAGCAACAAAAAACGCCAAAACTTCAGTTCAGTCATTCCACTGTCAGATGTTGCATCATATAACACATTTTATGAAATGTGTATGACATGGTTTCTACCTGTTGGTGGACGTGAGGGAAGGAGCCTGTGTCTCCTGAGAGGCTCTGAGACATTGGGGACATCACTGAGCCTCCAGGCGTCCCAGGGGTCATCTGTGGCCGCGGGGTGGAGGGCTGCTGGCCGTAGGGGTCGGGAGAGGGTCTGCTTCCGCCGGCCCCCTGGGCGAACGGGTCTGCGCTCCTCTGGCCGCCGGGGGACCGCGGGTAGCGCTCGGCTGCAGAGCTGCGGGGCGTCCCAGGCATGGAGCCGTACGGGTCCAGGGCCGGGTGGGAGGGGGACTGCCTGCGATTGGCCGCCTGTTGGCCGAACTGCTCCAGCCTCAGCGCGGCCTGGTTGGCCAGGTAGGACGCGTCCGAGTGGGGTCTGGGCGTGCCGGGGGTTTGGGCGTTTGAGTAGGGGTCCGGGGAGGCTGCAGAGCTCAGGGTGGACTGCTGACTGAAGGGCTCTGGGATCTGGCTGTAGTCTGGTCGGGGAGTTCCCGGGGCCTGGGAGTAGGGGCTGCGGTGAGGGGAGCCCAGACCCGACAGGGGGCTGGAGGGGAACATGGGGTCCTGGAGCTGGGGGGAAGCAAATCCGAGCTCTGTGGGTCTCGAAGGAGGGAGAGAGGAGCGGTCGAATGAGTCCCTCCTGCCTACACCTATGCCTCCGCCCACGGAGACCCCGTAGGCCTCCTGCTGTGTCTGATGGTGGGGGGGCATCGGGGTCTTGAACAGCCCCCCCGGGCCCATGTTGTTACTATTATGAGATGCCCGCTGATAGGACTGTCTTCCAGAAAGGTCCGGATTGGAGCCTGAAGCGGGGCTCATCATCCTGCCCTGCTGCAGTTCAGGGTTCCTGGGGGAACCTGTGAGGGGGAAGACGAGGAGAGGTCAGACACCTGGAGCTCGGATAACCGGGGAAGGACCAGCAATTACCTGCAGGGACTGTTCAAATTCAGTAACCGTCAACTCCACAGAGAGCACACATCCATCTTGCATGCCCCTTTTCACATCTGCAACTATGGTTGTAAAATTGTTTTGAACTACGATATTCTTTCGTGAGCCAACACGCACCTTGCTGGGGTCCCGGGGTTTTGGAGTCCGGGGAGGGGCAACCGAAGGTGTCGTGGGCCGGCGAGGCGCCCAGGGAGTTAGACCGCTGGTGCTGGGGCGTCTGGGGACCCCCTTGCTGGGCGGAGGCGGGGCGAGGCGTCCCCACCACCTTGCCGTACGGGTCCCAGGGGGAGGAGGGCCGCGAAGAGGGGGAGAACATCTGTGGGGAGGGAGGGTGAGGGGAGGAAGGATGACTCTGGGAGAGCCCCGTCGGGGGCGGCGCCTGCGGCCTGAGGAATACGTCGTCGGCCAACACGGAGCCCTGGCTCCCTTGGGGATGCTGTGGCCTGATCTCTTTGAAGCCAATGTGCTGCAGGGGAGACGCGTTGCCCCTGGCCAGGGTCTGCTGGGGGCTCATCATCGGGCTGCGGCTTCCAGCTTCTGGAGAAACTCCCCTGCTGAGGGGCTGGTTGCCCAGCAACTGTTGCTGTTGTTGTCTCTGCTGTTGAAGCTGCTCGTTTTTGACTTGCTCCAGTTTCTGAGTGGCTTCAATTTTAGCCTGCTGTTTGCTCTGCTGTCGCATTTGCTAAGAGAGAAAATGAGAAATAGAAAAACACAAAAAGAAAAGAGAGCGGAAGAGACATTTAGAGGTGCAGAGGCAGAAAAAGTAGGAGACATAGATGGACAGAGGAGAAAAAGAAACATTGAGAGAGATGGGGAGGGGTCATCAAAAAGGAAAAGGAAAAAAAAAACAGACCAGAAAGGGTAGACAAGATAGAATATAAGAATGTGATATCAGATTAGTAGTTCCTCTTCAGTGGTAAAGTCAGTTTCAAAACAGGATGATATGGTAGCTAATAATGCTCTCTCTCTCTCCCTCGCTCTCTCTCTCTCTCTCTCTCTCTCTGTGTAATGAGTGGTGGAGCTAGGACATGCAGGGGAAAGTAGACACACAATCACAACAATATCACTTTCCTAAACCAGAAAAAGGCCTTTCTTCAGGACACGGAAAACGTTAAAATAACTTTCTGTTCAAATAGTATACAGTGCATGCTCACTGGTTTTCCACTTTCTCATTCTCTCTTTCTATCTCTCCCCATCAGTCTACCCCTTAAAGCTGGCAAGCTTAGAACCGTTAATTTCCAGTAAATTTGTCTCAATTAGCCACATGCTACTTGTAGTCACAAGCTAGCTTTACACTAGAATCAAACCAGCAGAGTGGTGCAAGATAGCGCCATCTCCAGTAAAACACGTTATTGTAATTGGCGTTTCTGATTGGCTCAAATTAGACCTGTGTGAGCTAACTTCCCATGTATGATGAGGACATGATGACATCACTTGGTACCATCTTGAACTAATCAGAAACATCTATCACAATAAATGCGTTTTGATTTTAGTGTTTGCCTACTTACTTATTCCAAATCTAAATGGAGGAGTATAGTCGTAGGAATATAACCAAAACATTGTGCAAATTGGCTGGTGAAGGTTTAAACATGCTAACATCCAGAGTGTTGCGAGTTTTGTTTGAACACAGAATAATATCAGCTTGTTGACAAGCTGGGGCCATTGGCGCCAGATCTGGGCATAATACCACCTCAACATGGGAGAAAGTTCTGGAAATCCAGATTATATTTACTTCTATCTTACAACTAGCACTGGAGTTTTGAGAGGATATGCTGTAAAGGTATCCAGGTCAAGTCGAATATAATATTTAATTCAATATAGAAATGTATTTTAGCCCAGAAATGATCGCCACAGCCAGCCCTGGCCCGTTGCATCTGGAATCCTCTTTATGCCTGAAGCGTTTGGTTGAGTCTGTCTGGAGGTAAAAGATTGGCAGTCCCTCTCTCAACTACACCTTGTCCATCTGCTGCTGAACATTATTCTCCACTGACATCACACAGGGTTCAACAAAAGGTCTGACACGCTACACTAAAACCACAATACATACAATGAATCAAAATCTTCTCATCAGCTTTACACATTAGCTGACGATAATAGCACACAATTTATCAAACCGCATTATCTAAAACACGTCATTTTGCTAATACATAACCAGCTGCATCTCTTTTGACAAAATGTTTGAAACAAAACAACATTAACAAAATGTATATTAGTTATATTAGTTTACGGTATGGTAGTTAATGTAGACCGAGTACTGCTAGGCGAACGGCTACACCTAACTTCTAAAAGGTTCAATCACTAATTCCATTCTTAACTACATGTTAGACTCCTCAGACAAGCTCAAACAAATACAGAACAGGGGATTCCAGAGTGTCTAAATCAAGCCAGAGCTAGAGGGGTTGCCTTGAGATCTTACCAGAGCCTCTTTGCCACTTCCTGCTACAGATGCCTGGTAGGGACAATCTTTATCTGTTGGTGATTTTAGGGCTTTGGTTTTGATGAGATTTTCCTGCCTCTTCATACCGGCTCCCCAAGTGTCATTAACCTCTCCCTTTTCAATGACAATTCACAGTTAGAAATATTAGTTTCAATGACTCACCAGGCATGCACATCTCAACAATTACCCATACCAGAAGGGTTAACAAATAGCACATTGATTATTAGGATTACAGACTGATCATTAGCCAATTATCGTATGTAGAACTTCATGCTCCCCGGTCAAATTGATTCAAGTCCCCATTTATCTATTGATCCATGGATCTTTCCATCTGTCTGTGTCTAGTATTCCCCTGGCATGCGTTCTAATGATAAATCATGGTAATTAATGGTAATTAATCAGGGTGAGAAATCAACACCAGAAGGTCAATGACTTGATGGCTGTAGATATATATATATGTCAATAGAATGAATGATTTATGTTGATCTGTATCATCCATACTTCATGTCTTACATTCCCCAGAAGGCTTGAGATAACATGATATTAATTGATCATTGATCAACATTTATCAGATTACTGATAACATAAACTATCAAAACAATATTTGTGTGTAAAATTAGACTTGTTAAAACCAAAGATAAGCTATAGTTTATGTCTATGGTTTTGTTGCCATGGTGATTTGGTCAGCAGCAAGCAGTCAGGTGAGCCTGGGACCTGTCGACATCACCAACAGCGCTCCCAGCGCTAGAATCACCGATGACCACATCAATCCACCTTACAGTATACAAAATACCCATTGTCCAAGTGTTCCAAGCACGGGACATAAAAGCTGGGTGGATGCTAGGATCCAATTCAATGGGAGCCTGAATTGGAGCATTCTGGTGTCAACCCCTCACCCTTACACTACAGATGGAGGTGAGGATTTTGTATAAACAAAAGACGCACACACACACATGCGCACACATACACACCCCACACAGGTGCACACTCCCTTCTCACCTGTCGGAGCTTCCATTCCTGTTCCTGTTCAGACTCTCTGGGCCTGAGCGGGTCTTTGAACCCCATCTCGGTGTCCATGGCAACAGGGTCATAGGGGTCCTGGACCACTGGCTGCAGCTGCTGCTGCTGCTGCTGCTGCTGCTGCTGCTGTTGTTGTTGAACGTGCTGTCGCTTCAGAGAGTCGTTGGACAGTTGGACCTTGTTGATGCGCTGGGCCGCGCGGTTGTCCCGGGCTTTTTGCTATCGGAGGAGAGAGCGTCAGAGCGGCAGACACGGAGAGAAAGAGACAAAGAGAGAAAAATAGAGAGAGAAAAGGGGATAGTGAAGTTAAAAAACAAGTAAGACGGTAGGATATGATATTCAGTTATACTCAAGAGTGTTTATATTTAGGTTCCAAGGAGGATAGTATACATAGCAGAACTCACAACATAGGGCGCTCTGTCCTGGGAGCTCGCTTTTCTCCAAAGCTTAGCAATCTGCTTCACTCTCGTAGACCAGTCTGTCACACACACACACACACAAGACAGTACAGTATGTATTACCACTTCAGATTCATTCATATGTGTGCACAGTTACTAGTTACCCATGGTGGTGATCATGAGGTGTTAGTATGTGTGTATGAATGTATGCATGTGTGTGTGTGTCTGCATGTGTGCGTGCTTGGAAGTGTGTGTGTGTGTGTGTGTGTGTGTGTGTACCTGGATGCTGCTCCTTCAGGTCAGGGTAGTTGATGTTGCTGTACAGCACTGGGGCAACTGTCGCCATCTCCCCAAGAACCTCCTCTTTCTCCCACTTCAGAGTGCTCTTCTGCGCCGTCGACATCCCATCATGCTCTGCTTCAGCCGCAGGTGAACTGCTTGGGGAAGGGCCTACCTGACCCTGAACCTGAACCTGACCCTGACCCCAAGGGCCAATCACGTCCCCTCCCAGCTGGCTCATCTTCCTGTCCCTGGAGGAAGAAGGGAGGGAATGGGGAATATTAAAAAGGTCTATATTTATAGTGTTATCGTGTATCGGGTATCAAAAATGTAAAATAATTGTAATTACTTTGTTGTATATAATATATTGTTAATTAGGATTTTAATTCTCACAGTACTGTATTTGCACAGTACTTATATTCATGTTAACACTACAGGCCAAGAAAGACCATAGTTGAGCTCTGGTAGTATTGTACTAATGTATTCTAGAAGTTGATGGTACACTAGTGCTACACTAGTTTAATACTAGAGCTACTAGGAGTAACTCCAATAATTGTATTGTCATACTGGTTATATTAGCTACCTGTTGTTATTGTCAAGGAGGGGCATCCTGAAGTTGGCTTGGCCCTGTGCTCCGGACATGCTCGGCATCATGGGAGTTGTAGGAAAGTGAGTACCAGCTCCAGTCAGACCGTTCATCACTGGAAGACGAGGAATCATTCTTCCTGCTGATGGAAAGAAAGGCGGACAGTGTGGGTGAACAAATCTGAAATAGGCTGCGTGAAAAATATTATTGCAATTATTTTGTCCCATATTGTGATTGCGATGATTCATTGCAATTATCGATTCAATTAATATTCTGTGGCGCCACTGTACATAAAAATACAATAATAATAATAAAGCAATCTATGATTTCTAATGGCTTGTAATGTCATTTTAACATAATGGGTGTACAAAATCAGATGTATTTTGCTTTTATACGTTTTAAATACATATTTTGAAATAAATTACTTGGTACCTTTCATGAAAGGTCGCACTTTCGACCTTTCGTGCTTTCGATTCATATGCAATTAATGTAATCCGCCCTAGTGTGTGTGTGTGTGTGTGTGTGTGTGTGTGTGTGTGTGTGTGTGTGTGTGTGTGTGTGTGTGTGTGTGTGTGTGTGTGTGTGTGTGTGTGTGTCCTACCTGTGGGGTTTGGTAGGTCCTTGGGTCCCATAGGGCCGTGGCTGTGGTGGCTGTGGTCTAGCTGACTGGTACTGCTGATGCTGGTACTGATGCTGGTGGACGTGCTGCTACTGGGACTGAGGACAGCGGTGAACAGGTCCTCTACGTCCTTACCCTCCAGCTCTGTAGGGGGCGCCAACAAACACATATGTTAAACGTGGCAGTTTATCACTGCGTGTGAAATGGTGTCCAGTACTGGGTTAGTTAGATGAACCAGGACTGCTGTAGGCTCTGCTTTTGCACGGCATAAGGAAAAGATTGAGAATTCGATTTTTCGGATATAAAATAGTTCATTAATGACAAGAGAATTGGTACCTGGGATTCTGTACAGCCTGCTGAGCATGGCACCTGTGGAATAACAACAAACCAATAATCGTATCACGACCAAACTAGTTCAATAGTAATACAATAATTGCATACATGCACACAGACACATACTCACACATATACATTTACATATACGCATACATGCAGGCATGGTTCAACTCACCGTCAGACACCATCTTGTCCAGCTCTGGGCTTAGGATGGCATCCAGGTGTTCGTCCTGTCCCACTCTATGGCCACGCCCACTACTTCCTGCCTGGTCAGGGGTCAACGAGGGGTCGTCCGTCATGGGGCCAATGTCAAGGCCAGCTGAGAAAAAAAGGAAGAAAATGGGGACAAAGGAAGAAAAGTTTAAAAAGGAGAGAATTAAGAAAATGTTTAAATTATCTGGAGTAGAGGAAGAAGAAGAGAAAAAGGAGTGTACTGGAAGACCAGAAGAAGAAAGCAGAAGTTATCTGGAGGACTAGAAGAAAGCGGTGGTTAAGTGAAGGACCAGAACAAGAAACCAGCAGTGATCTGGAAGACCAGAATAAAAAGCAGTAGCTATCTGGAAAACTAGAAAATAAACCAGGAGTTAGAAAAGAAGAACCAGAGCCGTGAATAAACAGAGGTAAGCAAATGCTGGTCTTGGCTCCAAAGTCGCTGCTTCTACCATGACCGCAGTACCAACTCTGTATTGCTAGGGCTCTGGTATACATCATACGGCAGAGAGGTGGAAGAAGTACTGCAGGGGGGATGGGTGTTCTTACCAAAGGGCAAGGGGGAACGTGCCCCCTGGAAGTGGCAAATATCAAGACCTACGAAACAAAACAGAGCTACAGTTGACACATTCACATACAAACACAGAGGGCTGCAGTATCCAGGGACCTGTCGTTGAAATTATGCTGTGACTCTCAAACCAAACTAATCAACCAAAGACAATGTAACATGGCAGTGAGTGATCGTGGCACGATGTTCTGTGGTGAAGTTGAGAGTAGGGATGCAACGATTATAGATTTTGATGGTAGGATTATAGTCTGAGGAATAATTATTGCATAATATTAGGCAATAATAAACACTACGGATGTATAAAATCACATGAGCATTCTTTAATTAGAGATTATATTATCTTATCCACAACATTTATATTTGTTCTTATTCATTTTTAATCTTTTTTTTTTTTTATTATTAGAAAATCTAGAAAAGAAATTGTTTCCAGTTTTGATAAAAAACTAAGAATGGAATTGAGAACATCTCTTATGCAGGTGTTACTAATCACTGCACTTAATTAGATCCCATGGTATAGTGCTGGAAGTCTACGTCTACGCAGCTAATGTGACAGCATGGGCATTTTAAGCTGGTGCGTCGCTGTTGTAACTTTGTTTTCGTTCCGTCTGTGCCGGCAATTTTCTGTTCGTTTAATTTGTCCTCACTGTGCAACCGTTAGTCATAGAAACATAATGTACCAATGTCCCTTTTTTGAGAGTGAGACCAGAAACACGTTTTATAGTGAAACCGGTTAATCGCTGCATCCCTAGTAGGTATCTATGCAACTTTAAGGTCAGTGATTGATGGTGTTATTTGAGTAGTGTGTGTGTGTGTGTGTGTGTGTGTGTGTGTGTGTGTGTGTGTGTGTGTGTGTGTGTGTGTGTGTGTGTGTGTGTGTGTGTGTGTGTGTGTACCTGTGTGTGTGTGTGTGTGTGTACCTGTGTGTCCCGTGGCCAGTATGTGGGCGTCAGTGTTGAGGACACCAGAAAGATCCACTAGAACATCCTTTGACATGGCTGGATGACCAAAACACACATACACAAACATCCCACATATAACATAAAAGAACACAACAGTGACAACAAATACAAACAAACATGATTAACAAATGGAATTGAAAGAAAAAAAACATGAAAGATGCCTTGTCATTTGAGTGATTTGGGTGAGTGATTTGTCCAGAAACAATTCATATGATCCTGGCGATCACATCAAACATCACCATAGAGATGGGTGTGAGAGGATTTTACTCACACAGAGGCACCTGCTTCCTGCTCGGAATGGTTGTCATGGCGCTCGTGGTTGCGTTGGCAGGGGAGTGCGCCAGTGAAGTAGAGGCGGGCACTTTGGTCTCTGCTTTTGATTGGTCATGACAAGCGGCTACAGCGCTGTCCTGCTGCTTGCTCTTGTCCAGCAAGTCCCGCCCAAAAAAGGCTTCCTGAGAAGAGACGACAACAAATGGCAAATAAGAAACCTTGTTTCACCGTGTGTGTGTGTGTGTGTGTATATATATATATATGTGTGTGTGTGTGTGTGTGTGTGTGTGTGTGTGTGTGTGTGTGTGTGTGTGTGTGTGTGTGTGTGTGTGTGTGTGTGTGTGTGTGTGTGTGTGTGTGTGTGTGTGTGTGTGTGTGTGTGTGTGTGTGTGTGTGTGTGTGTGTGTGTAACCTGGAACGTGTATAAAGTACACATGTGTACATTATACACATTCCAGGTTGCACCAGTAACATGCAATGTTAGTTTATTTCTGCTGCATTGTGGAACGTTCAATACTGTGCATCCAGAACAAATGACCTTTGGGCCAATTCACTTCATCTAATCATATGTCTGTCAACGTTGTGTTTATGTACGAGTTACAGGGTGTTTATGTACGAGTTACAGGGTGTTTATGTACGTGTTACAGGGTGTTTATGTACGAGTTACATGGTGTGGATGTACGAGTTACAGGGTGTTTATGTACGTGTTACAGGGTGTGGATGTACGAGTTACAGGGTGTTTATGTACGAGTTACAGGGTGTTTATGTACGAGTTACAGGGTGTGGATGTACGAGTTACAGGGTGTTTATGTACGAGTTACCGGGTGTTTATGTACGTGTTACAGGGTGTTTATGTACGAGTTACAGGGTGTTTATGTACGTGTTACAGGGTGTGGATGTACGAGTTACAGGGTGTTTATGTACGTGTTACAGGGTGTGGATGTACGTGTTACAGGGTGTTTATGTACGAGTTACCGGGTGTTTATGTAAGTGTTACAGGGTGTTTATGTACGTGTTACAGGGTGTTTATGTACGAGTTACAGGGTGTTTATGTACGAGTTACAGGGTGTTTATGTACGAGTTACAGGTTGTTTATGTACGAGTTACAGGTTGTTTATGTACGTGTTACAGTGTGTTTATGTACGTGTTACAGGGTGTTTATGTACGTGTTACCGGGTGTGGATGTAAGTGTTACAGAGTGTTTATGTACGTGTTACAGGGTGTGGATGTACGTGTTACCGGGTGTGGATGTAAGTGTTACAGAGTGTTTATGTACGTGTTACAGGGTGTGGATGTACGTGTTACAGGGTGTGGATGTATGAGTTACAGGGTGTTTATGTAAGTATTACAGGGTGTTTATGTACATGTTACCGGGTCTGGATGTAAGTGTTACAGAGTGTAGGTGTAGGACCTGAAGGTACGATGGGAAGGCTTCCTCTAGTTGGCTCTTCTTCTTGCGGTATCTCTTCTTGACCTTCTCCACCTGGTCAGCAGGGGGCGCCATCTGCAGGCTTCCCTCCATCTCAGCACAAGCTGAAAACACAAACAGTCGACGTTTGAACACAAACACATATGTCCCTTACAGGACAGACGGTCGGACAGTGTGAGTGTAGACCAAAGCAGTGGAGTGCCTACCCTCCTCTTTGGTCTCCATGAAGGAGCCACTGGTATCTTTCCTGCCGAGACATCGTCTAGCTCCGCCTGGCCCAGCCTTTCCCCCTCTCTGACGCACCATGAAGCCACCGATACCTAGAGAGAGACAAAGAGTTCAATGAAAGGGAACACAAGAAAGACCAGGTCAGAGATCAACAGGTCCACTACAGTCCCGTCTCTCAACCAAGCAAGACGTGCCAAACAAAACGTCTTTCGAAAAACTACTGGAGCAGACTCTTAACAACCCCGACGGCTTCTCACCGGGCCGATAAGGTTTCCGCTTCCTCTTCTTGTTGCCGTCGGTAACCTCCATGTCCTTGGTGACGTCGTCATCATGGCCGTGGTCCCGCTCTGGGCTGGAGTCTGACTTCATCTCACACTCCATCTCACCTGGAGGCATGCGAGTGGCATGAAAGACATAAAGCGAGAGAGTTGTTGAATTTATTCATATTCAGCAGAATGAAAAGCCAAAGCATTTCCAACTTCCTTTACAGTAACATTATTTTCCGGGGAACTGGTTTCAGCAGCTACAGTGACTTCCTGTACCACCATGACCCTGTTTCCTGTAGCTTATGTAACTATAGACACCCAAACGACAGTAGGTGACTGACCTCTGCCGTCATCCCGGTCGCCGTCCCGGCTCAGGTCGGCATGGGCCTCAGGATCGGGAGGGGTCTGGAGGACCGACACACTGTTCTGGTTGATGATCCGCAGCTTCAGCTTAGGCTTGGACCTTGACAAAGACAACACAACCAGAGGTCAGACAGTGGAGGACAGGTGACAACGTATTTCTCACTGGAGGTCCTACGGCTGTTGTCTGTATCAATACCAAGCAGCTGATGGTATAACTACGGCGTCAGGGATGATGACAGCAAGATGGTAAACATATATTGGTACATATATTTACATATACAGATGTAAACAGCTGTATAAAGCTTGAAGCTAGCCATGGCTTTCTGGTGTCTGGGCGATTGGTCATTCCGATTGACATTCACTATGGAAACAGCGTGCGAGTTTGTGGGTTCACGGGAGGTACCTGCGGTATCGGCGTGGCGACGTGAGCGGTTCCACTAGAGACTGGAGCTGAGTCAGACCAGACTCTGTGAGCCGCACGCCGTCCTGCGTAAATGTCTTCACTTCTGGAAACCAAAGATCACATCAGTGCTCTTGTTCACGCGCTTCTCAACCAATATGGATAGTTTACTGATTACATGAGCAACATCAATAGAGGAAAGAAACAAGTGCTTACCAGGTTCTCGGTGGCGGGGAACAATCTGGGCCATGTAGGGGGCTTCATAACTGTCGGATCTCGCTGGAAACACACACACACACACACACACGGACACGTTTTATTCAACATTTAGAGAAAACTAAAAGCCCTCTCTTTCCCACGGTCCATCTCTCCCTTCGTCCGTTCACCTCTCGTCGTATTACCGTAGGTTGTGCGGCTGTGAGTTCGGCACAGAGAGCAGTCAAAGCCTTCGTCGGCAGCGTACTCCACGTCTTCGTCGTTGGACAGCCCCTGGCAAAGAGCGTGGACCCACCTGCCATCACAAGACAAGAGTCACTGCAGATGTGTTTCAGGCACATGTTTGATGTATTCATTACATCATTACAAGCCGAATCCCCCACTTACTTCGGGGTTTCAGTCAAATACATAGATACAGATTATGATTTAAGGGCCACCCAAGTGGAACTTTACTGTGGACTCTTCTCCAGTGTCTTTTAAATACACACTCGTCTAAAACTAACCCATCGGATTTAAACAAATCCAACATGTTGCCTTCTGGTTGAGCAAGCATTAATGAATGCCAGCAGAACGTTAAGTGTCTCTGATAAATTGTTTTGTACAGTTTGATACAACAAGCATGATTGAACAGCAAAGGACATGCATAACGCATGTTGTGGTGGTCTGCAATCATTTATACATTTATTTCAAACCTAGGACTATAAACCAACATGTGGCAACTGAATTAACAACAAAACAGGAGGCCTGTTTAATTCTATGA
Source organism: Lota lota (assembly GCA_026745465.1). Classification (NCBI taxonomy): domain Eukaryota; kingdom Metazoa; phylum Chordata; class Actinopteri; order Gadiformes; family Lotidae; genus Lota; species Lota lota. The sequence continues at coordinate 1,717,748 of JACYXH010000396.1, read as the reverse complement.
TCATAATGATCATAATGATACTTAACTTAAGTGGGATTTTAAACGAATCTGACTAAGGTGATTAAGTGTGTGTGTGTGTGTGTGTGTGTGTCCGTACCGGTCACATTGCTGACACTGAAGAATGAGGTCGTGGTGGTTGTAGGAACGCTGGCACAGAGGGCACTGGGCCAGGCTGGCACAGGGACCACACTGGGTGTAGTTCTTCTGCCAATCAGAACGCAGGCCTGGCGACGTCGCACCACACTGAACGCAACACACACACCTGGAGGAGGAGAACACACACACACACACACACACAGGCTGGTATTCATACACATACTCAAACACATTCCAGAGGCATGGCCAGCCAAAACGTTTACACATGTGCAAACGCACACATGGATAACACACAAAACCGTTGGGACACACATACACATACTAGACCGGGGGAAGTGCACACATTAAGTAAGGGACGACCCATAGTTAGTTGTTGACACTTCAATGTGTTAACACATGGGGGGGGGGGGGAGAGGTCCTGTGCACGCCACGGTCTGCGACCACACTGGCTGGGGAATGCTCTTGTGTGCACTAAAGGTAGAGTCAAGTTAACACAATGTGGAGGGCCTAGATGCCAAAGACCCTCCACAGGGGGAAAAGGAGAGCAGCCCCATGGACCACGGCCTTTCCCCAAAAGACAAGCACTGGGGAAAGTAATTGATCATCAGTATTATCCGGCACACCTGCTGCATGATTACCAATGGGGAACACCTGCCGGCCATGTGGCCCCAAGAGAGTTGGCCAGCTATAAAGGCAGGGAGAACCTCTCCCCTCGAGGAAGGATTGTGGCAACTTCCTGAAGTATGGTAAGCGGCCACTGGCCATGAAGAGGAATGCCCTTATGCGTGTAGAGACACTAGGAGAGAGGGACGTTTTTGTGTGTGCTACAGACTGTGTCTCACCCCGGTTTTCCTTTGTCCTCCACCCAGCCTCCAGCTCACCCCTGAAGCCCTACCAGGAGACCTAACCCGGACCGGGAAGAAGTTACGTTGAAGTTTCACCCTCCCCCCTTGTCCTCATCCTTTTTTTGAATAATCTTTTGTTACCGGTGCCCACACCCTGTCTGCTGTTGTCCGTGCTTCCCTCCGAGTCAACCCCGCCTGACGCAAATGGCCACAACAAACATGTGGCTCTTTTGTGTGTTCCAAGCATCGTTATCATCAGGGTTATGGTTCTGTATTCAAGCCACCTTTTCCACATCCTGAGTCAAGAGAGCAGCCTTGAGTGGGTGTCTGTGACCTACAGGTCAGTTGATAATCCCTTACCCATAAATCTATCTGTGCCACACACATTCAAACACAGTACACATATAAGTCAAACACAAAACACACAAAAACTTCCACTGCATTAATCACACACACACGCATGTAATCAAACTACACTCAGACATAAAGAGATAACTGCTTTCTCATAAAAAAAAGTGGGAAGTTTGATTGACATGTGAACCCACCACTTGCACTTCCAGGCTCCCTTGGGCACCGTGTGCAGAGGCGGGTCCAGACAGTAGGTGTGGTAGCTGATGTCACAGTCGTCGCATAGTAACAGTCGTCCTGGGTCGCTGGCATCCCCGCACGCCTCGCACACCGTGCACTCCAAGCAGCGCCACCCCTTGGTCAAAATGACTCGCGTGATCTGAAAAGGTCAAAAAGGACCATATGAATACAAACTATGAACCAAAATGCAGCAAACAAATGTTGAAACTTAACATTTTCATAAATGGACATATGGTGCAACAGGCTGTTTATTAATATTGATTCAAAACAGAAAAACAGGGGTGCCGAGTGTGTTTGTGTGTGTAGTAATCGGGGATCCAGCTGTCCCACTATGTTATAGCAGAACATCTGGGGGAAGACAGCACAAGCCATGGGCCGGAAACCAGTGGAGTTATTCCTGGTTTCCTTTTTCATTAGGGAGAGACACTCATTCAGTGAGTGGATGACATTTTCAGAAGTGGCCACTTTATATGGTGTTGATTTGAAACCTTTTCAGACACTTTGTCTAAGAACGCTGGTTTCCAGACAGAATGTTTGAGCTTGTCTTCCCACCGGGAAAGGTTTACTAGTGCTGGCGAGTTTAGTTCGCTGTTGGCCAATTACATGCTTACAGATCTCCGCATCCAGCAACATGATTGGTGGAAACAAATATGAAGCGAAAGAAAGTGAAACGCCCGGTTCACCCATTTGAGTTCATCTGCTATCAGACTTTACATTATTAATCTAAAGTAGGATTTGTGAGACTAAGTGTGTACTCACCTTGATGTTGACACAGTATGGATGGTAACACTGTCCACACTGGGAACAAGACAATAGTCTCCCCTCAACTCCCTGACCGAAGCTCCCACACACCACACACATGTCCTGTGAATACACACACACACACAATACAAAACTGTTAATACAAAACTGGGTCAATACAAACGTGTGATCGTACACATCAAGTAGTGATTCATTTGAAAATAGCAAATTAGGAGACATCCTAATATTTTGAAAAGAAAACATACTGATGTTTGTGTTTTAAAGCTAGTCCAGGCAGTGTGGATAAGCTCGATTTTGAAAGTATACAACTGAAAATAATCCTCCTCTCCTTTCAGCCCTCCCTCCAAAGCCACTACTAAAACACCTGTAATTGTTGTCCTTTTAAGTCAGATTATATATATATCGGGATGTTTCAAAATGAGTATAAAGTAATTTAATGAATTAATGAATTGATTGATAAATAAATTGCCTACCCTAGCTTCAACGTTACAGACATGCGACACAGAAAAAACGCAGATGCATCAACAATGTCCATTTATTTTCCCGTATCGTATGTTTCTCCTGCTCCAATCAAAGCAGAGAAAGATATGGTGGGCAGACAAAGACTGACCTGTCTGAGCGTAAAGTGGTCAGAAGTAGAGAACATGACCACTGTGTTGTGCATGGAGTTCTCCTCTTCATCCTTCAGCTGATAGACCGGCTCATTAGGGATCTAGAATGAGAGAAACCGTGAGATAATTATTTTCAAGTCCGTGAATGAGAGTGAACAATGACAAATACAATGAAGAAATACAAAAATGATCCACTAGAAAGGACCAATTGGGTGTCTATATATGTATATAAGCGTGTCTCATGACATATTTGCATGTTTATGTGCATATGTGCGTATGCGCGTGTTCTTCTTACGCCTGGCGACACAGGGATGTATTCCTGGGTCTTCAGTCTGCTCCTGCCTCGACCTCCTCTTCCTCCCCCGAAGCCACCTCCTCCTCTGGCTCGCCGCCTGCCTGGAAAGCCGGACCCTCGGCCCTGGAGAGAAGAAGAAAACTTAAAAACGGAAGGCATACAATTGCCATATTACAACCCTATCTCTATCGTTTTTATGATCGATGTTACACTTGTCCCTCTCTGCCACTCTGTCTTGCTTTTGTCCCAAACCGTTTGGTGAACAAATGGGTTGGATTCATTGGGTACGACTGGTGATTGGCTGGGTTAGGAAATGGTACCTGCTGATTGGTTAACCAGCCGTGGAGAAGAATAATTTCCGTCTTAGCTACCACACCGTGTGTGCCTACACATTCTGTGATTTGGTCCTTAACTTGTGGTGTGAGCCCTCACACCACTAGGCTGCTACTGCTGTTGTTATTTAGCATTGGTAAATTCAAGTCTTTGATAGATTTGATTTGATTGAATTAGTTTGGTGCCTGAGATTTGGGGGTTTAGTTCGTTATTTCTAGCCATTTTCTAGCCTATATATTTTTTTAACTTTGTATTGTGAATCCGCTTGACTTATTTCTTGATGGCTGAGTAGGGGAGTATACAACATTGTGTAATGCAAGGGAAGCCCCTCGACCAGGCGTAACACACAACACAGACCCACACACACACGCATGATGACGCCAAACTCAAGAGTTGAGACCACCAGATCAAAATGGTGTCCATCGTTTCCTGAGGTATTGAGTTAAGATGACGTTAATCAATTCACCGTGTTCCTACCTTTACCTTAGAGCTATAATAGTGAGGAGCTAGAAGGGGGCCATCAGTTCAACATCCCTAGTCCCTAGTCTAGAAAGGGGACCTGCCTCTGTCGCCTTCTAGGCGAGCACATTGATGCATTGAGTCAGTAACATAGGTGTTAGCATCAGCCGCACACGGAGAGCCAGTCAGGGTTAGGGTGCATTTCTATTACCACTTTCATGCTCCACAGGGGTGAATCCGATGGGCGGGACTTAGGGCTGCTCCACCCCCCCTCTCCTGTGGAATCCTGGGAGGAGGAGGGGGGGCTCACTGCCCTGCGATTACTCCACCAGGTACCCTGAGGTAGGGAGTAGAGTAGGGTGGAGTAACAGGTAGAGTAGGGGCGGAGTTACAGGAGAGTGGGGGCGGAGTTAAGGAGAGTAGGGGCGTAGTTACATATGAGGTGCAGGGCAACATGTAGAAAGGGGCGGAGTAACATAAGGGGCAGAGTCACATATAAGGGGCAGAGCAATAGTGGGGTAGTGACGGGGTTACAGTAGAGTAGGGGCAGAGTAACAGTAGAGTAAGGGTGGAGTAACGTAGAGCAACAACAAAAAAGAAGGGAAGTTAGGGAATGCAGGAGAGAATGGGAGGAGAGGTGAAGAAGATTAAATGTAAGAACAAGGACAATGAGAGTGTGTTAGGTTGGAGGAGGCAGAGGAAACGTGGGGGGACAAAATGCAGCAACATAAATTCAACAGCCACCAAAGAAACACTCAAAAGAAATCAGGCACAAACAAACATGATTGAATGTGATGCTGACTGAGACAATGGTCATGTTAAATAAATATAGCATGCATGCTGAACATCTTCCTGCTACTCAACAGCAGGCCATGGGAGCCCATACAGCTAAAACATTCACTCTGTATGATCATGACAACAACATCCATTAAGATGACATCTTAACACTGGGTTTATTCTTTGCTACATTTCATTGGTCTCGCCTATCATTCAGAGTACATTCCTGTTCACTCTTACAGCGACAAGATCCTCTAAGTGTGTGGTAAAGTGGTAGCATTCCCCAGAACCCCCCCCAATTACCTCTGTTCTCCCATGTAGCATAGCTCATTCTCAGGTCACGCATGCACTTGCTCTATACTGATCGTAGCTGTAGATTGTGGCTATAAAATACACATTAACTTGGATGTAACGGCTTGCAATTGCGCCTGGGTGATAGACTGGTGATGATTCATTGACGGTGTATATGGACAGCAGATGCGAGAATAGATGACATGCTTGGAAGCCCAACATGCTGTGATCGAGCTTGATGAGCTAAGAGAGACTTGCAGACAACGGTTTCTTGAAGAAAGGACAGGACAGGAGAGAGGATAGCAGAGTCTATGCTGTTCTTCATGACTGACTTTCAGTAGATTGACTTCTATATGTGTCAAGAGAGAACTGCGTTACAACGCAATCTGCGTAATTTACATGAAACATTTAAAAGGACAAAAAGACAACACGCACACATGCGCACACACACACACACACGATGTGTGAAACAGGACATAGCTCAGTTCACCCCCTCTCTGGGGAGGTGAATAGTTAAAGAGCCGCTACCTGTTTGACTCTGGGTCGGCCAGGCGAGAACTTCCTCTTGGTGATGGCAGGTTTCCCCATACCGATCTTCAGGGTGATGGGGACGATGGTTGTGGAAAGCAGCGATGCACTCGAACTGGAGACCAGTTGCTACGCAGCAGAACAACAACAAAACAGTTAGAACTAATACCATGGCAGTGGAAGAGTTACTCTTTTTTTTTTTTTATGTAGTCGATAGTGGTCTGCCCCGTCACCTTGTTGTGGAGCGGCGACTCGGAGACACTCGGCGAGGAGTCGTCCCGGGACAGTGGCGAGTGCGGAGAGAGTGGGGGCGAGCAGGGGGAGAGGGGAGGCGGGGTGGCCGGGTCCCTGGTGGGAGAGTTGTCGGGGGAGGCCTCGGTGGAGAAGGGGGACATCGTCAGGCGGATAGAGAGGTCGTCCGAGGGTCTGGAGGAAGGGGGAGGTCTGAGGGACCAGCTCTTGGCCCGGCGGAAGCGAGAAGGGCTGTGGGAGGACTGCAGGAGGGAGGCTGGGGGAGACGAGGAGCTCATGAGCTCCAGCACCTCCGTGTCCAGCTCCAACATGGGACTGACCGGCTGCACGTCTTGTGCTGCAATAGGGGACAAGATCTCCTCCTCCTCCACCACTTCCTCCTCATCATCTTCTTCTTCATCGTGATGTGTCCCGTCTTCAGTCTCTCCTGTCCTCTTGTCCTCCACCTGTTGTTCCTCTCTTATCTCCTCCTCCACACACTCTACAGTCGATTGGCCCTCATCTAAGTTGATCCCTTTCCTCTCCTCCACCTGTTGTTCCTCTCTTATCTCCTCCTCCACACACTCCACCTCTGATTGGCCCTCTTCTAAGTTGATCCCTTTCCTCTCCTCCTCCACCTGTTGTTCCTCTCTTATCTCCTCCTCCACACACTCCACCTCTGATTGGCCCTCTTCTAAGTTGATCCCTTTCCTCTCCTCCTCCACCTGTTGTTCCTCTCTTATCTCCTCCTCCACACACTCCACCTCTGATTGGCCCTCTTCTAAGTAGATCCCTTTCCTCTTGTCCTCCTCGTTCTTATCGTCCTCCTCCCTACCCCGTATGTCCGTCGGACAAATCGAGTCCGTTCCCTGTTCTTTCGGGACTTCTTCCTTTTCCTGGGGCTCCATCGTTGACTGTTGCCTGGCAACCTCCACGTCGTCTGTAACCATGGACTGAGGCCTCGAGGTTTCAGGACGTGGCGACTCTGCCGGCACGCCCTCGTCATCTCCCATCTCCGTACGTTCGCCCTGCGGTTTATGGGGGTCAAACGTGGCTGTTGTCATAGCAACGTCATCAGGCGAAGCCAAGGTCTCAGATTGGCCCTCTGGGCAGTCTACGGCCAGGTCGCAGCGCAGGGGGGATTCTTCTCCTGCAGCTTCTGGTTCTGCCTCTTGTTGACCAGTGGACTCCACCGCCTGGAGGAGGTCCACCAGGGGAGAGGAGGCCATGGCCGGAGAGGAGGCCATGGCCGGAGAGGAGGCCATGGCCGGAGAGGAGGCCATGGCCGGAGAGTCCTCGGCGGCTGGAGGGGAGGGCTGGGGGGAGGAGAGTGGCGAGGGGGAGAGGGGTACGGCGGCCCGGTGGGAGAAGGTGAGGGGAGAGTTGCTGACCTCCAGAGAACCAGCTCTGGGAGGAGAGGAATGTGGGGAGTAGGAGGTGACAGAGAGAGTCCGGGCAGGGCGGTGGGATGGGGACTGCTGGGGAGAGAGCTGAGGGGAGGAGGAGGAGGTGTTGATGGGGAGATGAGGGGAGGAGGTGCTAGTCAGGGGTGGAGACTGAGAAACCATTGTCTGGATGTTGGCAAACTGGATGTCCTCAATTTCATCCTCTTCAAAAGACACACACACACACACACACACACGCACACACACACACAGAATTGTCAAAATCATTTTACAAGTATGGGTATTTTCACAATTTCACAATTTTGAGTGCACATTTCAAAAGTATTACTATCATTAAAACATAGTGACTCCTGACAAAGAGTCAAAAATAGATATGTGTGCACCTAGGTGCCTCAGTAAAACTAGCCCACAATGGGCTTTAATGAGGAACATAATTACCTGGAGGTGATGTGTGAGGCTCCTCTTGCGGGCACTCTTGAAATTGCTCCTCAATGTCTCCCTCTCGTATCGGGACTGCCTCCTTCTCCTCCTCGATTCCCTGGTGTAGAACTTTCTCCATGTCCTCCATCTCAGGTATCTGCTGTAGAACCCCTCCATCCAACTGGTTCTCCTCCTCTTGTTCTGTCCTCTCCTCAGCCTTCTGCTCCTCTGGTTCCATCTCTGCCTGCACCTCCACCACATCATGTTGCTCCTCCTTCATCTCCTCCCCAGCAATGGTGTCATCTGAAAGGTAATTAACATTTGCATATTTAGTATTGGGAGACATGGTAAAATAAATCTAAAGGCAAAGAATATATTAAAAAAAAATTTTTATACAGAATATAAAAAGACTTACGAGTTAATTCTATTGAAACTATATTTTTCTATAACAACTAAATGTGCTAAAAGATGGTGATGTAATCTTAACACACTCACCAAGAATTTCTTGTGTCTGAGAAACTTGGTCTAGCTGGGGGCTGAGTTGGCTAGGTAGCAATCTTGTAGGACCAGGGCTAACGTCAGACCAAACCGAGGCTTCAGCCCCTGTCTGTGTGCAGGTTGAATGTGTAGGGCTCAACGTTGGGCTTGTGTGTTGCGGGTTAGTGGTTTGATCGTGAAGGGGGATTTCTCGATGGCCGTTGGGTTCGTCCACAGAGATAATTCCGTCAACTTCCGCATCTCTGTTGATGCTAGGGCTAGGCACTGCAGCAGTGCAGTGAGCAGGACTCGATACCGCTGGGCTAGCTGGAGTCGAAATAGAATGCACAGGGCTTGTATGTGTGGTCCTAGCCAGGCTAGGGCTAGCACATATGGAGCTAGACTGAGAGGGGCTAGAATTGGGGGAACCAATATGGGCAGAGCTAGCATTGATGGAACTAGACTTAGGGCAGCTAGTATAGCTAGGGCTAACATTGATGGGGCTAGATCGAGAAGAACTTTCATGGACAGGGCTAGCGTGGACAGAACTAGAATGAGTGAAACTACAATGGACAGGGCTAGCTTGGATTGAGCTGGACTTGAGAGAACAGCCATGGACAGAACTGGCATTGATGGAGCTAGACGGAGAGGTACTTTCATGGACAGGGCTACCATGGATGGAGTCAGTCTGAGGGGATGTAGCATGGACTGGGCTAGCATGAGTCGGGCTAGCCAGAAGAGGACTAGCATTGACTGGGCTAGCGTGGATGGGGGTTGACAGAGTGGAACCAGCATGGACAGGGCTATCATGGATCGGAGTACACTGTGGTGAACTAGCACGGACAGGGCTAGTGTGGCATGCAGCAGCCTGAGAGAAACCATCATAAGAACAGGGCAGAACAGGGCTAGCAGGACTTTCATGAGGGGTGCTTGTTGTCGCAATTAGGTCCTGGGAATCTGTAACCAAGGTTTCCTGAATTTGTGGAGGACTAATTGGCCTTAAGCTAACAGTAGAGTCGTCATCGTGCAAGGGGCTGGCAGGTGTTGAGCCTCTGTGGCTAAAACAGTCTGTACTTTTAACAGATTGAGGGTGTACCTGAAGAGGACTGGCTGGAGCAGTGTGCATAGGGCTACTACAGGATTCCCTGCTGTGCAGAGGACTAGGAGCAGGGCTTTCGCGAGGATAACTGGTGTGTGTTGGACTTTGCAAACGACTGGCACAGGGTTCATCGCTGCGGACGGGACTTTGTCTGCTGCTGGTGCAAGGATTAGAGGTGTGCAGTGGACTAAGTTTAGTGGTAGCACAGGGTTCACTGGTCTCAACTGTGCTATGTATTGGGCTAGCCCAGATTTCACTGGTGTGCACTGGACTGTGTGCAGGGCTAGCATTTGGAAGACTGCTATGTGTTGAGTCCGCCTGCTGGGGACTATATGCATGGCACAGGCTAGACTGTGGTGGACTGGAGTGATCATGGGGTGGACTAGAGTGGGCAGAGGGGCTAGACTCAGCCAGACTGTGGGTGATGCTTGCACAACTGGTGTTTACTGGGCTTACTTGTGTTTGGCAAGTATTGGATATGGAAACAGGACTTGTATCACTTGCGTGACTATGGACAAGGTTGGTATCTACGAACATGGGACTAACCTCTCCCTGATTGGCATGTGTGGAACTGCAGTTGGTTTGTGCATGTGTGAGGCTATCAACAGGAATACTCTCTGTTGTACTGACAAGAGTTGGACTTGAGCTAGTCTGATGGTGTGAAGGACTACCCCCTGTAAAACTCAAGTGTGTTGTGCCAACATTAGCCTCGTTGGGAATTGGGCTCGCACACCTTGACTTTGAATTGACAGGGCTGGCCTGAGGGGAACTACCATGGATAAGGCTATCTTGTATTGAATCAGAATGACAGTGGGTGGCTACAGGTATCTCAATCTGCACATCCTGAGTTGTAGTTGAAGGGGAGGGACTTTGTGACAGTGGTGAGGCACTAGCTTGATGTGTTGGGCTCATATGGACAGCGGCGGCAGCAGGAGAGTCTTGAGCAATACTAATGCTAGCAGTAGAGTGTGCAGCGGACATTTCGCTAGCATGGCTGGGAGTAGCACGAGCAGAGACATGAGAAGGGCTGATATGAGAACTTTCTTTTGCTGGGCTAGCTGGTGTCAGGATATTCACCATTTCTCTAGATTCAGTAGAGCTAGCTTGGTTGTCCAGTTCTTCTGAGGTTGTACCCTGGTCGAGGTTTTCAGAAGTGGGCAACGCAGGGGTATGAAGTAAACTAGAGTCTTCAAGGCTAACAGGGCTCGGCGTGGGAGAGCACACTTGGGAGGAGGCGAGAGGCAGGTCGAGCGTAGGGGTAAGATTGGCAAGATTACTTTCCAGTGTTTGGTTTTCATGGCTAGGACTAGTCGTTATAGAGCCTGGTGCCTCTGTGTTCAGTTCTGCAGAGCTCTGTTCTTTTGCACTTAGAGGTGTAGCACTAAGCTGTGCGGGGCTAGCAGGCTGTGACCAACTACATTGTGTGGGTCTAAGAGGTGACTGGGAGGGGCTACATGGAGCTGAAAGAGCCGTTCTGACCGCTTGGGTTCTTAACGAGAGAGTTGGACTACAGTAGGTGGGTAAAACGCTTCCCCTGTCCAGTGCAGAAATGTCCTGTTCAGCCTGAGCCAACGTTGGGCTAGGGGCAGCAGGCTGAGTGGGAATACTTGATTCAGGGCTCCGCTGGTCCAGTGTAGGTTCTTCTGTGGGCCGATGCTCTGGTGATGAAGGAATTGGTGAAGACGGAGCAGAAATTACTAGACTACATTGTGCGCTAAGGTTAGATTGTGTGATATTACGATTAGTCGGGCTACTGGGGATAGAACTTGGCTGTGTCTGCGCAGTAATTTCCTGTGTACATGTGTGTGACGTGGGGCTGTTCTCCACCTCCTCAGTGCTGAGCTCTGAGATGGAGCTAGGCCTGGGTTGTGTAGGGCTGTGTGGAGTCCAGCTGTATTGAGAATGTGCAGGGCTAACAGCCATGGCCTCCATCTCTTTAGACCCTAGCTGGACCTCTGTGATCTGCACAGTAAGACTTGAGGGGGGATTCCCAGAGCTGTCTTTCCCAGCACTCTGTTGGGTCTGACTGGAGATGATGTGGTCAGTGCTGGGCGAGGGAGGACCGTAATGGGTCGGTGAAACACTCATCATGGGCTCTGGAGGTCTGTGCTGGGAAGGACTGTGAGTAGAGCCGGCAGCTGAAGCCTCTGTTGAACTATGTGCAGCAAGAAGCGGGCTGCAGGGTGGAGAATGTGATGGTGAGGTTGAGACCTTTGCAGGAGAGAGTGGACACGCAGGCCAAGACGATAAATTCTGTGGAGGACAGATGAATTGCTCCTCTGTGGTAGTGGGTGAAGCACATGAAAGTGGAACTGGGATTGGTGACGCTGGGACCCGTTCAGGAGAAGATGGAGCCTGTAGAGGAGAAGGTGGAGCCTGTACAGGAGAAGGTGACGCCTCTAAAGGAGAAGGTGGAGTCTGCTGGGGGGAGGGTGGAGCTAGTTGCTGTGAAGGTGGAGCCTGTTCAGGAGGAGGAGCCTGTTCAGGAGAAGATGGCGCCTGTTCAGGAAGAGGATCCCGTTGTGGTGAGGGCGGAGCCCATTCAGAGGACGTATCGGCCTGTTGAGCCTGTACAGGGTTAGTCGATGCCTGTACAAGAGATGGTTGAGCCTGTTGTGCTGAGGGCGGGGCTTGTAGAGGAGAGGGAGGGGCTTGTACAGGAGAAGTTGATGGCTGTACAGGAGAAAGCGAGGCTTGAACAGGAGAGGATAGGGCTTGTACAGGAGAGGGCGTGGCTTGTACAGGAGAATGCGGGTCTTCTAGGGCTTGTACAGGAGAAGGCGGGGCTTGTGCAGGAGAAGGTGGGTCTTCCAGGGCTTGTACAGGAGAGGATGGGGCTTGTACAGGATAAGCTGGGTCTTCTAGGGCTTGTATAGGAGAGGATGGGGCTTGTACAGGAGAAGGTGGATCTTCTAGGGCTTGTATAGGAGAGGATGGGGCTTGTCCAGGAGAAGGTGGGTCTTCTAGGGCTTGTACAGGACAGGATGGGGCTTGTACAGGAGAAGGTGGGTCTTCTAGGGCTTGTACAGGACAGGATGGGGCTTGTACAGGAGAAGGTGGGTCTTCCAGGGCTTGTACAGGAGAGGATGGGGCTTGTACAGGATAAGCTGGGTCTTCTAGGGCTTGTATAGGAGAGGATGGGGCTTGTCCAGGAGAAGGTGGGTCTTCTAGGGCTTGTATAGGAGAGGATGGGGCTTGTCCAGGAGAAGGTGGGTCTTCTAGGGCTTGTACAGGAGAGGATGGGGCTTGTCCAGGAGAAGGTGGGTCTTCTAGGGCTTGTACAGGAGAGGATGGGGCTTGTACAGGAGGACATGGGGCTTGTACAGGAGAGGGTGGGGCTTGTAGAGGAGAAAGACTCCGTATAGAAGAGGGAGGAGCAAGTGGCATTGAAAGTTGGGGCAGTGGCAGCAGGAGCAGGGTTTGAACAGGAGAGGGTGGGTCTTGTACAGGAGAAGGTGGGGCTTGTATAGGAGAAGGCAGGGCTTCTAGAGCTTGTACGGGAGAGGAGGGGGCTCGTACAGAAGAAGCTGGGGCTTTTACAGGAGAAGGCGGGGCTTCTAGAGTTTGTATTGGAGAAGGCGGGGCTTCTAGAGTTTGTATAGGAGATGGCGGGGCTTCTAGGAATCGTACAGGAGAAGGCAGGGCTTCCAGGGCTTGAGCAGGAGACGGTTGGGCTTGTACAGGAGAGGCTGGGGCTTGTACAGGAGAGGCTGGGGCTTGTACAGGAGAGGCTGGGGCTTGTACAGGAGAGGCTGGGGCTTGTACAGGAGAGGCTGGGGCTTGTACAGGAGAGCTGGGACTTACAGGAGAGGCTGGGGCTTGTACAGGAGAGGCTGGGGCTTGTACAGGAGAGGCTGGGGCTTGTACAGGAGAGGCTGGGGCTTGTACAGGTGAAGTTGGGGATTGCACAGGTGAGGCTGGGGCTTGTACAGGGGAAGGCGGGGCTTTTACAGGAGAAGGTGGGGCTTGTACCGGAGAGGGTTGGGCTTGTAACGGAGAGGGCGGGGCTTGTACCGGAGAGGGCGGGGCTTGTTCAAGAGAGGGCGGGCCGTGTATTGGCGATAGAGGCATTTGTGTTGAAGAGGATGAAGCCTGTGGCAGTGAAAGTGAATGCTGTGGCAGCATGAGTAGGGCCTGTATAGGAGAGGGTCGAGCCTCGGTGGGGGAAGGTGGAGACTGCGAGGGCAGGGCGTGTGGAGACGATGGCATGTTCTCAGTATAGCTGATGGGTGGAGTCTCTGATAGGGGCAGAGTCTGTGTGGGGCTTTGCATTCCAAAAGCATTTGAGGTAGAGTCCTCCAGAGTCTTGCAGAAGGAGCAAACGTAGCTGTCGGGATCCAATGTGTCGACCTGTCCAGCGCACTGCACATGGACAGACCTAGAGATCACACACAAACACAGGTCAGATTTACATATGGAACGAGTTTTTAATGTGATGCAAAAGGTGTAGGTATTTTGTGCGTTTGTGTTTGTATGTAAGCATAGCTGTGTGTGGTCGAGTGTCATTGTGAGTACTGTACCTATAGCATGTGCAACAGGTGAGATGGTTTTGCATGGAAGAGGGATCTGAAGCCTGGTCGCAGAGTGGGCAGGGCAGGCCTGGGTCACATGACTCACACAGAGAAAGGTGATTGGCCCACTGACCAGATGATCTCACGCCACACCGTTTGCACACGCGGCAGTTCTGTGGACAATGGGGAGAGGTCATATAAACAGAAGTGCAATACAAAGTTCAGTCCACATGGATTGCGATGGCATCATCAACGATAGCACATGACGAAGAACTCTTTACGCTCCATGAGTAAGAACAACAGCATTAGCTCACCACCTAGATAGTTTAATGTAGTGTCAGTCTCTGTGCATCACAAGATCATGGGAAACCCATGGCAGTGGATGCCCCATATCTACGTAGAACAGTAAGCGAGAGCATTTCACTTTATTTTACTTTGCCATCTACTTAAACTCCCCCCTCAGCTAGCAACAGACACTGCAGCCCGATCTCCCAAGGAATTTAGTCTGCCTGAAGTCTTGAAGTTTGAAGTCAAAAGTATTGACATGTATATTCTCTTGGTACTACACTGCGGAGATGTGTACTTGAGCTGATGAGTCTCTGTGCAAACTAAGTATGTGTGTGTGTGTGGTTCTCACCTTACACCTCCAGCGGTTTCCAGGCGTTTCTTCCCAGGCAGGTGTGAGACAATGCATGTGATAGGCTTTATCACACCACTCACACACTAGCAACGCATTTTCATCTCCTTGCAACCTAATTCACACAAACACACCCATTGTGTTCAATCCTCCCAAATGATATACCAATTTTGAAATGCACAATAGCGCAAACAAGGTTAAAGAAATATGCCATAAATAACATTGAGTATTATTATTATTATATAGTATAGTGTGTGTGTGTGTGTGTGTGTGTGTGTGTGTGTGTGTGTGTGTGTGTGTGTGTGTGTGTGTGTGTGTGTGTGTGTGTGTGTGTGTGTGTGTGTGTGTGTGTGTGTGTGTGTGTGTGTGTGTGTGTGTGTGTGTGTGTGTGTGTGTGTGTGTGTGTTACCTGCAGGTCTGGCAGACCCTACAGAGAGGACACTGCCATCCAGCCCTACAAAGAGGGGTTGGCGTTATGGGGGGGTCCTGGCAGCTACCATGGTAATGATTACCACAACAACAACACATCAGCTGGTTGCTGACATCCCCCACATCGGAACACAACACACACTGAGACGAAACTAGAGGTCAAGACAGGGGGATGGAGGGAGAAATAAAGAGAGAAAGCCAGAGCAACAACGTTAGAAAAGCAGATTTAAAGAAAGGTGCGTGTCTGGACAGTAATTTAAAGTGTGCGTGTGGGTGTGTGCGCGTGCGTGATGTACCTGCAGGTGTATGTCGGGTACAAAACGTGTGTCTCTGCTCCCAGTCTTGGTGTGCCCCCGCTGCTGCAGCACATGGGTAGTGGTAGCTCCGCCCACAGCCTGTCTCCTGGCAACGTAATGACGCCCCCAGGCGAAGACAGAACACACACACCTGGACAGGACAGCGGAAATGTGTGATTGATAGTGATGCAGACTTCAGCTAAAGATCTGGTAGAACCAGCACTTCAGTTAACTCAGTAAAGTTTTAATAAAGCCAATGTGAAATGTACTTTGTGACCAAACACAGTGATCCATACCTGCGTGCTTCCTGAGTCGATGGCTTTGTCGACGTAGAGCAATGACTGGCCCTCACCTCGGCACACCCCTTCTGACCAGGATGCACACTGCAGGTGAGCACAGCACTGGCCTAGACCGCACATGGTAAACACCAAAACAGACACAGGTTGTGGTTAGGGAACATCTTCAGGCAGTTGTAAATAACTCCATCCATACCTCTTTCCCAGCATGCAGGATCTGGCCATCAAAGCGGCAAGCCAACCAGTTACTTCATTATAGCCAGGCTTTTTCATCACTATTAAACATGCCTGACTAGACCCATTAGTGTGCACGTGTGTGTGCACTCAGAAGGTGTTAAATGGGAAGCATTTTCCAATGCATTAGCTGAATTGTGTGTATTAACACAATCGCTTCAATGCATATTTCTGACTTTTAAATGATTCTCCCTGTTTTTTTGGTCAGCTCCAACACTAACATGGAAAGAAAATAATACGAGTGTGTGCGTGTGTACCTGTGGGATCAAACAGTGATTGGACATTGATGTCATGGGGCAGCCCAATAGCACCCAGTTGTTGTATGAACTCTGTGGATGGCCTCTGGTCCATCTCCTCATCTGAAAGACATGACATTGAACAGTGTGTATAACCTACCATTACAATGCATCTCATAGTAGTCTCACTAAGAGCCAATACTAAGCAGCGCTTAACAGAAGCAAAAATATATTCACTTACTTTCCAACAGAACAAGTAGTACCAAATTGTCTTAGTGACTAAATTACATTTCTGGCCCGTTTCTTTAATAGTAAGAAAAAACACTTAACCTTAATCTTAACCACCATATCTATTTTGTAAGGACTAGACCACAAGTCCTGCTGGCTTCACATAGGTTGAACTTGTAATGTAATGTAATGTAACAGCCAGCTTTACAGAAAATAATGGTTTATGCCAGGGGGAGTGTTTGGTAATGGGGATAAGCATTTTCAATTAAGACACCTCCGAATTTGCTTTTACATTCTTGATTCAAAGACTCGGTTGTTTGCATTCTACTTACCATTGGAACCAGAAACATCTGGACTCCCACACCTTTAGTGAGCGAGAGATGCCAGAGTTTGAGAGATGGAGAAAGAGAAAGTTAGCTGTGAATGCCATCACTCCACAATAACATTGTCATCCACTATTTATTCATGCTAGTGATAATAGTTGATACTTTAAATATAATGAGGCATCACAGACATTAGAAGAATTAAGAATAATGGACTAAATAGTCCATTATTCTTAATAATTGTATCTGAATGAATAGATTACTTTAAAACCCCAACATTTCATTCTACCACTATTCATGTCAGTTCATAACTAAATTTACATTACTTAAGTAAATTAGCATTGCTTGGAACTCAATTAACAAATGCTAGTTGATGTATGGTTTTTGTTACGGGTTTATCCTTTTTGGTGAAAAACAGAAAACTGGAAGAGCCGTACATGCGAGCTCCCTGGTCAACTTGGTAGCAGTCGTCATGGCAATCGTTATCACGGTCGGGGGAGGCCCGGCGGTTGAGGATGTGGAGGGGAATATAGCCCGGCGTGGGTCCAAAGACCACCAGGTGACCCTGACCCAGGGGAGGGTCGTCACCACGGTAACAGAAGGCACACTGCTTTACTCTGGTGGGGTGGGGAGGGGGGGGGAGAGAAAAAAAGCAAATAGTAAGTCTAGAGTCCTATAGCCTTCTGACACGCCACATTGTACTGGAACCAGTCGGCTACTGGTCTGCAGTGGGTACCAAGCCTACGAACCATGGGTGTAAACATTAGTCAATCTCAAAACGTCCCACATCAACATCAGAGAGTACAACACCAGCTCACACAAGAGAAAACAAGACACAAAATACAAACTGCAATAATATACAAGGGTCTCTCTCTCTCTCACAATGAGGATGGTGTCAATATCAATACCATCACAAAGTGTGTCTCTAATATATATACTTCTTTGATTATTTTCTTATTCAAATTTCTCTAACTGCCACTGACTGGGGTCGAGCCTACTCTTCGCTGATGTCATTTGAGACTAGAGGATTTCATCTGACGTAAGCCAATCAGTGAGAGGTGCAAATCGGATTGGCAGTCTTTTCTTTTCCCCCAAATGAGAATGCAAAGTTTAGGGAAATATTGATGAAAATGAGGTTTAAAGTCCTGGCGGATTTCTTTCTTACTCCACAACCTTAAAAACCAGGTAAGATGAGCATGGATGAGGAAGGTAAAACTATAATCAGCATACATGCAGAATATGGAGGAGAAACATGAAATAGCTAGCTGTTGGTGGCCCATTTGAGTCAACCAATAGACAGATATCATGCTGATTTAATAATTCATTTCGGCTTATAAACCTAGCCTACCAACACAAAGGTATGAATGGCAGGCTTATGAAGGTCACAATTCGCTACACTATTACTCAAAACGTGCCTAGGAGCCTTATGCTGTATTTGTAAATGGGTTTATTACATATGAAATTAGCAATCTTACTATTGTGGTAACTGACCATTTTATTTATTATTGAAAGTACTCTTACCAGTACACGGTATCCGCAAGTACCCAAAGGTGAGTACTCGCTACTCCTTCCGAATTCTATCTTTATTCTGCATCCCTTAATCTCTCGCATAGACGTTCCATTCAAATCGCACCTAATCGTTTCAAACTGAAAGCAGAATTGCTGTATCGACTCGTCCTTGAAGGGAGAGCTGCACATCCCTACCATCTACAAATCCATCCTTTAGAAGTGGATATGGGCCTACCGATGATCAGCAAACAAAAAGCGTTTCAACATAAGAGTTCGGCGCTCGTGGAATGGCATGATCACTAAGACACCCAATAGTACACACGTGTCATCGCCACTGTTTCAGTAACAGCCAATGAGAGTAGAGCGTCCTGCCAGCGGTAGGGGGATGACATGAGGAAGCCAAATATGAACAATGAGCATCAACAGGCACAGCATAGGTAGTGATCGTCAAAACTCCGCGCTCCAATACTGGCGCAAATAACTCATCTCTCTTGGGTCCAGCCAACCCAAGACATGCTCACTCCAATCGCTATAGTCAGCTTAAACATCTCATCATTAGCTAGTTCTAGTGGTTGCTGAACGGGTTCTACCAATACTGCACTGAATCAAATACAGTACACAAAGTACACAGTACACAGTACACAAAAATGAGTACACCCCTCACATTTTTGTAGATATTTGAGTATATCTTTTCATGTGACAACACTGAAGAAATGACACTTTGCTACAATGTAAAGTAGTGAGTGTACAGCTTGTATAACAGTGTAAATGTGCTGTCCCCTCAAAATAACTCAACACACAGCCATTAATGTCTAAACCGCTGGCAACAAAAGTGAGTACACCCCTAAGTGAAAATGTCAGAATTGGGCCACCATCATTTTTCAGCACTGCCTTAACCCTCTTGGGCATGGAGTTCACCAGACCTTCACAGGTTGCCACTGGAGTCCTCTTCCACTCCTCCATGACGACATCACAGAGCTGTTGGATGTTAGAGACCTTGCACTTCTCCACCTTCCGTTTGAGGATGCCCCACAGATGCTCAATAGGGTTTAGGTCTGGAGACATGCTTGGCCAGTCCATCACCTTTACCCTCAGCTTCTTTAGCAAGGCAGTGGTCATCTTGGAGGTGTGTTTGGGATCGTTATCATGTTGGAATACTGCCCTGCGGCCCAGTCTCCGAAGGGAGGGGATCATGCTGTGCAACCTCTGCAGCAATGCTGGCAGCACTCATACGTCTATTTCCCAAAGACAACCTCTGGATATAACGCTGAGCACGTGCACTCAACTTCTTTGGTCGACCATGGCGAGGCCTGTTCTGAGTGGAACCTGTCCTGTTAAACCGCTGTATGGTCTTGGCCACCGTGCTGCAGCTCAGTTTCAGGGTCTTGGCAATCTTCTCATAGCCCAGGCTATCTTTATGTAGAGCAAAAAATATTTTTTTCAGATTCTCAGAGAGTTCTTTGCCAGGAGGTGCCATGTTGAACTTCCAGTGACCAGTATGAGGGAGTGTGAGAGCGATGACACCAAATTTAACACACCTGCTCCCCATTCACACCTGAGACCTTGTAACACTAACGAGTCACATGACACCGGGGAGGGAAAATGGCTAATTGGGCCCAATTTGGACATTTTCACTTAGGGGTGTACTCACTTTTGTTGCCAGCGGTTTAGACGTTAATGGCTATGTATTGAGTTATTTTGAGGGGACAGCAGATTTACACTGTTATACAAGCTGTACACTCACTACTTTACATTGTAGCAAAGTGTCATTTCTTCAGTGTTGTCACATGAAAAGATATACTCAAATATTTACAAAAATGTGAGGGGCGTACTCACTTTTGTGAGATACTGTACGTTGCATCAGAGTCACGCAGACAGAAAGAAATCAAGCCTGGTATAATTTTTAATATCTTACCGTTTTTTGGCATGCCCCAGGGAGGGGGCCGGCGAACCTCCAGAATCGTCCGACAGGGAACAGTGGAACAAAGGGGACAGCGAGTCCTCCTCCTGCCCAGGACTGAAGCTCAACCTGGGGCACGGGCTCTGGCAGGGGCTGGGAACAGGGCTCTGAAGTATGGGCCTGTCCCTCTCCCCAGTGGTCTCCATAGGCACAGGACTGTGCGCACAGGACTCATCCTCCGCAGAGCTGGGGCTACCGGGACACGAATACTCCACGGGGCTCAGGCTACAGGGGCAGGGATCCAACACAGGGGTGGGGCTACATGGAGAGTCTTCCACCATGGGGCTGGGAGGACACTCATCCTCCACCGATCCTCCGCTACCGCCCTGCGGAGGACACAGCTCCTCTACCACGTTGCTACCGTCCTGTGGAAGACACTGTTCCTTCACGGGACTGAGGCTACAAAGACAGGGATCCTCCACAGGGCTGGGAATAGGAGGACAGGGATTCTCCACAGGGCTGGGAATAGGAGGACAGGGATTCTCCACAGGGCTAGGAATAGGAGTACAGGGATCCTCCACAGGGCATGTACCTTCCATAGGCATAGGGCCAGCAGTACAGCTAGCCTCGACTGGGAGAGGACTAGTGGAACAATTGCCTTCCACTAGGCTGGGACTATGAGGGCTGGTACCTTCCTCCATGGGGCTAGGACTGGTGCTAGGTGTGCCCTCCATAGCGCTCGGAGTAGCATTGCATGTGACTTCCATGAGAGTGGGGGAAGGATTATGCGAATCCTCCAAAGGTGTGTGACTAGCCTCAGGGCTGGATTGGTGTTGTTCCCCGGGGTCAGGCTCTGCTCTCAGGCTAGGGACTGGGCTACTAACGGGGCTGTTCACTGAGGAAGCGGGTATGGGATCGGCTCGGCCCCCTTCTCCATGATCAGAAGCTAGTCCAGGACAGGGGTCCAGCTGACACTCGGTGCCGACAGACGGAGGGATGGGGCTGGCTCTGTCTCCGTCCCCAGGGCCGGGATCTGGGTTTGGGCTCAGCACTGGCAGGTCATCCTTGGAGGGAGAGTCCTGTTCAGTGTCAGATGGGGCAGGGGCGGGGTTCTGCTCAGGTTGTGGACTGAGCCTGTCCTCTGTGGGCTGTGGTTCAGGATCGGGATCTGGTTCGGGATCAGGTTCTGGGGTGGATTTTTTTCTGGAAGCTGATCGTCGTCGGCCCACTGGCTTCAACTCTTTAACCTCTGTGGAGCGGAGAGCAAGCAAGAGTTAACAATGGGTTTTTACCAACTGACAACAAATCAAAGAACCCTGATGGTGGTGTGAAATCTTTACTTGAAAATACATTTGAAGAGCTAATGGACATATTTGAAAACAACCCACCCACACCCACAAGACCTGAAAGATGCAGTGTGGAAAAGTGAAAGCAGCGTTAGTATAAAGCAAAGTACAACAGCTGGTTTCCATAACAACCACATTTTATTAATGAGGCACACAGATGTGCCACGCAAGTACACACCTGTTTTCTGTGGCGTTTTCTTTGCTGTTGGACTCCGAGTGTCTTCATCCTGATTTCGACTTCGACTCCTCCTGCTGGAGAGAGAAAAGACAAACGTAAAAATGTGTTTATGAACCAAGTTTGCTGACTTTGTTTGACCTAGTTTACAGGATTAACTAAATCAGTTGCAATCGTTTCCACCATCCATGTAATCCATATAGACTTGAAATGTGCCATTGTAGCATTGTGAATTAAATAGTTTTCATCCTGATATGTGTATATTGTGCTTCTGAATTTGACAGGGTGCCCCTTTCAAACTAAGACATCTTAAACACAACCATGTTCAGTATGACAACAGTATGACATCGCCAATCAGAGCTCAGCATGGGACATCTCTTCGCTTTGGTGTCCCATTACTTGAATATTACCTTTACATTATTATTTCCCAGACTCTCAGATCCATGTTAAACGATCTCATGTTGAGACTGAATCTGAAGTAAATGTATGGAATACCAACCAATCTATAGTATTAAAAGGGCACACGTTGCTGGTGATTCATTATGACAAATGACAATACTTCACATAACCAAGAGCCATGCTCTGTGTTATGTGAAGTTGTGTGTGTGTGTGTGTGTGTGTGTGTGTGTGTGTGTGTGTGTGTGTGTGTGTGTGTGTGTGTGTGTGTGTGTGTGTGTGTGTGTGTGTGTGTGTGTGTGTGTGTGTGTGTGTGTGTGTGTGTGAAACCAAAGATTAATGTGGTTCTTGGACCTCGGAGGCTGAAGCTGAGTCCGTATGGAGCCGGTTCAATTGAAAGGTTCTGTTGTCTTGCATATCGTTTGACTCTCTCGCTCATAATTCTATCTCTGGCCTGATCTTTCAGTCTCTGTCTCTCAAACCATTGTTCTCCCCTACTGTAAGCAGGGGTGCAAACTGGTGATGGCCCAAAAAGGTGACATTGTTTTTGCCAGAAAACCAAGAAAATGAGCAACGCTCAGGCCCCTTCCTATGATTCATGCTACATTTTTCTAAATAAAATCTGTTAAAAGTGACACATAAAAGCCTGTCAGTGATGTTCAGATGTACTATATGAAGCAGTGCTTTTTTATATTTTAAATATAACTAAATACTGTTTCTAGAGCAGCAAGAGCAATGTTTACAACAGCAAATTAAGTTAACTATATAGACGCCATAAACTGATAATCTAAAATAATCTCAAAATCTAAAATAAGTAATACTCCTGACTAAAAATACTGAGTGGAGTTTAGAAAGAAGAACACAGACTTGTTTTACCTTGTTTATTGTTTTAAACGTGGTAATTTGTCTTATATGATCATCAACATAGTAATCTATGCAGTTACTGTTAATGAAATAAGTCCCCAATTTAGAGAGAAAAGGGGTAAAATCCTATGTTTTTGCCATTCTCCCCAAAACACTATGTGAACGTTCCACTCTGCTGGGAACGCAGGTGTTTTCGTGATCAAGGGGCACCGGCGGCGTGGTCTGTGTGGATGTGTGGAGCTCTGCCTGGGCAGCGGTTGACTGCGGCGTCCGAGAGAAAGTTGATCTTTTCGGACACATAGCATAACGCTACGGTGTGGGTGGATGGTGAAGCTCCGTCTGAGCAGCGATGTATTCAATGTCCGCGTCTGAGTGAGGGTTAGGCTTCCGGGACACCTATACTATAGGTCCTATAGTATAACGCTACGGGGTGTGGCACATTTCATATACAACTTCACTCATTACAACGCTCATACACGACGGTACTAAAGAAGTATCACAACGTTTTCTCGGTGGTCGTAACCATGGGGATAACACGCCCCCCTCTTTCCTAAAACTCTCAACCCAAAACAAACAAAACAATTATCGCCATGTTCGAATTCCAGCTGAAACAGTGGGTTCACTGGCTCTTTAAGTTGGCAAGCTAACCTTATCACCCGCATAATCATTTCTAAAAGAAACAGGTTGCTTACAGTGAGTGTGTTCTCCACGCTGCCTGGAAGTGAAGCTAGGCAGTTTGCGCGAGACAAAAAGCGGCACGGTCTATCAGCAGCAGCGAACAGAGCCGACGGAGGGCGAAGTCATGACCCACCCTACTCTGCCTCTCATTGGATAGTAGTCGTTGATAACTTGGATGAGACGTTGACCACCCCCCCCCCACCCCCACACACACACACAATATTTGTTTTGCAGATCTACACAATTCACATGGATGCCCTATTTCAGGTAAAAACGGCGAAAGGTGATGAGTTTGCACCCCTGTGTAAGGTAATGTGAACACATGTCACGCGTGCATTCTCTCACACACACGCACTCTTGGGCATATGTACACACACAATGATGCGCGCACACTGAACTACTAAGTAGGACTGCTTGTGTTTCTGTGAATGCGTACTCCAAATACATTTGCATGACATTTTGCTTATTGAGTGTGGACTGTTTATATGAAGGTGCGAGTGGAAACAATCTCCATATGTATTTGTTCACACAAGTCGATTGTGAAACAGACTGATGATGACAGTCCAACGTCAGTTGTCCAGTTGACCCTGGTGATTCTGCGTCAAGACCTACTATTGGTCCCCAGAACGCCATACACACACAAAGAGACAAAAGAGACAAAGCTGTGCATGTCTGTTATATGACTCCTTGAGGTATGTTTAGGCAGAAATGTGTTCCATATGTGTATGCATGAATGTGTGTGTCCTATGTTTATGATTGAGTTTTATGTAGCAAGTGCATGTCTGTGTGTGTGTGTA
The DNA here is from genome assembly GCA_026745465.1 of Lota lota. Taxonomy (NCBI): domain Eukaryota; kingdom Metazoa; phylum Chordata; class Actinopteri; order Gadiformes; family Lotidae; genus Lota; species Lota lota. The sequence goes on along the minus strand of JACYXH010000396.1, from coordinate 1,693,675 downwards.
TGAATGCGTTATGTTTGTTGACAGGCCTGAGAGCTGTGCTGTGGAAAGTAGTTCCAGTTCTGGGGGAGGGGAAGATGTTAAAACCCGGACTGGAGTAGCTGATTGGCTGGACTGGAGCCACTGTACACACCTCCATTTCTCCTTCTCTTGCACTCACTCACTCTCTCTCCTCCCATCCCCCTCCACTCCAACCCCCGACCACTCGGCTGCTTACCCAGCATGCAACTTAACCACTTCCTTTCCAATAACAGTATGCTACCACACAAACATCCCCTGGCCCTGTACGAATAAGGGCATGTATATTGGAGTCAGAAAAAAATAATAATACTTAAAATAGAGAAATTGTATAAAAACCAAACATAATAGATAAAGCAAAAAGAAGTAACAGACAGATAAAGGGTGATATGGTTTGTTGCTATTGAGATGGCCCTTCAATTAGAGCCACATCTAGTGTTTCTACAGGCATCAGGACTGTGTATCAGCATGTGAGGTTGAAGATACACCCACACAAAGTCAATAAGCACTGCTTCATTGGGGATGTCGGCCATAAGGAAAACAAAGAGCCTACGTCGGTCATGACCTTTAACTTATGACCTTTAGAATGTTGGCCAAGATAAATGCCAGAAACAACCCCTGGGGTAGAAAGTACACTTGCTGGTGATGCCAATATATTAAATATTATCCCAGCTGCATACCTTAAAACTAAATCAGTGGATTCAAAGGAGAACCAAACAGAACTGGGTTGTCACAGGGTTGCAGTTTTTCATTAACACCGCCTTCATCCAATCACCAAGGCAGGACTTTATATGAGGTCATGGTCATTTATTGACACAGTCAGACACTACTCACTTTGTCATTGTCAATACATTGTGTTTTGCATTCTTTTTACTTTTAATGCGTGATTAATGCATGCATCTCCGGTGAGAACACACACCGTGTGTGAATCAGAATCACATCCGTTAGTTTGTTAACCAAATAGATTTGTTGAAAACACAAGCCATGCATCTCTGAATGTAGCATTGTTGCTTCCAAAATACCACAACCATAAGCATGAAATACACATATGCACACATATGTGGTGCCATGAGTCAGCGAGTGCATTTTGCTTTTTGTTACATGTAATACACACACGTGCTGGTGTGTTTGCATACAGTGTAGTAATATATATTTTACTACACTTTTATTTATTACACCAATTTACTATGCCAAACTAATTCCGTTTGAGCCTGTGCGAAGTGCGTTCACTTGAGACGCGTTAAAACACCTTCTTCCTTCATCTGGACTGGAGGAAAATACAAAGTGCTGCCGTTATCAGCAGTGAATCACAGATACGCTGAGTCATCACCGGCTCAATGTGAGGGCATTGCGCCACCGCATCCTCGCAGACCGTTCTCAGTCTGACTCTCCAGCTGAGTGAGAGGGATATCCGTCGTCTTCATAGGAGTCATCATCATCAACAACAACAACAACAACAACACAAGAGCAGATAAGACGACTGGTATAGCGGCTGCTGCTGCTGCAAGGCTATGTAGTTCTAGGTTCTCCTTTGAACGCCATACTTTCAAACTAAATGAAACAGGAGAATCAATCCAGAAAAATACATAATATGAGCAACATGGAATAGGGGAGAAGAAATATGTTTATTTATCGTCCCATCAAACCTATGATTTTAGGATCTGGTCACCAAATCTGAGAGGGCAAGCTTCACCTTCTGACTAATAGCATCACTGCAGAGATGGCTCTGTTAAACTAGGACTACTCAGACCCCAAATGAACAGACTCAGAACTGAAAAAACAACAATGATAATGCAATGCAGAAGCAAGACACTCTGAAAAGCGATGCACACTGTCTTTTAAAGGATTATAGAGACCTAGACAAGCTGTAGACTCGTAAAAGCAGTGGAAGTGTCCCAGGGAGTCTGCCTGTAAGACAGTGACGGCGCACAACAATAGAGTCTGTCTGCATGAAGCCACACAGCAATTACCGACAATAATCCGTTTTATAGCAGTGATTCAATGGACGCATTTACATGTGCTCCAGTAATGTGATAACAGAGAAGCACTGAACATAGTGAAATAGTCTGATTTCTTTCAAGGAAGGTCACCTCTGGATAAAGCGGTACACTAGTGGTCTTAAGGCTTATAAGGAAAGTAATGCCCAGAATGAGTGGGGGGGGCCTGGGGTTAGTTTTATGACAACATGCTTACTTAGAGCAACACCCATTGTTCGGCATGGAGATCAATTCCTTTTGGTCTTTGACCAAATAAATACATCAATGTATCTATATGCCATTTGGTGGAGGTTTTTATCGGCGGCTTTCAATACCATGAGTGCACACTCTTGGCATGGGGATCGAACTCCTAACCCTGGCCGTGTTAATGACATGCTCCACCAGTTAACCTAGACAGGCCCACAAACACCATGTTTTCTTTATATTTTATACAATCGGCACTCACTTATTGGCAGGCTGAGTGTGTTTGTTCATGCTGGGCTAGACATGTTGTCGTACTTATGGCTACACAACACAAATGTGTTCTGATTGAGTTGATTCGAGTTGTTGAGGATGTAATTTCTCTCTTAAAAAGGAAACCCTCCCTGTATTCGACACATAACAAGCAGACCTAAAAAGCTGATTTTACATATACAGCCTGACAATACATACATAATACAGAACTGAATACGTTGAGACTGAGAAAAACCAGGCTGTAGTAATTAGGTGTCCCCTGATGCGCATTTACGGAAAGCGCACTATGTTCTTCTTGACTATTTTATTGATTGCAAACATATATATATATATAATTTGGACCGGTCAAAACCAGTCCATCTAACTCAGAACGGTTTTGCTCAAGCTAATTAAAAGAAAGAGCTCCATATAAATGAGAATTAAAGTCGTCACATAAAAACCTATTCAGCTGCAGGCTGGTGAAGTATTGGAGGGGAGGTGTACGGTCAGCTCAAGGCCTAGATACACTAAAAGTGTTCAGATGGCAGCTTCGACTTACTTTGTCCTTGATCGTGGTGGGGGAGGAGTTGGGGGTGGTGGTGGGGGTGGGGGTGGGGGTGGTGGTGGTGGTGGTGGTGGCGGCGGCGCGGAGCGGCCGGTGCTCCCGTCTTTCCGAGGTCTCCCACGCGGCCGCTTCTCAGGGGTAGGACTGCTGGCAGCCGCCTTGGCCAATCCGGCGCTGCGTCCGGCACGAGTGACAGGAGGAGGCGGGCCTCTGTCACGGAGCTCCTGAGACTGAGCCCCTGATGGCATTCTGCACAGAGGTACGACGACAATGAAACACTGTTAATATCTAGTTTGCAACAACAACAAAAAACAACGATTAACTAACGGAGCTCGTTTCTTTTAAATCATCGTAATAGTGTTAGCGTCAACTTTAAACCCATTGCTGAATAGGTTACCTGAACTAGATACATTTGTGTCATTTTGAGGCAAAATGAAGAAAACAGCAGACATAGCTGCACTTAAATGTTGAAGCTTACTGGTAAAAGCTGAGCCAAAAACAAAGCGCTAATCTAAAACTAATTGAGTATTTGGGTCAATAGAATCCATGGTCCGTGCTCCCTGCAGACTGAAAAACATTTTGAGAAGAACCTTCAAAAACGTGTAGTAAAGTTTGGCTTCACTCAGACAGTACAACTGGGCTCAACCAAACCAAGCAAGCCAGACAACTATAATAAGGCAGACAAGTGAGCGGGTGAACTCACTGACCCAATGAACTACTGACACCACACATCAGCCACTATGACAGCCGGCTATTTTGACCAATCACAACATGGAGAACGAATGAGTAACGGCAAGTGCTGTGACCCTTCGACATGGATTGGATTTAAGTTGTAACATGGAAACAAATGCTGGCGGCCAGAATTCAGGGGTGACAGAAGTCCGCAGAGACCAGGCAGTATATTCAATGCCGTAGCAGGTCAAACCATCGCAGCTCGCTACACGACACTGACGTTGGATTTATTCAGGATGACCCTCGTTTAGTGCAGATGTGAATGACCTGACGTGGTGGTTTGAGCTGCTTTTCCAGTTTAACAGATAATGAAAAGAGTTTAGAGATGTTTAAACAGTGTACGGTCACTTTCCCCAGAGGGAACACTGTTCCTCTGATGCTGAGCCAATGTTCTTGACCAGTGCCACTGCTGTGACTATTGCTAAAGAATGTCAGATTATAGCTATAGTAACCTCTTGGGGGTGTACTTTCTGTGTCAAGGCAGAATGGGTCCTACAAGATATTGTTTGGCCCACTTAGTGACCTGACCAGCATGCCGACCAGCCTAATTTCTTGCCAGTTAGCCACAGAGTGTTGAGTGTAAGGCGCCAATGCTGCTTATCGTGTAGACATTTTCATGGACATCAGCAGCCTTCCAATATCACTGAATACTTATATTAAAATAAAACTATGTTATATGCCAAAACAGTAGTTTCACTATACCTTTTCTGTCCAGCTGTACTTCCATAAAAAAAAAACATGAAAGTTAAATTACATACATTCTGTCGGTATGTCTTGTGCATAAAGACAAACATTAAGATAACCATTAAGAAGGGATGTCTTACAACATATTTTGCATGAAAATCAGCAATTATCAAAGCCAATCTGTGTGCAAACATTTATCTGACATGATTTGTTTTTTCACCTCTGGTCTAACCAAGTAAAGAAGTTTTCTGCAGTCTTGAAAGCCCCTATGATTTATAATCATACGCAGATTACAATGCATTGAGATGAGCAGCTCTAGTAACTGCACTGCAACAATTGGATATCAAATAATATTCTTAATAAGATATTGCTTTGTAAACAGCATTTACCCCGAACAAGATAATACTTAGCATCATGGAATTAAGAGATTTTGAGAGTGTTCCAACTGTAGTCATGTCATTGAAGGCCATTTTACATACATAGGCTACACCATAATATATATATATTCACTTTATTTTTGCAATTTTTTGCTGAACATGAGGACAATCTAGGGCTGGACGATATGGCCAAAAATGATATAACAATATCCTTTTTTATATTGATCGATATCGATAATTATCATGATATAATATTAATAATGCTCAATTTACAGTTTCAAGAGCATTCTCCTTAGGACAGAACCCTAAAGAAATGTGATCGTTATTTATGGATTATAATATACAATTATTTATCATCAGAATGAATAGGTGAAAAACATTAGACAGAACTAACATGGCTTTACATTGAACACTGTATAAACAAATAAAATAATAATGTAAACAACTGCTGTGATTCCCATCACATCAAATGCCTGGTTTCAAACTTCTCTCAAACATTTTAGAGGTAGTATACTGAACATTGATTAAATAATAAATATGTAAACAACTGCTAGAGAGTAGAGCTGAGGGAGTGATGTTCGGGAAAAATATTTTCGCCCAGACACTCATTAGCTTCTTGAAGCCCTGTTTTTCAACCATGCTTATAGGCACCATATATTTAGCGATACAGTATGTAACTGCGCTGGTTGTTTATTTGTATCGCTTCGATTTCTTTTCGTATGGGGTAATGGCTGAAAAAGCAGACACATTTGTTGGTTGTTGAAATTCAGAAGTTTGACTAGCAGTAAGGCTGGGCTGTTGGCTACTACTTGGAGGGAGTCTGACACTAGCATGATAGCGCAAACTCAAGCTTTCGGAGTGCTCTATGGGGTGGTACCTTTTGAGATGGTGGAGGAAGTTGGTGGTGTTTCCCATTCTGCTGAGGACTAGTCACCGACATATTTTGCATCTAATGCTAGTCTGTGCTTGGTCAGACTTCAGGTAGCCGAACTATTTCCAAATAACCGGAGTGGTATGACCTTTCTTAGGTACAATTCTTGTTCCCCTCATCCTATAACCTCCTTCTGACAGCCAACACATTGGCTGTAAAACATTTATCCTTAACATAACTCTTTAGTGAACTACATCATTTATTTTGTCCATAGGCTATCAACTCAATCCCCATTTTAAGCTATTTGTAACACTAGTCTAGAGCCCGACCGAAACTGAATTTTTGGGGCCGATGCCGATACTGATATTAGGGAATAAGAAATTACACATAATCGATAGATCGACTGATACTCAAAATAAAGATATATCGGCCGTTAGCCACAGCAACATTGTATTAAAATCATGAGCTAAAGGAACCAATTAACTGTATGGGGAGGAGCTACAAACATTCACACAGAACATGATGTAAAACTGTTAGTGTTGGGAGTGTTTACGTGGATGTGCTCGGTTAAAGCGTTTAGAGGTTCAACCACCACAGCAGAGGATTTATAGAGGTAATTACATTTATCAAAAATCGACACCATTTCTTAAGTTTTCAAATTGGCGCATATCTGCAAACATATACGCCGATACCAATATGTCTGTGATAGGCCAATATCGGCCGATAAAATCTGCCAACAGATATATCGGTCAAGCTCTACTGTAGTCAGTGAAGTCCACATTGGAATTGGGAGGTATTTAAAGGTGCGGTGTGTAGAATTCAGTGGTATCTAGCGGAATGGCCTTGGCAGAAATGTAATATAATTTTCATAACTATGTTTTAATCTGTGTTTAAGCCCATGAAACCTTAGAATGATTCATTTATTTCTACATAGGGAGTGAGTCCTGTTCCACGGAGCCTGCCTATGCACCTCCATGTTTCTATATTAGTCCAGAACGGACAAACGGCTCTAAAGAAGCTGCGTTTTTAATTGTCAAACATAATCAATATTTTACTTGTAAGCTATGACATATAGTTTTGCAAACTAAATACAATTTTTAAATCTATCATTGAACCTCATCACTTGACACTTGGCTACTAGATGCCATTGTAGACAATGACATCAAATTGGAAGTACCTATTGGCACCTTACAGGCCACCGTAGCTTCTCTACGTTGTTGCAAAGGGAGAGGTGAGGGGGGTTATTCAGTTGGTTGCAGATAGCAACTTCCTCGCTAGACGCCACTAAATCCTATATTCTACACTTTAAACAATAGTCAGAGATATTGGTTTAACTTTTCTATTCGCATGTCATATTCACACACATAAGATCACATATAATTATCATTTGAATACTAGCCTATATATTGGTTCTAGTCTGTAGTCTCTAGTCTCTCACACACACACACATATACATATACATATACATATATATACATATACATATATATATATATATATATATATATATATATATATATATATATATATATATATACACACATACATACACACACACACACACACACACACACACACACACACACACACACACACACACACACACACACACACACACACACACATACATACATAGTTCTCTCTAGCAATCAAGTTATAAACCCAGAACACCCAAATATGGCCTCGGCTGGCATGGGGCCTACCAGCAGCCAAGCCACACCATCTTGGCACATTTGGTGTCATCACTTTAATGTTACCAAATTAAATAGGCAACGCTAAATGAGGTGTTACTTTAACATAAATCAGATACTTTCCAGAGGTGGTAGACTAAAACTAAACAATACAATTACATTATACTGAGTCGTGTAAACACGGCACAATTAGTGCCAACTTTACACACAATGCATCAAATAATGAACATTTAGCTTATCTTGCGGTATAGCTAATTTCCCATGTCTGATCAAATGGGCTGCATATTTCTCATGGAGACAAGAGTTCAAGATCAGGGCAATAAAACGGACTTTTCCAACCAACAACCGCGGACATACACCACAGTAGCTATCAGTTATTCTGATATGGTTGGAGAAATGTACTCCCCAGTCTCAACAACCCCACTTGTTTTCTATATACAACGTCCAGTGAGGCCTTTAGACTTCTTGCTTACACACGACTTCCTTCGTGTAAGCAAGGTGCCGAGTAAGCACAGACAACTGGCCGATGGCATGGCGGTTAACGTGGTAGTGTTTCGGCCTAGATCATCCACCTCGATGACAACAATACGTCATACGTCCTGAAAGCAATGTTGACTTCAACTTGATCATCAGCCGTAATCGAGAAAAGAAAATGATCGAATTGTCTGTAACTTACAATCTTCTCCAAATGTTCCCCGTTGGACGGCTTTAAAAATACTGAATGGGGATAACGTTACGATCATAATATGCAGCTGCATCTGCCTGCTTCTTGCTTAAACGTGTTTTAGCGATGCATTGTGATGGTACCTTGATTCATGTCTAGAAGTATTGTTCATCCATCTAAAGATGCATGCTAACATCCGTAGGAATTGGGTTATAGTCATATAAATCTACTTACAATATGAATGCCCGTACTGGTTGTGGAAGTACATAATTAAAACACCCATGAGTTCACAGACACACGTTTCATATTCATCATCAAAATGGATAACTACATCAACAATAATTGAATCAACAATAGAAAAGGTATAGGAACAAAACATTAGTAGCAGCTTCCTATATTTGGGGGGTTCGTGTGGACCGCCCAGAATTTGACTGATCACTTTTCTGTTAGCATTAGCTAACACGCTAGCTCTTAGCGCGCAATATAAAGGAGTACATTCAGTCTAGATAGCTGGCTTTGGATTCATCCCAGATTAATTTAGCATCGTTAACAATTGGATTATATAGCCGATAGCCGCAAACAGAGAGATAAACATGCAGAAGTGTCGTGAGAAAAGAAAAGCCCTTACGGAATTGATGCAATTCTCTTTTTCCTCTCCAGCTTTGCTGCCAACTTAAACCGATTTTAATTCCAACAACGAACTTCTCCGAATGATAGCATTTGTTTCATATGGTTGACATAATATTTTCCAACGAAACATTCCCTTGAGGTTGAAATAAAAAGCGTGATTTTCACCTCTAAAACGCGAAAATTAAAGTTAAAGCATACGCTCCATCATGGAGGCCATGTTTCGGATGGACCGAAGCACTTGCCTGTCAACGATAGTAGAAGAAGTAGGTCCAATAAAACATTAGTTTGTGTGTGAGCGCCGAAACATGTGTCTAGAGTGAACGACAAAAATACATATGCCTATGGTAAATGGGGACTGAATTACTAGTTTAAAGTTGTGAAATGTACTGTGTTAGTGGCAGAGTGAAGTAAATGTGTTATGAAAAAGTGTGTCTGACCCTGCGGAGGGAGCCTTGGAAAGCCGTTCGGGTAAAGCGCCCACTCTGTCATCAGACAGAACACCGGAAAACCCGGAGCGCTTCAGTTTACTGAATTGGATTCAAAACGGACTTTTTACATACATGTTTACAAATTATTAATATAGTTAAAGACACCCAGAATAATGCAGAGTCTTCGTAAACCAATGACTTATCTAGTTTTTATGGGGACCCCAATATGAACTTCAAAAGGATTGCAATTGTGATTTTGATGGCAGTTTCTGACGTTGCACTGAGCAAATGTTGTAGTGATGCAGTAGGCCTATTGCTATAAACAAATGGCACACTGCTGTCGTAAAGCCCTTATGTCAGCTGCTCTTAATTATATTTTTTCCTAAAATCCAAAATAATGCTTTAGGTATGAGAGGTATGGGGTTACAAAGCGTATCAATGCAAATGGTGATGCAAAGTCGAAAGTAAATTGTGCCACTGTCTGACCATGGCCTACAACTCCGAGAAAGGAATTAGAATGAACAAAATGCGATGGCGAAACAGAAGAGAACCGTATATTCCGTTGATGTACTAGAACAACTATATTTTAACTTAAGAATTATATTATCATTGACTATGATAAAAATAGAGCCAGCGAGAGGGAAAGAGGAAGCTGAGGTCCAGTACTCAGGAAATGATCTGTCCAGCAACATAAACAGATGAACCAAACAGATGCAGTGCGTGTGAATTAGAGGTAGAAACACACACATGAGAAGAAAGAGTATCTGTACAATTATTTTGTAAGCACTACGATGGACAAGAAATGTCACTGTTAAATCTTCAACCAACATTCTGGGCCCATCTTTTCAACAATTAAATTGAGAGCTAGATTGTTAAATACATACTTTATTTCAGAACATAGTACTGTTTTGCTTATATAAGCTCTTACAAAAAATTGGATTGTAAAACCAATGCCATATTAACAAAATCCGACAAAACGCCAAGAGAGGATGTCACATCAAAACATTAGAATGCCTTGTTGTCAGATGTGTGTCGAGTGATTTCCTTCCTTAGTTGTCAAAACCAAACTAGTGAACGGAGCTACAGGTTTAGCCTGAGGACTTCTACGATTATACACCCATGATTCACAGGCCTCATCTCTCAGCCAGCCAGACGTGTTGATGTGTGTGCGGATAAGATTCTGGTGGTGCTCCCTGGTGGACATAAGGTGTAAACGCAGCTTCCTCTGACTGAAAGGTTCCAGTGTAGCAGTTTCAACGTTACCACCTACATTAAACGTATTGACTTCAGAATGCTTTTATACATAACACCACATGTATATAGTGTATATGTGTACAAACCCACAGAAAACAAGGGGACTGTTATTTTCAGGAACAAAACAACAAGGTAAACACACCGGAAGATGACAGGGTTTTTAAACAAACACTACTCCTCCGTCAGTCACATAGAAGGAGCTGTTCTTGTGAGCCTTGATCTCTTTGGAGGAGGAGGAGGATGAAAAGGAGTTGCAGCAAACGGTGAACACCTGTCTTCGGCTCTGCTTCTCAGTGCACGCAGTGGCGGCCATGTTGGCTCCAGCCGTTCCTCTGGAACACAACAGCCTGTGGGTTACCAAGCGTTGCCATGGGCGACAGAGGTATGGCTGCTCATACTCGGAGCATGAGGAGGAAGAGGACCAAGAAGAAGTAGCAACGTTCTTGTAGTTCCTTTTGATGGCGTGCGAGGTGGCGAAAACTGTGATTCTGTAATCTCTGAAGGAAAATGAAAAGAACCATGAACCATAAAACCTGCATAAAGTGAACTACTTAGACATCTGTACCCTTTCTGAGCTACATGGGAAGACAAAGTAACAATAAATACACACACACCTTAGTAGTCTAGCAAGAAACTCTGAACACTTGGTGAGCTTGTCTTCCTGTCTGGCCACACTTTCCCCGCCCCCGCAGCGATCCAGCCAATAGAAAGCTGAGATGCTGTCGATGAGCAGCAGCGATAGGCTGGGCCGGGAGGACAGGGAGGTCTCCAGGTAGTGGAGGGTGAGGAGCAGCTGGGAGGAAGAGCCACAGTGCACCACCAGGAGGCGGGAGAGACAGGAGCGCAGGACGGCCTCCTCCGAACACTCAGCATAGGACTCCTCTGGTCTGCTGGTAGAGCGACCTAGACAGACAGACAGACAGACAGAGACAGAGAACACATAATAATTGTATGCAACGACAGTCATCTTTGTGTGTGTGTGTGTGTGTGTGTGTGTGTGTGTGTGTGTGTGTGTGTGTGTGTGTGTGTGTGTGTGTGTGTGTGTGTGTGTGTGTGTGTGTGTGTGTGTACCAGCAGTCAGTCTGTTCTCCAGTATGGTGACCAGGCGCAACATGTCCAGGCTGTAGTCAGTGTCCACAAACACTACCTCCACACCCATACCTCCAGCCTCCACAGGCAGGATGCAGCGACACAGCAGGTGGTACAGCAGCTCTGTCTTACCTTGAGACACACATGTGTGAACACAGGGAGAGAGAGAGAGAGAGAGAGACACACACACACACGAGTAATAAAGTATAGCTGCGAATCAATGATTATGACTCATCTCTTGTAATAAAACACGCAATTTAGACAACAGTGGCTTACCTGTCCCTTCCAAACCATGTAATTCAACCACCTCACCTGTTACAGAGATTCAGATACAAAGTGGGAAAGAGTGAAAGTTTGTCTGATTATTTGACTGTTGAAATGTAGGAACTTTGTTTTGGAAAGACGCCTGTAAGACAGCCCTCTACATCCCATTGACATACAGCTTCAATCATATACACAATACAAATACATTAAAGTAGTCCTACTGATGATTTGTCTCAACAAAACGTCACCTAACCGTTACCCATTTACCCTAAAATGTCTGTGTTGATAATGTGTAGTTTGTGACGGTGAGCCCTACCATATTGGGGTCCGCAGTCCTTGGGGAACAAATTTGGTTCGATATCGATCAGACAGCGACGTGCTTCCAGCCTGGCAAAAAGCTGCAAAATACAGATACATCGGTTTTAAGAATTGGAACCTTAAACCTAAACTTGTCCAAGAAACATGTCGTTATGTTTGTCAGGATTTTGATTAATCTAAAAAAGGAGTTTCATAGCCTATCATTCAACAGTTTCTGGTCTCTGGTGTACATCTTCTATGAGCTAAGTAACACATCTGCAAGTAGTGCCTTTCCGTAATTTGGGGTCATTAAAAAAAGTGAGGCTTAATAACGAACTTTTCAACCGAACTAATGTAATTTGTTGGCTAGTAAAACATTCACAAGATGTTTCGTCCAACCTGTGCACCCGTTTCCGTCATGTTTGTAATATTGATTTACGAACGTTGTAACCCGTGGGATGTAAACACGGTGGCAGTATAATAAGATAAACACTGAACCGTTTTTAAACCATGCTTCCTGGTTCAGCGAATTTACCGTATAGTTTATGGTGGCTGCGCCTGACAGCGTCCGTAGCCATAGGCGCAATGCCAAATGCGCATGTCTGTCTTGTCTGTCTGTCTGTACGCCTGTCTGTCTGATTATTTGTTTGTCATAAACATAACATTATAATGAATAATAATAAGAAATATTACAATTATTATAATTATAAGATAATAATCATATATATTCTAGATTAATGTAATACAACTGTAGTAGCCATGTAACTGTAGACTAAGTGCCAGCCGTGTACACATGACAGATGACACACACACACACACACACACACACACACACACACACACACACACACACACACACACACACACACACACACACACACACGCATACACACGCGCACGCACGTATACACACACGCACGTACACAAACACACGCACGCGCACTGGACGCACGACTGTGCAAACGTAGGTATACACACGAAAGCGCGCGGGCACAGCGCTGACGACTGTCGCCGCTTCATCACGCTCTTCTTGCACTCCATCATCCCGCTGGTCTCTAGTTACCGTGGCCGTGTGAGAATGTGTTTCTATTTTTTCCCAGCGTCCCTTTGACACGGGAAGTAGTCCCACTGGCAAATAATAACGGTAACGACCAGGGGAATATCTCGGACTGCGAGGGGGGAAAGCGCGGACGGCTTTAATACTTTATCAAATAAGCTTTTAAACCTATTATAAATAGACGAAACTAATCCGAGCCCGTGTCGACATTTTTTTTTTTGTGGAGGGGTGGACGATCTAAGACGAATGATTGACTACTAAAGAGAGAGAGAGGGGGAGAGAGAGAAATCAGATATTGTTCTTCGTTGCCATTGCACATAGGGTACGTGAAATGCAAGCCCGTGTTATCCATCTAACTGTGGCGTCTCTTTAACGACTATCGATCATTGGGTGTCGGTGCATCGGACCGGACGGTTCCAGGAGGCCAGCATGTCGGCGCAGTTGCCACCCTGCGTTATAGACTGCGGGACGGGGTAAGTCGGTTTGTTTATAACGGAACAGCTGTGCTCTGGAAGATATGCACACGCACTTACGCACCAACACACTCGCATGGCTAGCCTACTGCGTTGCTTATTTTCTGTTAGGCTTCATATGGATATTAGTCTGTGATCTATCTGTCAATACGAGTCTCGTTGTTGATGATCCATTATGATTTTGTGGGTGCGTGCTTTATTATTGCATTATTGGTATTAGCCTATTAGCAGTTTTCATCTCTGATGGCTTCATTTCCACTGGGAAGTGACCATGTTGTTTTTTCCCCAATAGCATACCTAAAGTCTTCCAACATAAGGCCTATCCTTTTAATGTATCCTACTTATAGGACAATTACGTTTCAAGGTCCTTCAAACATATTTGGAAGATTTGGTTGAGGTGTATTTCTGTGTCATGTGCTTCAGATGAAATACAATCTAAAAAATATTATATCTGTTACCCAGCATAGTAGGCTACCATCAACAGTACTGCAGCACTTTCAACTATCAACAATTTAAATTAAAAGTCAGTTTTTTTGTCCGCATGACCCAATCACAGAGCATGTAAAAATGAGCCAGCAGGGACAATATCTCCTCTCTCCTGGGCTTTCTATGACACACACACACACACACACACACACTGGCACTGCAGATCAGAGGTCACACATTCTACTCACACTGTCTGCCAGTCTGTCTCAGTCTGGATAATCATGTTGTTTTGTGAACGTTTTAAACTGATGTCAGCATTTTAACCTATATGTTCAGTAGCACCAATGGAATGTTCTCAATTCTCAAATTCATGATCACTTAATCTGTACATCGAGCAAGTTAGATTGAAAAAAACATTACTATAGCAACCCTAACACTAAATCAATGTGTCTGACTGCAGGTATACCAAGATTGGCTATGCTGGAAATACAGAGCCTCAGTTCATAATGCCCTCCTGTAAGTACAGCGCACACATGCATGCACACAACACAGACCCAACACAACACACAGTGATTTCCTACATGTGTTTGCTTTTATAAACAAGGCAGTATATTCCCGGCGTTCCCCTTCGGAATCAACAAAGTATGCCATCTTATTCATCTCAGCTCGTTCACCTCACCCCACCTCACCCCACTGTACCCAATCTCATCTCACCTCACCTCCCCCTTAATCACCTCACCTCACCCCACTTCCGTTCACCATCCCTCATCTCCCCTCCCCTCTCTTTGCCTCACCTCTCCTCCCCTCATCTGCCCTCCAATCCCCTAACCTCACCTCACCCAACCCAGTCTCACATCAAAATGTAGTATAGCTACGTTGGTCCACAGAGGAAAACGTAGTACTTTCACAATAACGGCTCTAAAATTGTGAGATGCCTACGCTTTGTTGGCCTTTTCTGACATATTCTCAGTGGAAAATGCAATATTTTGATATACATTCGGCATTAAAATGGGTTTTGATAAGATTTCTAGCCAGAAATGTGTATTTTATTGTCATAATTTTCATTCAGTGATTGTGTATGATGTTTAGTTAGTCAGTTAAACTGCTCGTGGCGTTTTTCATGCTTATTTGGTGGTTTTGAGGGACTATAATCGGGGTATGCTATATTTTATTACACATGTTTTTCAAGCATACATTTTCTGTAACATGCACGCATATATCCTGTATTTCATACATTAAGATGTTATATAAACACAATATTCTGAACAACCCCCGAACATATTGTTTCTATGATAGGAGCGGAACGCTGTGATGGGGAACATTAATGTACACAATGTAAGCACAGTTCACGTTGCTAACAAGTTTATGAGTTCCATGTATTAATTTACACAAACCTAGATGAGGATTTATCACCTTAATAGTGCAATTCAGTAATTTACTAATTTAAAGATAAATCATTTAGCCGGCTTTTACAACAACATTAAGTGTGGCAGCTGAGCTAACGTAAATTGTTTTGTTTTTGGTGTAAACTAGGTTCCGATGGCTAGGAAAGATACACATATTCTAAGGTGGCTTTTGAAGGCAACCCGCAATTTACAGAGTTTAGTTGTAATTAATAAGTTACTTTTGCAATTAACATGACTCCTTTTTTTTATCACTGTCTGGAGGCTAGTTACGTCACTCCGAGAGATGTTTTAGCACGGACAGATTTGGTAGTGGTACAGCCGATAACCTATTCGTGAAAGCAAAACACTAAGCTCATTGATTTAACGAGGCAAGTTTATTCAACACAATTCATTAATTTATCATGTGTGCGAGGTCATTCCTCATCCTGAGTGTGTATTTACTATTTCTGTTGTTGAGCGAAATGCTCATTGGAAGCTTGGTGAACCCCTACTGTCCACAAGCAATTTGGGGGCTCCAGCCCTACAAGAAATGACTCACAAAGCCTCAGCTAATGCTCCATCTCGTGGCCGCCTCACTCAGCGGCTCGATTGCAAGATTTTGAGCTGAAGTTCTTCCCAGACCTACACCCTACCCATCCAACATGCGTATCTGAGAAGCAGCCCTCCATTTCATAATGACAAAAAGTTATAAGCGAAATGCACATGAAGGGGCATGGTGCGGGCTCCTTTTGACCTTTTGACCCCAGACTTGAAAAACGTGTCCACAGGTCAGCTGTGTTTACATGCCTTAAGGCACACATTTCAATCTCCCGCTGTTTTATGCCCATTTACTCTACTGTTGGAGGTAATGCCCCTTTTCCTGCCCTTTCGAAATGGCTAGAGATGCCAAAAGTGATACGCACGTTCTAGTTGGAGTTCTAGCGCTTACAGAAAAAAGGTTTGCCCAAATGGGCTGGTTTTTTGACAAAGCCTCTCAGAAGTGTGGCCCACAAGTCCTAGTTGATCAGAATGTGGTGTAAAAGACCATTTTGGAGATAGGAAGGTCCTACCGCCCTGAGACTCGACAACCTTATTCTAGGGCCTGACTGGGACCCACATACCGAACCATGCCCCAGGCCCCGGGGGCAGGGAGGGGGGGTCTGTGGTTCAGGGTTATGGTAAGGGTCTGCCTTTTTGCTAAGAGACCCACAATTTTCACAGAGCGATCCCAAGATGCCCCCTGGTTGAAGGGCTAATGGCTAGGTTTCTACAAATTTAGATTCATTTCTAGCAACGGCTTGTGTTTCCATTGAGCATTTGATGATGCTTTGTGAGCCCCCCAATTTATATTATATATTTTAGCAGACCCTAATGCCCTGATTCATATAAAAGAGACCAGACATCTCTATCTTATTCACAAGTCATCCTATGACCTCCCAGGTAGGGATTTCATCACTTCCGGTTGGGCATGGGCTAAAGACCCCATGTCTTAAGCTCATGCCCAAGTGTACTAGACCCCTAGATCAACTACCAATTCCATCACTTCCGGTTGGGCTAGAGCCTCCAAACATATCATTTTAGTAGAGTTGAATGCCCTCATTCATATAAAGGTGGTCAATATGAGTTCAACGGGCCCCACTCGTTTAATTTGCGACCATAGCGGGGGGGCTGGCTGTCACCCTGGCTGATAAATCCTCATCTGAGTTTGTGTAAATGAACTGTTACATAGAACTCGAAACGTAAGCATCTTGAACGGTGCTTGCTTTGAATACATGTACTTCATCCCAGCGTCCTGTTCCTATCACAGGAACCAAGAATCAATATTTTCGGCGGCTGTTCAGAATATTGTGTTCATATAACATGTTCATGTGCATGTATTAAATACGGGATATATGCCTGCATTTTACAGAAAACGAAATAATGGTCGTAAAGAAGCGTATATGGATGTATACGATAACCGGGGGGCGGGGGGATTCAGAACAAAAATGTAGCTCAATGCTTCACCATTTTGAAATACATGTTGTGTAATAAAATATGTCTGTTTGGTTATTTCTTAAACAGAATATAGCCTACCCCGATTCTAGTCCCTAAAAACTCAAAATAAGCATGAAAAACGCCACCAGCAGTTTAACTGACTAACTAAACATCATACATAATCACTGAACGAAGACTTTGAGAATAAAAGGCACATTTCTAACATTTCTAAAATGCGGTTATCAAAACGCATTTTAATGCCGAAACAATGTTAATATTGCATTTTCCACTGATAATCAAATGGCTGTCAGCCATGTTTGGTTTCAGCGACAGCAGCGTCCAAATCAACCACCGTAGCAACAATAGAAAACGATGTGTTTTCTGGCGAGAACTGAACTTTCGTAATAACTAACAAACTATACGTCATATACAATAACTGAACGAATATTATTACAAAAAAATACGCATTTATCGCTAGAATTTTTGTCAAAACCCATTTGAATGCCGAATCGATATCAAAATATTGCATTTTTCCACTGAGAATTTGTCAGCCATGTTGTTTGTTTTCGCAGACGGAAACTTGACCGTCACGTGACGTGGACGCAGGCCTATAGAAAAGAATAGGCCAAGAGGAGGCGTCTCACAATTTTAGAGCCGTTATTGTGAAACTACTAAGTTTTCCTCTGTGGACCAATATAGTTATACTACATTTTGATGTGTGACTGGGTTGCCTCCCCTCCCCTCATCTCCCCTTCCCTCACCTTACTTCTCATCACCTCATCTCCTCACCTAACCTCCCCGCATCTCCCCTTCCCTCACCTCCCCTCTCCTCTCCATTATATGTGTGTGTGAGTATAATAGGCCTGTTGGCGTCCTGCTTAACAGGTATAGCCATCAGAGAGTCGGCCGGTGTGGGGGATCAGGCTCAGAGGCGACTGGTGCGGGGGGTGGAGGACCTGGACTTCTACATTGGAGACGAGGCCATCGACAAGCCCAACTATGCAACCAAGGTAGAATGGATACACCTCTGGATAGGAGCTAGTGTAGAACCTTGTCATGTCCTTATTTTATTAATTTGACCTTTATTTAGAAGACCCATTGAGACCAAGGTCTCTTTTTCAATGGTGCCCTGAATACTTAAAACGACAATACATAATAAAATACATACATTTAAACAATTACACTTTTAAGTCCATTAAAATGCCATTTAAAATTACCAAAAGGTACCAACATATCTCCCTTCAGGACTTCCTGTAGTTCATTCCAAGCCTTTGGGGCATAAAACTGAAAGTCTTAATAGATTTTTGGTAGCCTACATCCAGTAAAATCCTGTCCTGTGTGTGGGTGTATTGGATCACTGACACCACTGGCTGAATAAACACATATACCAATAATAACGGTATAGTACACATCGTAAACGCTGATGAAGTTTTAGATTTACACTCGTGACAACAGGGGTTGGCCTTGAATTTACATGGCATGGATGTAATAATAATAATAATGTATTGCATTTATATAGCGCTTTCCAAGGCACCCAGAGTGCTTCCAAAGTGAGTGTGTTTATGTGTGTGGGGGGGATATGACACCTCTTCCACTTCCAGTGTGTTGCACCCACCTGGGTGTTGCACGGCGTCCAGTATCCACCAGAGCGCTCACCACACACTGGCTATCACAGTGGAGACGGGAGATTTGTTTAGTATTGCCAGTAGATATGAATTATATTAGTGGATGGTAATATATATTAGATAAGAACTACTAACAACTCATTCGATTGTAGACAACAGCATAGATAGTGAAAAGGACAGCGAATGACTATACAGTATATTATCTACCATCTGTTAATGCTCATCTAGTGGCCAATTCGGCATGGGATGGTGGAAGACTGGGATCTGATGGAGAAGTTCATGGAGCAAATCATCTTCAAGTACTTGCGGGCGGAACCAGAGGACCACAGCTTCCTCATGGTAGGAGAGAACACACCTGTCTGTGTGTGTGTGTGTGTTTCTATCTGATTAGTTTACAGAAAAACCAACAGGTAGTTCTTTTTTATGCTATGGTTAAAAAGGACAGAATGATCTGTGAAGAGTTATTCGTGAGTGTGTGTGTGTGTGTGTGTGTGTGTGCGTGCGTGCGTGTGTTTGTGTGTGTTTGTGTGTGTGTGTGTGTGTGGTTGTGTGTGGTTGTGGTTGTGTGTGTGTGTGTGCGTGTGAGTGTGTGTGTGTGTGCGTGTTTGTGTGTGTGTGTGTGTGTGTGATTGTGTGTGTGGTTGTGTGTGTGTGGTTGTGTGTGTGTGTGTGTGTGTGTGCGTGCGTGCGTGCGTGTGTTTTTGTGTGTGGTTGTGTGTGTGTGCGTGTGTGTGCGTGTGTGTGCGTGCGTGTGTTTGTGTGTGTGGTGTGTGTGTGTGTGGTGTGTGTGTGTGTGGTTGTGTGTGTGTGTGGTTGTGTGTGTGTGTGGTTGTGTGTGTGTGTGTGCGTGTGTGCGTGTGTTTGTGTGCGTGTGTGCGTGCGTGCGTGTGTTTGTGTGTGTGGTTGTGTGTGTGTGTATGTGTGGTTGTGTGTGTGTGTGTGTGGTTGTGTGTGTGTGTGTGTGTGTGTGTGGGTACGTCTTCATCTTCCGCAGACAGAGCCTCCGCTCAACACTCCAGAGAACAGAGAGTATCTGGCAGAGATAATGTTTGAGACATTCAACATACCTGGCCTCTACATCGCTGTACAGGTAATGACCTCTCTCTCTCTCCCTCCTCTCTCTCCCGCTCACTCTCTCTTTTTTTTATGTTGCATAATTTTCACTCTGCCTTTTTGTATATCTATTTTGTTTCCCTATCTCTTTGCTGCATCTTCGTCTCTCTATGTCTCCCTTAATTCAATTCAATTCAATTCAAAAATGATTTATTGGCATGATAAACAAATGTTAACATTGCCAAAGCAGGTGAAAAATTAGGAGGTCAAAATATAAACCTTAAAAACTAAATATACATACATATCAAAATTAAAATGTGGAATACTATAGAAAAGTCCAGTATCTCCTATAAACAGATCAATTAAAGACACACTGTATTTACAATGTGGAGGATATGTGCAATAGTGCAATCATTGTGAACAGACAGAAAAAGTTAAGTTACATATTAACAAAGGTGTGAGAGAGCTAGTGGTTAAAGTCATGTGGGATGAGTCTATTTATGGGGAGTTTGAGGTCCTTCTCTCATCACAACAGGTGACAAATCTGGCTGCTGTGATCACACATTCTTGTATTTCTCACAACAGATATGGCAGTTTTTTAGCATCTGGAGTGTTTTCAAAGTCCTTGCATGCCTGGGTAATCCGTGGGAAGTGTGTGTTCCTGATCTCTTGGTATGACTGGCAGGAAGTTAGGAAGTGTAGCTCAGTTTCCAGTTGGTTTTGTGTGCAGTGGGAGCACAGTCTGTCTTCTCTTGGGAGCCAGGTCTGTCTGTGGCGTCCCTTCTCGATGGCCAGGCTGTGGTCACTGAGTCTGTACCTGGTCAAGGATTTTCTTTGTTTCGGGTCAGTCACGGTGGTCAGGTATTCTGCAACTGTGTATTAAGGGACAAGTAGCATGCCAATTTACTCAGATTTTTGGTGAATTGTCTCTCTATATCTCCCTCTATGTCTCTTTATGTCTCTCTCTATGCCTTTCTATGTATCTCTCTATGTCTGTCTCTATGTATCTCTCTATGTCTCCCTCCAAGTCTCTTTCTCTCTCTCAAAGTCTCTTTTTATGTCTCTGTCTATTTCGCTCTCTATGTCTCTCTTTATGTGTCTCTATCTATGTCCACTTCTGGCCCTGTCCACACGACGCCAGAGTTTTTTTTAAAACGAATACGTTTTGCTGCGGTTTTGCCTTGCGTCCACACGACCACAGAGGTTTTGGGGCCTGAAAACAGAGACTTTTAATCCGTCTTCCAGAGTGGAGTTCTTTGAAAACGCAGCCCTTATCGGCGCGTGTGGACAGGCGAAACCATAGCTTTTTTGAAAGCGATGACGACACGGGCCCACCTCCCACCTGGCTATTTAAATTGAAACCAGAGCCAGAAGAAACAACAACAAAGTGGACTACCGAGCTGCATTTGTGTTGCAGGCCCTGCTTGGTTTATTAACGCTCCTGCAGCAAAACCTAGAATTGCTCCATCTCTACGATGATCGGCGGAGGCACATTAATAATGTCCAGTAATAATCTGTCCCGACAAACTGATCTGTTCTTAAACGTGTAGTCGACATCTTCTTGCTTCTTGTGTTGTATTCACTGCACTGGAGTAGAATGCTGTTGTATGCAGGCTCGTGGTTTTCCTTTTTGAATATTTGAGCAGAAAAGTTACACAGCCACCTACTGGCCTGGCATACTTACTACACTGTTTTCATTCGTTGCGTTTCCATGTGGACGAGGATAGTTCTGAAAACGTTTTTGCAAACGCAACGGAAATACATTTTTAAAGACCTCTGGCGTTGTGTGGACGGGGCCTCTATTTCTCTCTATCAGGCAGTGCTAGCGCTAGCTGCATCCTGGACATCTCGGCAAGTTGGCGAGAGAACCCTGACTGGAATCGTCATCGACAGCGGAGATGGAGTTACCCATGCAATCCCTGTGGTAACACACACACACACACACACACACCCACACAGGCACGCACATAGTCAGACACACACACACACACACTCTCACACACACCTGCATGAATGCACCCAAACACACACACATACATACACACACACACATACACACACACATGTAGACACACGGACAAGCAGAAAGACATGTAGTGACTCACTTCAGCTGTTAACTTGAAGCATTCACTGGAAATTAGAAGCCTGAGATGGTTCTAATTCCAGTCTCTATATAGACTCAATGACTGGCTTGTTATTCAGTGGAAGGTATTCAGCTTTGGGCGCATCTCTCCTGTTTATGACTGTTACCAGGCAGAAGGCTACGTAATTGGCAGCTGTATCAAGCACATCCCCATCGCTGGGCGGGACATCACGTTTTTCATCCAACAGCTGCTGAGAGACAGAGAGGTGGGGATTCCTCCAGAGCAGTCTCTGGAGACCGCTAAAGCTGTTAAGGTACAAGGCACTCACATTCTCCTCCTGTCCATACTCTTACCCTACTATCTTCTCCACTCTTCCTCCCCTATTTCCCCTCCTCTCCACCCCTTTCCTCTCCTCTCCTTTCCTCTCCACTTCTCTGCACTCCTATCCTCTCCTCTCCCCCTCCCCTTCTCTCCTCTCCTCTCCTCTCCACCCCTATCCTATCCTCTCCGCTCCTTTCCTCTCCTCTCCCCCTCCACTCTTCTCCTCTCCTATTCTCTCCTCTCCACTTCCTCCCCTCTCCTCTCCTTCTCAATGCTCCTCCTTTTGTCACCTCTCATTTGCACTTCTCTTTATTCTCTCTTCCATACCCCTCTCACAAGTGCACATATTTATATTTCATCCATATGTATGTGTGGGTGAGTGTTTACCAGCTATTACATGTGTGTGTGTATGTGTGTGTGTGTGTGTGTGTGTGTGTGTGTGTGGTTACGTCATCATAGGAGCGCTACTGCTACATTTGCCCGGACATTGTGAAGGAGTTCACCAAGTACGACTCGGACCCAGCCAAATGGATCAAGCAGTACCATGGCATCAACTCTGTCAGCAAGAACCCCTTCCACATCGACGTGGGCTACGAGCGCTTCCTTGGCCCAGAGATCTTCTTCCACCCGGAGGTAAACCAATCATGACGGCCTCTCGAACGGCAGGACAGCGCAAATACAATGAGAGAACACACAAGTCGTTGCACTATTTGGCTAGCCTGGGAGCCAGACTGCAAGCTCATGTTTTATTTGCTCTGGCATATGCGTTTGGCCGCACTCTTGTTCAGACACATTTCCAGCAGACCTGGGTCGGGCCACTCACAACCGTTTATCTAAGGAGTGCCCTATGAGAGGCATGTTCATAAACAAACAAGATGGCTGCCAGTTATGTGTCACGTTTCCCGTTGGTTGTGTTTCTATCCAATTGGTCTGTGCCCGTTGATAACGCACCTTGGAAATCAAAAAAAGAACTGAGAGGTTCCACACTAATATGCATTTGCGAATTTGTCTGGCGATGTCAGGCTACTATTTGGTGTCCCCATTTTGTAATGCTGCATTACAATGCTGCAATGATGCATCGTAAAAATAGTGTACAACTGATGTATACTTATTTCCGCGGTACATCCCATTTTCATCAGAGAACCACTTACATAACACAATGAGGTCTATTCTTGTCTCACTGTAAGGAAATTACGAGCCATGTATTTTCCGGTTTCTATGGCTACTCTGCAATCCATCCAGTTGTTGTTGTTTTTAAACTATGTTGTACAGCGCGATAACTCTATTTTGTTGATACTCCAATTTTGATTGTGCGCTTCGATTTTTCCTTAAGCTGCTGTGGAGTGAAGCGTCTCTCAATTACTTGATGTAAATGTGAACGTGTGCGATTGTAGCCACAGCAGTTGAGTAGTTGAGAAGTTCTAAATCAAACGCACAAATGACTTGTAATGGACGACAAAATGTAATTATAATCACGTGTTTCTTCCAGTTTGCCAATCCTGACTTCATGCAACCAATTTCAGACGTTGTCGATGAGGTCATTCAGAACTGTCCAATTGATGTCAGAAGACCCCTGTACAAGGTAAGGCACACACACCGACACAGACACAGACTCACATTGGGTCTGTGTCAAGCCCTTTGGGACTGTGACTCTGTAATATATCATATATATAATAAAAGGCAATTACAATTGACTTGACTTGACTTTGTGTGTATGTGCGTGTGTGTGCGTCAGAACATCGTGCTCTCTGGGGGGTCCACCATGTTCCGGGACTTTGGCCGTCGTATGCAGAGGGACTTAAAAAGGGTAGTGGACGCCCGGCTGAAGATCAGCGAGCAGCTCAGCGGAGGAAGAATCAAGGTCAGCATACCATCACACACACACACACACACACACAGAAAAACACATACACATACACACACAATCACACACACACACACACACACACACACACACACACAGTTTCATTGATAAGAAACTGAATAATATATTTTTTATGTGTATCTTTATAATGTGTGAGTGTGTGTGTGTGTGTGTGTGTGTGTGTGTGTGTGTGTGTGTGTGTGTGTGTGTGTGTGTGTGTGGCGTGCGTGCGTGCGTGTGTGTGTGTGTGTGTGTGTGTGTGTGTGTGTGTGTACAAAGCCCAAGCCAATGGAGGTTCAAGTCGTGACTCACCACATGCAGCGCTACGCAGTCTGGTTTGGAGGCTCAATGCTGGCATCCACGGTAACACACATACACACACACACAAACCTTCCTCTCTCTCTCTTGAGATCATCTTATGCCAGCACAATGGACAATGATTTCCCTTGTAATGTATTGCTTGGCTATGTTCATATTGCTCATCGGATTTTGATTCTAATGTAAATGTTGGCTGTGTAGCCTGAGTTTCTGCAGGTATGTCACTCCAAGAAGGACTACGATGAGATCGGCCCTAGCATCTGTCGCCATAATCCTGTGTTTGGAGTCATGTCTTGATGCCAAGCGCACAGCAGCAGAGGACTAGCCTGTCAGCTTGTTGGCCTAGTAGTAGGTATCTAGCTGGCAGCTAGCCTGTTAGCTTGCTACACAGTATGTTTGCCTGGTATGGCCTCCACAAAAGTATCCCACTGCTTAGTGCATTTCAGTTGTAAGCCAGTGAGAAATCTGTGTTTGCAAAGGCTCAATCCAAAAAGATCAGGTGTGGTTTTGCAAATGGATTTGGATTAGTTTGCTTTGCTGCTGCACGAATGCAGCCTTTATCATGTTTTGTGTTGTCCTGAAACTAAAAGCTTCCCCTTGAATCACTGTCCTGCTTGCTACACAATCAAAATCTGTAAATTGATCACAAATGTATTCATGTGGTACAATACTGGCCTAGTCTTAGAAAGAGAGGGTACGCCATTGGGAGATAACATTACATGTTAGGACTTGATAGATGCTGTGAATAACCTATTTATTTTAGGTGTATGATAAGAGTTAATTAATTTCACATTACCACATAATTGTACTTATATAAAAGGGTTTAACCAGTTCATCTTCACCATGCCACCTTGCAGCCAGTGTGCTGCTCATCATACATTCAATGGAGAAATGCATATTTGATAACACACTCTATTTTCAGAAGATCCCAAAAGAATTCCCTGCAATGTGAGGAATGCACAAAGAAATGTAACAAATATACAGAGCCAGGTTGCGGTCATCATACCCCTACGAAGCACAGGGACTGACTGAGTGGGATTGCAGGGCAACCATGTATGTATGTAAGGGCTGTAGAGCAAACACTCAATTCTGTTGTGTTCTGGATTCCCGTCCAGAATGACATCTCATGATTAGAGTTCGGGGGTTGTGTTCATATTTTACAGTTAATATTTTATTGTTTGTTGTGTTGTCATGTTTTGAATACAAAGAAACTATATGTGTGCATTCTTATAAAAAATGCTATCTGTGCACTTTCACAACCACGTTTTGTGCATGCGTGCGCACGCGTGTGTGTGTGCGCGTGTGTGTGTGCTTGTGTGTGTGAGTGTGCTTGTGTGTGTGAGTGTGCGCGTGCTTGTGTGTGTGTGTGTGTGTGTATATGTGTGTCCCACTCCCGGTTTGCCTTTTATTATGTTTTGCTATGTATTTGTGTTGACCCTTGTGTGTTCAGTGCCTGTTCATTGTATAATATTATAGGGGTGAATAGCAGACTACTGCATTCAGATTGTCTATATATTTGTAAAGCAAATTATAGTTTATCAAAGCAGAGAAAAATAAGAAAAGAGATATACTATGATATAATGTATTATAATATGTAGTGTCAAATAATGTTGAATGTGCAGATGTATACTGTAGGCTTACACAATGCACTGAGGCATCAAACTTCCCCATGAACAGGCCAAAACCACCAAACACTTAACCGTTCTTCCTTAATGCTAATTTGTTCATGAGTGTCAAGACCGTAAGTTGTTACTGAGGTCCAAATGATTATGAAACACTGGTATCCTTTTGCAGAGATTCACAACTTCTGATATCTGGAATTTAAATAAATGAAATGGCGAGCTTTTAATACATTTTTTTACTGCCACGGAAACATCTATCTTACCCTTATTTTTAACTTAGCTCTAGAACACTATACTCGTCTCTAGCCAAATCTGGCTTCGACAAGATGACAAATGAAGATTAAATGGAATTAAACCTGTCAATCTAGAACAGTTTCTGGTTTTGGCCTATGGAGACGTTTAGGATTGGTTAAATTTTCCAACTTTCATCCATCTCTTTTATGCGCTTATTAAATCGTTTATATTAGCCACCCACAGAGAACACAGAGAATATAAATATATATTTAGTTTTATTAAGTCCACACAATAGTTGGTCAGTTATAATAAAGGTTGTGTTGACAATTCATAATTACATAGTAGGCTTATGCATGGAAAACCGAATGTAAGAAAGACTGCATTTGATACTGTTTTTGATGACAAATGACAATGAACTGAGCCAGATGTATGAGAAAGAATTTGAATAAAGACACAGAACCTTCAACAGTTCTTTGTTATTGAATGGTTTATGCACTGACATTCCATGTAATTTCATGTTATTTTTAAGGTAAGGAAGTTGCTCAGGGAAATTGTCTTTAGCCAAGTTAACTCTCTTCCAAGGGCTTCCAGTACAAGTCCAGAAATGTAAACATGATCATTGGAAAGTGGTCCATATTTTGATCCATCATTTCTGATGGTCTTTGACCTTTTATTGTGAAATGCATGGTTCAGCGACCGGAAGTGTTTTTCGCTTGCTGCTCCGTTAGACGTGCTCTCTTTTCGGCCGTCTTTGAAAATGACAGAAACGTTGGGAAAATAACATCGCGTTTCGCATATTTCGACCTCATGAAACCCACGGGAGGACTGGATATATCAGGTAATATCGATGTGGCATTATAAATGCTTGGCAGCATGACTTTGATCGGCTGAATCGTACATGTTATAACAGTTCAGCCAAATTGTTCAAAAGCAACAAAAAAAAAAACGGTTAAAAAAGCATTCCAGCATGGAGAGCATCTAGGGACGATGATAATAAGAGAGCAAGTTACCTTAACCGTACAGAATCTGGCCAAACGTGCTTACCAAATCAAATGTAGCCTAGCAACAAAACAAAAACGTTTAACTGGGAAAGTTGCCTTTCAATCATTCTAGCCAGATGGATTCAATGACCATTATCGGTGACTGGTTTAGCGTGTTTATTTGTCTCTTTTCAGCATAGAGAGAAAGATTGAGCAACGAGAAGGTCCTTCTCACTTGGCCCTGGTCGCTGAATGTTCTCCCGGGAACCTTCACAACTTTTTCGTCGTCCTCAAGGGGTTGAAGCGTCAGAAGATTCACGTCCATTAAAAAAGACATTCAAAATAAGCATGTGCATGTGATTCGTTTTTTGGAAACATGTCTTTAAAACGTAATTTGAGATCCCTTGGTTTTGATGTGTCTCCCGAAAATTGTTTAGCCGGGGAGGAATTAACCGCACTGTATTTAAAGCAGCGCAGATCAGTCCTGGAGAAAGCACAGCATTCATCTTTTTCACGTCTTGAAGAAAATGAATCAAAACCAGAGGCATATGTCGTGGAGAATAATGACAAGCTTACCATACAGTGTCGTTTCTGTGGCAACCAAATGGCCATAGCAACACTTCCTCCTCCTTTCCAACTCTTACCTAGTGAAGGAAGAGAAGCCAAGTCAGTGGAGAGCAGAGATGCCGCTGTCCAAGTGAATCTGCCGACTACATCGATGCTTCGGTTAAAGACCAGTGACAGGGGCCGCAACTCGGCTGATGCCTCGGCCGGGCGCCCGCCAGCCTTTCTGATGGACCAGAGCCCATCTTCCCACTCGTCCCTGTCCCCACCTGGATGGAACACCCCAGCAGGGACCTCTGCTGAGACCCCTGCTGGGACGGGTGTGTCACAATGGCGCACATCATCGCTAAATGAATCGGTGACCAAGAAGCAACAGGAAGCCAAACTGCTCCCAGCCTCCCCAGTCCGACCCACCACTCCCATCTTCATCTCCTCTTCTTCCTCTTCTGCCTCCTCCAGCCCCTCCTCGTCGCCCCGCCCCCACGGCTCTTGGCTCAACAGCAACAGTGGGGCCACCTCCTCCACGTTCCTCCCAGTCACTTTTCCTCCCACCCGCCATACTACCCCGCCACGACCCAAGAATGCCCTGCCGCGATCAAAGAGTACCCCGCCCCAACCCAAGACTGGCCTGCAAAGCCCTGGGCCCCCAACCCTGGAAAGCGGCACCTCTCTCGACCTCCGAGCTCCTTCCTCCCACCTGTGTTCCTCTCCGCCCAACCGGAGGATCTGCAGCCTTGGGCTGGAGGAGGTGGGGGATCTCGCCCCTCCTCCTGGACTCATAGCTCCTCTTAGTCCGCGGCTAGCAGAGGAAGAGGACAACGAGGAGGAGAGCCGAGGGAATGAGGCTGTCGCTGGTGAGTTTAGTTTGGAATAATAAATAATGTATTATTGGTGGTCTAGTCGATTTGCAAAAACTATTTGGTTATGTCATTGGTAAAGGTTTAATGAGTTGTATTTTTGGCACATTGAACCTAAATATGTCTCTGAATACAACCAGCTCCATTCCTTCCAAAAATACGCTTTTGTCCCATTCAATTAATCAACACACCAACCTCTGATGGACACCAAAGTGTAGTAGTCCTTCTGGCTTGGATTTGTAAGGCATTAAAAAGATATAGCAAAATGCATTTTGCAATAGATTTAACTCGACATACTGAGCATCTAGGGATGATAAGCGGGATACTGAAATTATTTAATGGAAAGAAATAAACCAGCTATCTCTCATCATCATTACTTCAATTTATTTATATTTTTGGGGTACTTTTTTGGGCATTGTTCTCCTACTACAATGTTGTATCATTGTGTCTGTTGGATCTGTAAGAGTGTCACATATTTGTAAGCACATTCTCTCTCTGTCTCCTTCTGTGTGTGTGTGTGTGTGTGTGTGTGTGTGTGTGTGTGTGTGTGTGTGTGTGTGTGTGTGTGTGTGTGTGTGTGTGTGTGTGTGTGTGTGTGTGTGTGTGTGTGTGTGTGTGTGTGTGTCATTCTGTGTGTGCTCTCTCCAGGAGTGAGAGACATATTACTGAAATGATTAAATGGAAATAAATAAACAGTTAATGTAAATAATTTCCTTCACCTTCATTGCATTAGTCTGTTGGGTCTGTAAGAGTGTCACATAATTCTAAGCTCTCTGTCTGTCTGTCTCTCTCTCTCTCTCCAGGAGTGACGGCGGGACTGCCCTTTGAGTGTTCTGTTTGTCACAAGGACATGAAGACCAAGCAGCGGCTGCGGATCCACTTCAGGAGCCACACGGGAGAGAGGCCGTACAGGTGTGAGCTATGCAGCTGTGCCTACGCACAGTTGGGAAGCCTCCACAATCACACGAGACGCAAGCACTTGTTGCTGATCCCGAAACCCAGTAGTTGCCGCAGGCTCCGCCAATCCTCAAAAAAGGTCGCAATGGCGGTCGGTGGCGCTGCTAGTCCCCCCACGGCAGCAGACGTAAACGCTTCTGTTGGTTTCGAGGAAGCTAGCAAAGCTCTGACTGATTCTAAGCAAGCTAGCGATGCTCCTGCTGATTCTAAGCTAGCTGGTCACGACAACATTGACATTAGCGCTTCTTGGGTTAGAGAAGCTTACGGGGCCAACGTTGCAAAGGCTTCAGTTGCTTTAAAGGAAGCTGGCGATGCTCCTGCTGATTCTAAGCAAGCGAGTTATGAAAACCTTGACATTGACAGCGCTGCTAGCATCGAAGGGACTAACATGGCTACCATTGCTAATGGCGTTGTTGGTCATGACCCCTCCAGTTTTCCAACTGATTTAGCATGCAGTAGGGACTTTAGTGCTGAGGATGTCCACGACACCATAGAGCTCAATGTCGTCATGAATGTCAAGCCCATCACGGAGGTCAGCCCCATCACGGAGGTCAATGACGTCACGGAGGTCAATGGTGTTAAGGAGGTCAACCCCATCACGGAGGTCAATGATGTCACGGAGGAGGGCCTGGAGGAGGTGGTGGATCTCGCCCCTCCTCCTGGACTCATAGCTCCTCTTAGTCCGCAGCTAGCAGAGGACAACGAGGAGGAGAGCCGAGGGAATGAGGCGATTGCTGGTGAGTTTAGTTTGGAATAATAAATAATGTATTATTGGTGGTGTAGTCAATTTGCATGAAGTATTTGGTTATGTCATTGGTAAAGGTTTAGGAGTTGTATTTTTGGCACATTGAACCTAAATGTTTCTGAATACAACCAGCTGCATTCGTTTCCAAAAATACGCTTTTGTCCCATTCAATTAATCAACACACCAACCTCTGATGAAGACCGAAGTGTAGTAGTGCTTCTGGTTTGGATTTGTAAGGCATTGAAAATGTATTGCAAAATGCATTTTGCAATAGATTTAACCCCATGACATACTGAGACATATTACTGAAATGATTAAATGGAAATAAATAAATAGTTAATGTAAATAATTTCCTTCACCTTCATTGCATTAGTCTGTTGGGTCTGTAAGAGTGTCACATAATTCTAAGCTATCTCTCTCTCTCTCTCTCTCTCTCTCTGTCTGTCTGTCTCTCTCTCTCTCTCTCTCTCTCTCTCTCTCTCTCTCTCTCTCTCTCTCTCTCTCTCTCTCTCTCTCTCTCTCTCTCTCTCTCTCTCTCTCTCTCTCTCTCTCTAGGAGTGACGGCGGGACTGCCCTTTGAGTGTTCTGTTTGTCACAAGGACATGAAGACCAAGCAGCAGCTGCGGATCCACTTAAGGATCCACACGGGAGAGAGGCCGTACAGGTGTGAGCTATGCAGCTGTGCCTACAACGAGGTGGGAAAACTCTACAGTCACATGATGCACAAGCATCCGTTGCCGATCCCGAAACCCAGTAGTTGCCGCAGGCTCCGCCAATCCTCAAAAAAGGTCGCAATGGCGGTCGGTGGCGCTGCTAGTCCCCCCACGGCAGCAGACGTAAACGCTTCTGTTGGTTTCGAGGAAGCTAGCAAAGCTCTGACTGATTCTAAGCAAGCTAGCGATGCTCCTGCTGATTCTAAGCTAGCTGGTCATGACAACATTGATGTTAGGGCTTCTTGGGATAGAGGGGCTAACACTGCAAAGACTTCAGTTGGTTTCAAGGAAGCTAGCGATGCTCCTGCTGATTCTAAGCAAGCTGGTTGTGACAGCACTGACATTTACAGCACCGCTAGCATTGGAGAGGCTAATGTTTTTAACATTGGAAACGCTTCTGCCGTTGGTTTCAAGGAAGCTAGCAAAGCTCCTACTGATTATATGAAAGCTGGTTATGACAACATTGGCATTGGCAGCACTGCTAGTGTCAGAGAGACTAACGTGGCTAACATTGCTAATGACGTTGTTGGTCATGACCCCTCCAGTTTTCCAACTGATTTAGCATGGAGTAGGGACGTTAGTGCCGAAGATGTCCAAGATGCAATGGAGCTCAATGTTGTCATGGAGGTCAACCCCATCATGGAGGTCAGTGACGTTGAAGAGGTCAACGACATCATGGAGGTCAACCCCATCACGGAGGTCAGTGATCTCAAGGAGGAGCTCAATGACGTCACTGAACTCAACGATGTCAAAGAAGTCAAGGAGGCGGTCAGTGATGTCATGGAGCTCAATGACAGGGAGGACACCAACGCCATGGTTGGCAGCGCTATCTCAGTGCTCACCAGGAGAAGCCTGAGAAACCATCTGGAGCAGAGAAAGGACTTCTTCTGTCTGGAGTGTTTAGAGTGTTTCCTAATGGAGGAAGACCTCATGAAACACGAATACGAGAAGCACCCGCACGGGAACCAACAAGAAGGCAACGACAACGATAGTAGAAAACCGGAGCCGTTTGTTCACCTACTGAAGTGGACTTCTGAAGAAAACCTCTTGGCGCTTAGCCCAGACTCAAAGCCGCTGAGTTCTACCGAAGTCCAGACAGTGCTAATGCACAAGCAAGGTCAATCTAGGAAAGCTAGTTCCCCTGGACTTGCTGAAATCCCGGCGAAAAGGGCGGCGGTGAAACGCAAAGTAGAATGGCAGAAGAAGGTGCCGAAGAGTAACGCAGACTATGAACCCAGTGGCGAAACGGACGCTCCCACCCCTGCGTTCGGAGAGATCCAACTTCAGAGCAGACCCCGGAAGGTTCCGGAACACGTGGAGAACTACTGGACACGTGTCAGAAAGAAGTCCAGGGCTTCACTCTCTCCCAAACTGCACCAGGTGACACTGCAAAACTCAACAGATACACCAGCCGGCCAGACAGACACACCAGCCGGCCAGACAGACACACCAGCCGGCCAGACAGACACACCAGCCAAACAGACAGACACACCAGCCAAACAGACAGACACACCAGCCAAACAGACAGACACACCAGCCAAACAGACAGACACACCAGCCAAACAGACAGAGACACCGAGCAGACAGACAGAGATACCAGCCAAACAGACAGACACACCAGCCAAACAGACAGACACACCAGCCAAACAGACAGAGACACCGAGCAGACAGACAGAGACACCAGCCAAACAGACAGAGACACCGAGCAGACAGACAGAGACACCAGCCAAACAGACAGAGACACCGAGCAGACAGACAGAGACACCGAGCAGACAGACAGGCACACGTGTCAGTAAGGCAGTTGTGCTACAACTAGTGAATGACGCAGAAACCAGTGAACAGTACCCGGTTGGAGTGGAAGCTAGCAGAGAAGAGAGACACGCTGGACCAGAGAGACAGGAAACAGGCTCTACGTCCGAGGCCCCAGAAAGAGTCAACGCGCTGGACGGAAATATCCCAAGCTTCCTAAAGCCCTGCTCCGTCCGGCTCCTCCGTTTACCCGAGTCCACTCTGGAGGCGCATTGCATTCTGGGATTGCAAGGAACTGCATTCTAGAAGCTTCTAATTCGCCATGGTGTTTGTTGCGGTTCCAGGGCATTCTAAGAAACAGAGTTTTGATTTTACCCACAGAATTTCAATGTGAAATTCATGTTCATTGACACCACATTAATTGAATGAAAGTAGATGGTTGTATCAAGTTCCTGACTCTGTATTGTGTGCCTGGTGCCCTTGTTGGGGTTCCTAGGCCATCCATTTTTTTGTGTTGTTTATAAGAATATTGTTTAAGACATAGTTTAACATGAAACATGGTGATGTTCTATCGTTTTTAATGGCTGACATTAACTGCCGTTGCCATTGGACTTAAATGTTGTTCCAGGTACTTTTCACAAAGAATGTTCCCATCTGATCTGTTTAGGGGTTTATTAATATAATATATACATTTGTGATGTATAATATTTTATCACATAAAAGTATTCAAATTAATACATGTCTCTACTTAAAATGACCTTTAACTGTTATTCATCATTTAATGAAAAAAAGTACCCTGATTGGTCAAAAAGAAGAATGAATGATGTGACACACACACACACACTATGGTGGAAGTTATTCGAACTGTATTGACAACGTAACTCAGAATAAACGTAAAGAGTTAGGGTAGTGAGCCCCGAACAGCGGGCACACTCAGTGTTAAAGCAGGGAAACGTCCTTGAGGGCACAGCTGCAGATAGGGATTGCCACTTCTCCTTTCGGCCATCTCAGGATGTAGCTCGTGGTATAGCTGTGAGTCAGCCGAGGCTGTCTCAGTTACCCCCCAAGGGGGATAAGCGTGTCACAAACAGTGAATTGGTTACTATAGATAATAACGGAGAGGTCAGTGTCTTATGGAAATGTCCATTACCACATACACACCATTCATTCTTTTTGACCAATCAGGATACATTTTTTGCGTAAATTACCAATATATAAATGCATATAATTCAATTCAACGATTAGCCACAACGTTAACTAACCGGTGAAGTGAATATCATCATCTTGTTACAATAAAATCTATCAAGGGGTGGGGTATATTAGGCCACAGGTGAGCAGTCACGTCTTAAAGTTGATGTTTGTTGGAGTTGGAGGCAAGAAAATGGGCAAACGTAAAGCATCTGAGCGACTTTGACAGGGGCCAAATTGTGATGGCTAGGCGACCGTGTCAGAGCATCTCCAAAACGGCAGGTCTTGCGGGGTGCTCCCAGTAGGAAGTGGTTGGTACCGAAAGTGGTCCAACGAGGGACAAACGGTGAACCGGCGACAGGTTCATGGGCACCCACGGCCGGCACATGGGGCTGCGTAGCCGCCGACCGGTCAGAGTGCTTATGCTGACCCATGTCCAACGCCTAAAGCACAATGGGCACGTGAGCCTCAGAACTGGACCATGGAGCAATGGTGGTAGGTTGCCTGGTCTGATGAATCACGTTTTCGTTTCCATCCTGTAGATGGCTGGGAACGTGTGCATCGTGCTATGCTATGGCCACCAGGGGGTACTGTTGTATCGATTTGTTCAAACGAATAGTCCGTTGCGATTTTGCACAAGCGTTTTACCAATTCCGTCAAGAAACACTATTTTCCCTTAATTTTTGCTTTGGGAACAGTTGTACCATATGTTATATTCATTTTTGTCTTTTTTCATATTTTCTATCACCTAAGTAAGAGGTTACCTCAATGAGATGAAATGTCTATGTGCATGTACATACACCAGTTCTCTTCTCATAGTCTGCATCTCTCTCTCTCTCTCTCTCTCTCTCTCTCTCTCTCTCTCTCACCATCGCAAACGGAGCAGTCATTTGGCAGTGAAAGCGGCCGCTCTATTCCCTCTTTTCATGTCATCAGCTGTTTGTGATGAGCGCCATTCAGCCTCATAAATTCATTTAGATATTTAGAAAGGGTTTACTGATCCATCAAGCTCTATGACAGAACACTGGCTGCCATGATGGGGCTATGATTGACAGAAAACTGCATCTGCATCCCGTTGCCTCATCTAATATTGTGTGTGTGTGTGTGTGTGTGTGTGTGTGTGTGTGTGTGTGTGTGTGTGTGTGTGTGTGTGTGTGTGTGTGTGTGTGTGTGTGTGTGTGTGTGTGTGTGTGTGTGTGTGTGTGTGTGTGTGTGTGTGTGTGTGTGTGTGTGTGAGTTAATTATTGGTCGTGCTCGGGCTACACAGAAACATACATTTTCATGGTTTTCTTTATTCAGAAATAAACATGTATTCAAAACTTATTTTCCAATGTCGCACATATAGAGGTAGACTTCCTGACTAAAGACGAACAACTTTTGAAGTGGCATGCTCACTGTTTTGCTGCAGCTTTGCTTGAACGGGAGTAGGGGGCAGAGGTAACGACTTTGAGAATTGACGAGACCAACAACAATACAGACTGCAGGTTGTGAAATGGTCGAAAAAAAGGACAACATTAGAGAAAGTTATGTTACACAGTGTACAATTCCCTGATTATTCTTTCGCCGTTAAAACTGTGTAGGCCTAAGCAATAGTTTATGAATAGTAGGCCTACTTAGCATCTGCAGCCAGAAGCTAATTTAGATGTGACTGAAAAAGCAAGATACAAATCTTCCAAATGTTCTAAAATACATAGCGAATTACATCTGGCTGGTTCTTATATACACAGATAGCGAAATATAAAGCCTAGTTGTGAAAACGATCACCCGGAACCTCGCATTAAAAGTCCGTGAGTAAAGCCGCGTTTCCGCCGCAGGAACTTTATCCCGGAACAAGGAACCTTTGCAGGAACTAAGTAGAAATGTCTGGGCCTTGAGCCAGCTCTGCCCCGGCTCCATTTGCTTTGACACTTCACAACTGAGTCTGCAAAAAAAAAAATAAAGATCTGAGAAAATGTATGTGTGCCAGCGTTAAACCTCTTCCTGTGATCATTAAAATAAAAAGTGCCGCTTCAGGCAGCCACCATGATCCACCATTAGCCGTGGATGTACGGTGGGTTATTCTACAGAAGATGGTTTTTAACAGACGGCCGCGGCGCACTTAGAGCCGTCAGCAGCTTTTTATGATGGAGTTGGAATCGTTGGATTTGTTCTGTGTGGGGTGATCGACTACCAGAGAGCGAGAGAGAGAGATTAACTCAACCCTATCCCGACCGTTAGGCTACAACAATATCTAATGCTGTAGTCTTACTTTTTCAGTTGTACTTTTTACTATAGTCTTTACATGTCTGTTATATTTTAGATTGTTTTTTAAAATGTGGTATTATTACTTTGTTTATCATTACATTGTATCTCATTAATTTTTTTGTGCTTTGGCAATGAACATGCCAATAAAGCCCTTTGAATCTTACGATGAAAGGTGAGGAAGAGGAGGCGGGTTGGGTGGAGATGAACTGAGATGGAACCAGAAGAGAGGAAGACACTTAAACTACGTCCCTTTATGGAGTTTTTACCCCAGACCCCCCCCCCCCCCCCCCCCCCTCCCCCCGACTCTATTCTACAGTAACTGTCTGATAGTAGAGGGAGAGGTTAACAATACTGACAATATATCTCAGTGTGTGCGTGTGCGCATTCACGTGTATGATGTGTGTGTGCGTGCGTGCGTGCGTGTGTATGGGTAAAGGTAATTAGAAGTAAGTGGTGAGTGGAGCTGAGCAGGGAGCCAATCAGAGACCTTCAGCTAATCAATACTGAACCATTACTGGGAATGGAGAGAGCAGGAGAGAGAGGCAGAAATAGGAAGGGGGGAGGAGGATGGAGTGGAGGTGAATAAAAAGAAGAGGTGATTCAGAGATTTAGCAGGAAAGGAAGTGTAATATTGATGGACAGATTGATAGACTATGAGTTGTGTGTCTGAGTGTCTCAAGAATGTGTCGTGATACACACACATGGTATTTGGTAGACACACACTGGTATTTTATGGTCTTTGTTGAAAATACCACAGTGTTCTGGAAACTCTTCTGCAGTGTACTTTTATAATTATTTGTATTTGTTATGCCATTGACATTAGATATGGATGTAGCAGTTCCATTTGGAATATCTTAATAATTTCCCACTCTTTATTTGCTCTGACTGAGCGTCTTATCTCTTGCTATGATTCATAGGTTTGCGATGGAAATCACTTGTGCAATTGAGTCGTGTTTAGTCTTGTGCTGTATGGACCACTCTCGTTCATGATCTTGGAGACCTCTTGTCTCGGCATGCTTCCTATGTCGGAAATCTGAATTTGTCAAACACACCCATAGCACCATCAAAAAATGATCTGTAGAAATAAGTCCAAATATGAAAATAAATCGGAAAATGATTTAGGACAAGAAAATGCTAACTATTGTGCAATCCTTTAGTTTACAGCTTAGGAGATATTTCAATTAATGTATTTTTTTAAAGAGGCTGGGAAAGGGGGGGGGGGGGGGGGTACTAGAAGGGCCTGTTCACTGAACTTTTTAGGGACCCAGTCATTTAGCTGCTGTGTGTGTGTGTGTGTGTGTGTGTGTGTGTGTGTGTGTGTGTGTGTGCGTGTGTGTGTGTGTGTGCGTGCGAGCCTGCATGTGTGTGTGAAGGGAACA
Organism: Lota lota; assembly: GCA_026745465.1. Lineage (NCBI taxonomy): Eukaryota > Metazoa > Chordata > Actinopteri > Gadiformes > Lotidae > Lota > Lota lota. Next base: position 1,655,873 of record JACYXH010000396.1, on the reverse strand, counting down.
GTTGGTCGCTGGCTGACCTCTCCAGAGTGATGGAGTAATGAGACAGTGGAGGACGAGATGGCTGGACGGAGTAATAGATGAATAGATGAGACTCCAGTAAATCACATCTCTATAGGGTAGAGTGTAGTGCTGGTGTGTGTGTGTGTGTGTTTTTCTTTGATGTTGCCACAAACCTAGTTATGCAAAATACTTCGATACAAACCTGCTTTGAGGTACTCATTTGGTTTGTTTTCATGCATGTCTAAGTGTGTGTGTGTGTGTGTGTGTGTGGTGTTGGTGTGTGTATGTGTATGTTTGTGTGTGTGTGCGACAACAACTGTTTAAAGCGAATGACTGACTGAACAACATTGTTCAGGGTTGAGCTTCGGTCATCTGTCTCTGCTTTCTTACTTTAGTGTGTCTGGGAATTTGGTAAGCGAGAAACCTTCTGCACAAGCGTATACTACTGCAGATACATTTTGAATAGCAGCAATTCTGCGGGGTGATGGCACAGATCCTTGGCCGCAAACCCCAAAAAGCAAGGGGTGGAGTTACGACTTGCTTCCTGTTTTGATACAGAGATATTCTACCAAAGAAAACGTATTTGCACGAGTGGATGAAGCTTTCAGAAGGGGATTTTAATAAGTGTATTCCCACAGTGGCCAGTCTACATGGTGTTGTGTGTTACAGACACTTTTTTTTCTTCAGTTTACTAGTTCTGGCCTCATGTTTGCCATGATTGGTAGAAATATGAAAATAAATACACCACACAAAGCACCTTAAGTATCTTTCAATAAAAAAAATGTTGTCTACATTATTATGTGATATTCATCCTTTCTTCAATTATTGTTCTGTTTTGGCTAAACAAATATAAAGAGATAGAACATACACAGAGAGAGATCTATAGGATCCATAGTGGTCTTGTGTTAGCCGGCTGGGGCTATAGAGTTTCCCAGTGTATCTTGGCTTTAGTGTTTGTCGGCGTCTCAGTGGTCCTCAAACCACCAGTAGAATGTTCAAACTCAGATCACGTTACCATCACACTGAGAGTCCGTAATGCTGTTTAACTCAATACTGTAACATCATCTGAGGATACAACCGTGGGTGTGGGTGTGGCTGTGTGTATTTATTTATGTACGTGCGAGTGGCAGTTACACAGCTCGATACTAAGACGTTTTGTAAGAGTGGATGGAGAGAGCAGTGGAGAGCAGTGGAAAGTAGAGAGAAGAGGAGCATGGCCAAGAGGCAAAAAAGAGAGAGAAAGAGAGAGAGAGAGAGAGAGAGAGAGAGAGAGAGAGAGAGAGAGAGAGAGAGATAAACTCTTGGGACGTGGAAAGACGTTGCAAAGCTGAACTGAACCAGGTTTTACCGGTATGGAATGCAGTGGGCTGCTGATCGTATTTTCGTCTGGTCACCATAGCGATGCGAGTTGGAGAGAGCATATACCGGGTGTGACACAAGCAGTATAGGGGAGGAATGAGAGAGAGAGAGAGAGAGAGAGAGAGAGAGAGAGAGAGAGGTAGAGAGGGGAGAATCTTGGGAGAGAGAGAGATTGGACATGCCATACGATAAAGTACTTAGTAGTAAGATGGTGCTACATGTGTGAAAATTGAACTCCAAATAGCTTGGTTAGGAATTTCCTCTCCTAGGCAGGTTGAGGGTTTGATTGAGTATAAGTGATTCTGATTCCCTGTTTTGTTCAAAACCAGGCGGACTCATTAAAGATGACTGACAACTAATAATAACATCATAACCGTCATCATAATAAACATTCTCATGTTAAGGTGAGGGGCAATATACACGGGGGAGGGTTCAGTCAATACAGGCTAGTGAGGGCAATTGAAGTCCGCTCAGGCCTTCATTGATTTCCATTCTCCATCAGAAGGGAAATAAAATGGTTTTGACTCCTTTGAAAACACAATTTCCCCCTGCTGTCGTAAACAAATTAATAGGTGTGTGTGTGTGTGGGGGTCTTTATTTATTTATGTATTAGTTCAAAAGAAACGTGCCAGTTATCATCCCATCTACATTATGTAAGATATAGACATGGTGATTGATGGATATTTTCTCCAGTTTTTATTGGCTGCTGGGGGCTTAGGGATTTGAAACTATACTGTAGTTATTCACATCAAGCATTGCTTTCCCTAAACCCTAAATAATGTAATAATATAATTCTTACTTATAATAATATAAGCCATAATAATAATAATAATAATAGTAATAATAATTACGCAAAATGCCTAAACGGAATTCAAGCAGCAATTTCTGAACTTTGTATCAAAGTGCGATCATCCAAATTCTAATACCTATACCTGCAGAATATGATCATGGCATCACTGTCATGATGAATAGCATGATTTCTAATGCATCATGGGGATAAGCAAAGGATAATTCATGGAGGAGCAGTGAATTGAAGGGAAGGAGGAGTGGGTTTCCATCATGAACGCAAAGCAAAACGCTGATTTAGCTCTCGCTGCAGATATGAACAAGATGATGATGACGATGATCGTGATGAGGGATGAAGTTACACTGACTATGCAAATTATGTCTCTGCCTTGCACATGCACAGTATATATATATATATATATATATATATATATATATATATATATATGTGTGTGTGTGTGGGGAAGGGGGGGGGGGGGTCTTGAACTGCTTGCTCAGCAGATCCTGGTAAAGGGTCACCCTACATTCTGCATGGCTGTTTCTGCAAGATGGACCATCTCTACTACTACTGCTACATACACAGACACACGCACACACATGCAGATACACGAGTGCCAGCACACACACACACACACACCCACACACACACACACACACACACACACTCGTACACACGCAAACATGCTACACAGGAACAGAGATATCATTTTATCAACCTTATTGTTTGAAGTCATCTCTTCTAATGAATCGTCTTTAATTCATTTGTGCATTCGGCACAAATTTACAGAAAACATGGACTTTATTTATCTCATTTGAAAAATGCATCTATGCACATAATATGAGTAAATCCAAATGACATTAAAACATATTTGACATTATTCCATTGGGTCTGTTTGTATGTGTTTGTGTGCATTACTGTGCATGTAGATGTTCTACCTGAGACCCATCTCTCCTCTGTAAAGACCAACTGCTTTACCCACAAACCCCTTCCTAACCCTGACTGGCCTTAACTGCTGTCCCCTTTATGAGCCCAGAAAAATGGAGGGAGAGAGAGAGAGACAAGAGATGAGAGAGAGAGAAAGAGAGAGAGAGAGACATGCTTACAGAGATGGGCAAATACATTTAATTATATGGCCCAGTCTGGGAAATAGTTTGATTAACTCAAACTTTACCATTACCTCATTATCTAATAATATAGTCTTAATGTTTGTCTATGTTTACGCTTGTCGTTATTTGTTTATTAGAAGTTTTTACTTTTTTAAGTTCTTACACTTTACTATTATTATCATTATTATTATTCTTTTTATTACTATTTTATATCTCATTTTAAGGGTTAGGGTCAGTAGCGGTAACTTTCAGAGAGAAGAGCAATGATAAGGAGGTGGAGGAAGAGGAAGAGGAGGAAAGGGAGGAGGTGGAGGAAGAGGAGGAAAGGGAGGAGGTGGAGGAAGAGGAGGAAAGGGAGGAGGTGGAGGAAGAGGAGGAAAGGGAGGAGGCGATGGAAGAGGTGGAGGAGGAGGAAGAGGAGGAAAGGGAGGTGTAGGAAGAGGAAGAGGAGGAAAGGGAGGAGGTGGAGGAAGAGGAGGAAAGGGAGGAGGTGGAGGAAGAGGAAGAAAAAGGAAAGGGAGGAGGTGGAGGAAGAGGAAGAAAAAGGAAAGGGAGGAGGTGGAGGAAGAGGAGGAAAGGGAGGAGGCAATGAAAGAGGTGGAGGAGGAGGAAGAGGAGGAAAGGGAGGTGTAGGAAGAGGAAGAGGAGGAAAGGGAGGAGGTGGAGGAAGAGGAAGAGGAGGAAAGGGAGGAGTTGGAGGAAGAAAAAGGAAAGGGAGGAGGTGGAGGAAGAGAACGCAATGAAAGAGGAAAGGATGCGAGGGAAGAGAGAGTGGGAGGGAGAGAGAGGGAGGAGATCGAGAGAGTGATCAACAGTAAATGAAGTAATAGCAGCATTTGTGTGGCTGCATATAGTTCACCTGGTTTAACCGGATCGATGTTGGGCGGGCGCATGGATGCACTGCACTAAGTGTGATAGCCTGTCCAAAGTACACGCCATAACTCAGGGACATGACCATAATTCTGCGTGCGTGCATTCGTGTGTGTGTGTGCGTGTGCGGTGTGTGTGCGTGTGCGTGTGTGCGTGCATGTGTGTGCATGTGTGCATGTGTGTGTCTGTGTGTGTGCGTGTGTGTGTGTGTGATTGTGTGTTTTAAGGTGAGAAGGTCAGGTTAAACACACCCAAAAAGTGTCACCAGCCCGTCTGCCGGAAGGCATTTATTGACTATCGGCCCACTGGGAATTGAACCGGCAGCCGTGTGTGTTTGTGTGAGTCTCCGAGTGCCAGATATAGTAAACAGTAAATACTGCTGTTAATTACATGATAAACAGCTGATCTGTTGGGACATAGAGACGCAATGATGCTTTTTAAAACATGCACTAAAGCCAACAGAAAGACACACATGAAATAATTATTAGTCCTGTTTGGATAAGCCTTACGGAGCTTATACACATTTCTGTGTGTGTGTGTGTGTGTGTGTGTGTGTGTGTGTGTGTGTGTGTGTGTGTGTGTGTGTGTGTATATGTCCGGTGTCTCTTGGGCGTAATGAAATAGGCTGTAAGATGGCCACTGCATCTGGTGTGTATGTGCAATCGATCACCGGAGTGAGAGAGAGAGAGAGAGAGAGAGAGAGAGAGAGAGAGAGAGAGAGAGAGAGAGAGAGAGAGAGAGAGAGAGAGAGAGAGAGAGAGAGAGAGAGAGAGTGTGTGTGTGTGACGAAGGAGGAGTGGAAGAGAGAAAGTGAAAAAAAAGTGCCAAGGGAGGTCTGGAAGGAAAATCAATCACTTGTCACAGACGTGCGGGGGAATCCGGCACACGTTCAGTTGGCTTTGCGCGAGACTCACGTCCGGTCCGAGTGTGCGCTTACGCTCGGTCTCTGCACAGCGCAGCACGAACTGTCCGGAAGAAAGTGTCGAAGACCTGAAACGGACTGAATAAACGAATATTCGAGAATAGCTTGGGAATATTTGAGAATTGGGGAAGAAGAAAAGTATGGTGCGCACTAAAGGACGTTGAGAGATAAAACGACAGAGAAAAAAACTGATGAGGCTATAAAAACACTGGATTCCTTTAATCAAAAAGTTAGATAAAACAATTTTGTAAAGCATTCTTTGTGTTAAAAAGAAGGCTTGTTTAGCCATGGCGTTGCGCGTGGTTGTGTGTGTCGTCATGGTGATGCTCTCCGCGGGACACAGCGCGCGGGTCGTCAGCGGTGAGTTCTCCTCCATTCTTAAAAGTGACAAATCAACGACAGCGACAGAACGAGACATGTCTGTAATATGAAGAAAAGGTCCCGCTACTCTCACAACGCGCGTACCAAGGAGAAAACAAAATAAGTAGCCTTCAAATCTTTAAAAATGGAAATAGGAAAATGTAGGTTAATACTATTGGTAGGCCTACTATATATGTTGTTGAGGCTATAGATAATAGATATAGATAGCTATAGATGTAAAAAAAATTGAACAGTAAACGAATCTAAAACAACGATTATGATTGAGGTGTGACCTATCTTTTTCTGACGGTATGAATCACGCATCATTTGCAATGTAAATCAAGTAGATCACACTGATTGATTGATTGATTGACTCGTTGATTGATTATTCCTTATTATGCTGTTATCGTTATGAGGAAATTCCAGCACTTTCATTTTATGTAATTTTCAATTATTAAATTCGTAAGAGACGTGATGATTTAAATGTGAATTAATTGATCTTTTAGTTTTTTTAATTTTATGAATGAATTATTGTGGGCCAGGCTTCTCCTGTGCCTGAATCCCGTTTCCGCCAGTCCGTCTGTCAGTCACATTTGCTATTTACATGTAAACAGTTTACATTCTCAACATCACCACCATCTACCTTACTCATATCATAGACAGACGAAAGGATGGAGGGATGATTGTTAGATGGACGATGGAGCTGTGGGTGGAGTTTAGTTAAAAACTCTAGTGTGACTGTGTGTGTGTGTGTCCATGCCTGTGTGCTTGTACATATTTGTGTGCCAGAGATAGATACAGAGAGAGAGACAGTAAGACAGGGAGTGAGAGGGAGTGAGTGAAACATAGAGTGACAGAGAGATAGTGAGAAGAAGAGAGCGAGGGAGTGAGTGAAAGTGACAGAGAGACAGAGAGAGATAGTGAGATGAAGAGAGCGAGGGGGTGAGTGAAAGTGACAGAGAGACAGAGAGAGATAGTGAGATGAAGAGAGCGAGGGGGTGAGTGAAAGTGACAGAGAGACAGAGAGATAGTGAGATGAAGAGAGCGAGGGAGGACTTCCCCATTCTACCCCAGAGAAAAAGAAGAGAGGTGGACAGAGAGACTGAAAGGCAGATACAACAAGCTGAGAGAAAGACGAGTAAGAAGGCGGAAGCAGGGAGGGAGGAGTTGGACGACGATAGATAATAGATAATAGTTGGAGAGCGAGAGTGGTCGAGAGAGATGTTTAGAGGGAGGGAGTGGGCGAGCGAGCAGTTATATATAAGGGAGGAGTTCAGTGTTTTTAACTAGGCCCAAAGTGATGATGATGCAGAAGAGCCCTGCTCCACTGACACAGCCAATCATTTAAAGTAGTCCCCGCACACTGTGTGTGTGTGTGTGTGTGTGTGTGTGTGTGTGTGTGTGTGTGTGTGTGTGTGTGTGTGTGTATGTGTGTCTACTAATGTTATTATTGAGGCGGTTTTAAGCATGGCTTCGTTGTATTAATCACTGTAACTATTCACTTGGGGGTCTTTAAGAAACACACACACACACACACACACACACACACACACACACTCTCACTATCACACACACACACACAGAGGCATGGGCGCACACATACACACACACATAAATGCTACCATGCTACATTATTTCTAGACCACATCAGCACCACAAAATATATATTTAAAATAATATGAAATTATACAGTATACAGTATACAATATATACATGTATATATGTATATATACATGTATATATTGTATCATTCACTCAAGTGTGCATGTGTTATTTATGTATTTATTATTTACAGATGTCTATTTATTTTAAAGAATGTTTTCTATTACAAGCATGATAGAACATGACCCTGGCAGGGCCCACCATCTAGCCCCTCCCCCTTACTCTAGCCATCCTATCAGCATGAGTGACAGAGCAGTGTGAGTGATGTGTGTTGTCCCTGGGGAGCGTCTGCATGGAGCCTGCTGGGACCAGGGTTCACTACAGGGCCTTTAAATGGCCCACATGGAGCCGTCTGGGTAGGGGACCCACTAGACCACCCATGCTGAACCATGCACACGCACACACACACACACACACACACACACACGCACGCACGCACACACACACACACACACACACACACACACACACACACACACACACACACACACACACACAGAGTTATCATGGAGGTTGTGTGTATGTCATGTAGTGTAGTGCACTGTATTGTTCTGTACTGCACTGCACTAGACCTGTCAGGGTTTGGGCAGGAGGGGAACCTGATTGCAGTGATAAAGAAACTCAAAAGCAGGCACAAATGAAGTTTTATCGTATCATAAGCAAGGCAGGCAGATCCAAAGCAACAGGAGCAAACCAACAGAAACACGGAACTGACCAACAGGGGGCAGTAACCAAGGAAGTAAAATAAATGGAACACAGGTGAACAGAATTACTGATCAACACAGGTAACATTCAGACTAAGACACAAGGGGAAACCAAGTAGTGAAAGTGGTTTGGTCAGAACACTACCAGATTTATTATAGCACACCATACACCATACTGTACTGCAGTTTACTGTAGGCTACTGCACTATATTCTCCTGTACTGTACTCTATTGGACTGTACTTGACTATGTGATATTATACTACTTTATAATAATTATACTATACTATCCCATATTGTAGTTGAATGTAGGCCTACTGTAAACTACAGGCCCAATCACAAACTAGTTTACACACACGTAAACACACACACACACCCAACACACACACACACACACACACACACACACACACACACACACACACAGTGCATACTGTTCTGTTCACTGTATTGGGCACTAGGACACTAGGACACTATCTACACATACTGTAGTTGACTGTATTGTAATATGGGACACTATCTACACATACTGTAGTTGACTGTATTGTACTGTAAGTGTGTATTGACTGCTCTGAGAGTTGATGTTTGTTGGGAACGGTGAGTTGGACAAGCAGGAATAGAATGACATCATCATTTTGGACCCCAGCCAGTTCTTTAACCACGTGTGTGTGTGTGTGTGTGTGTGTGTGTGTGTGTGTGTGTGTGTGTGTTTGTGTGTGTGTGTGTTTGGTTGTGGGAGGAAGTTATGACCAAAGGGGTAGACATTTGATTGTGTATGTGTATGTGTGTGTGTGTGTTTGTGTATGTGTGTTTGTTTGCTCATGTTTATTCCTCTGTGTCCACGTTGCCACTTATTAACTACTATTATTGAATTGAGCAGAAGGAAAGGTTCTCGATATTTCTCCTGGCTATTGCCTTGCAGGATTATAGTAATGATACGTCAAAAACATTTACAACATTTAAAAACCTGCTTTGACCCCCCCCCCTCCTACTCGCCTGTTACAAATACTGTAATCCCTAATGCACAGAATCCATTACAGTCTAGTCCTGGCTGTTTGACATGTGAGTGGTTTGGGGGCGGGTTGATCCATTGACCATCTGATTGGCACATGCATCAGGAGAAGCAGTGTGATTGGCTGATTGAGGCCACAGCTCCAGTGTGCCGCTGGATTTATTGTCTTATTGAGATGTTTTGACGCATGACCGAACCACTGCAGGACGTAAACCGGACTTATACATGGTTGTTTGAATTGACTCCAACTTTATTTGTCCACGGAGGGCTATTGGTTCTCGAACTACTTTGCTGTACTCGCAGGACAGTGTAGTGGCTTGTGGTGTTCGCCTGCAAGCCGAACGATACTGGGTTTGATCCCCGTCATGCACAGCCTGTCTCTACTCTAGGTTGTGCGAGACGCCTAACCCATACCTGCTCTTTAACGACATGTATCTGAATTCAATCTCAGTCATTTAGGACAAAAGCATCTTCCACATGACTAAATGGTAGTAGTAGTAAAAGCACAATTCTAAACTTCATCCGAGCAGTTTGTTTTATTTATTTATTTTGCTTACAAATGGAAAGCAGACAAATCAGATTGTCTGGCTTTCCTTTTAGAAGATACACTTGGCCACTGATCTGTCTGGAGGTTCAGTTTGCTGGCGATGCAAGTGCAGCAGTAGCAGAGAACTGCAGGGGAAGTTATGGTATGGCTGCTGAAGTGAGCTGGGCTACGCAGAGCAGACAAAGAGTTGTTAAGTACGCTTTTTGAAATTTATGGTAAATTTGCACATTACGTCATTCGGGTCTTACAAATTCTGCCTAACATCAGATCAATTTAACCGCTAGTTTTTTCCAAACTGAGCGAAACCTAAAACTTTGCTTGTTGATGCGGCGCAATAAATAGATACCTGTCAAGTATAACTCACCGGACAACTCTCTGTCTGGCCTTCTGTCTGTCTGGCCTTCTGTCTCTGCCTGTCTGTCTGTATGTGTCTCACGCATATTACATTTTGTCTTCCATTCTCTTTTTTTCTCTTTCTGCTATTCTCTCTATCTGTATGTATGTATGTATGTATGTATGTATGTATGTATGTATGTATGTATGTATGTATGTATGTATGTATGTATGTATGTATGTATGTATGTATGTATGTATGTATGTATGTATGTATGTATGTATGTATGTATGTATGTATGTATGTATGTATGTATGTCTCTCTCTCTCTCTCTCTCTCTCTCTCTCTCTCTCTCTGTGTCTCTCTATGTCTCTCTCTCCCTCTTTCTCTCTCTCTCTCAGGTAAGACAGTGTGCATGGGCGGGCGAGAGCAGCCCTGCTACAAGATCGCCTACTTCCGTGACGTGTCGAGCCGCATTGCATTCTGGGAAGCGCGGCAGGCCTGCGAGATAGACGGAGGATCCCTGCTGAGCATCGAAAGCGCTGCAGAGCAGAGAAACATAGAGCATCTACTACAGGTTAGAAAATGTGAGAGAGACACACAGAGACAGAAAGAGAGAGAGAGCAATATATATATATATATATATAAAGTATATATATATAAAGTATATATATATATATATAGAGAGAGAGAGAGAGAGAGAGAGAGAGAGAGAGAGAGAGAGCACGATATACATATATATATAGAGAGAACCCTGTATATTGTTGTGCATTGAGAATTCCTTTTCCTGCAAGCCAAGTCCATTTTGTTCCCAAGCCCCACAGAACGTGCACAAAAACGTCAAAAGCATCTAAATATTTGGGTGAATTTCACAATTAATCGAACTGTGCGTTTAGACAAACCACACAATTTTTAATATACAATGTGTGTGTGTGTGTGTGTGTGTGTGTGTGTGTTTTACACTTTCAAACAAAGTCACATATGAATAACGACTGTAAGCCCAGTGTTATAAATAAAATACAGAAGAAAGTGTTCTATTTGTGTGTGTGTGTGTGTGTGTGTGTGTGTGTGTGTGTGTGTGTGTGTGTGTGTGTGTGTGTGTGTGTGTGATCAGGAGCTTCGGACCGGGGCATCTGGCAGCTCAGGGTCGGGTGGAGGAATAGCTGATGGCGATTTCTGGATCGGGTTGACGAGGTCAGAGCCTGAGGAGCAGAACCTTCCAGAACAGACCAACAGCTTCCCTCCCTGTCCAGACCTGTACTCCTGGACAGACGGCAGCGTCGCCACCTTCAGGTTGGGAGGGATAGACCCATGGACAGACTAACTGACTGACTGACAGATTGACAGATGGACGGATGGATGGACTGACTGACTGACTGACTGACTGACTGACTGACTGACTGACTGACTGACTGACTGACTGACCGACCGACCGACCGACCGACCGACCGACCGACGGATGGATGGACAGACTGACTGACTGACCGACCGACTGACCGACTGACCGACTGAAAGACAGAGAGATGGATCAATGGATGGATTGATTGACAGAATTGTGTGTGTGCGTGTGTGTGTGTCGCAGGAACTGGTATTTTGACGAGCCTTCCTGTGGAGGCGAGGCCTGTGTCGTCATGTACCATCAGCCCACGGCACTTCCTGGTCTGGGCGGGGTTTATCTCTACCAATGGAATGACGACCGCTGCAACATGAAACACAACTTCATCTGCAAATATGAGCCAGGTGACGTCAACTGTTGAATGTACTTTTGTACATGTACATGTTGTACATGTGTTGACATGAAGCAGGACATTTGCTGTGACTGAGTTTGTAAATGAGTAACAGGGTAACATCCTTACCATGACATGGTTTCTTATTGGCATGTGTTTGTTTGTTTGTTTGTTTGTGTCTCTTTGTTTCCAGAGAGCCACCTGGTGAAGGAACATAGCGACCAGCCAGTAGTACGGGGGACAGGTAAAAAACGTTTTGACAAAAAATTAAAAAGAGAAACCACTGCTATAAAACAACATTTGCAAGTTGTAGTCAAGTAGCAGGCACATGTGAGCATATGTGCGTGTGTGTGCGTGTGCGCGTGTGCGTGCGTGCGTGTGTGTGTTACTGTGTGCATATATATGTTTGTGTGTGTGTGTGGGGGGGGGGGGGATGTTTGTATGCTGTTACTGTGTGTATTGTCTATGTGAATGTGTGTTCTCAATGTGAATGTGTGTTGTCTATTTTAATGTGTGTTGTCTATGTGAATGGGTTTATATTTAGAGTGTGTATCTCATATATCTCTATGCATGCATATAGATGGTATGCACGTCTTTCAGTATGTGTATATCACTTGTGTCTGCATGTCTTCCTATGTCTCATGCGGTCATGCAGTGTGAGTGTTTTACGACACCTGTCATCTGTGTGTGTGTGTGTGTGTGTATTTCTGTGTCCCAGAGCCCAGCTTGGAGACAGAGTCAGACAGACAGCCCGGCGGGAAAGAGGAGAGCTCCACCCATGTAGTCATGGCTGGCAGCTCAGGTGACTACACAAGCACAAACCATCCCCCAACAGCAACACTGACATTAACACTAACAACAACAACCACACTAATGCTGCTATTTGCACACACCGACATTTAGCTAACTAGAGTACTGTGATTAGCTTAGCTTTTAGCCCCGCCCTGTCTTATGCAGCATTAACAGACGTAGTTGACAGACTTTGCTTACTAGGGGCCTTCTGCGTAAGGTTGAATTTAGACTGTGTGCCATTGAGCAGTTAATTACCCCCGTGTTTGTCTGAGTCAAAGTTGTGTTTCCTGAGCTGTTATTGTATCGATGACCCAGCATTAATTGCAATTAATGCTGAAAAACATGTTTGTCTTGTATGAAACCCATCCAGTAATGCACTTTACTCAATATATGATATCTACATTAACTACATATTATGTGTAAATCAACTCTTAAAACCCATCTCTTCATCACTGCCTTCAGCTAACCACCATCACTTTCAGAATTACTGTCTTCCTCTCTTTCTCTGTTGTGGTTTTGTTATGTTAACATGATGAATGCATACATTCTTAACATCTTTTTTTTTAAACAACTACTTCAGTAAATAATAAACAAGTTCAAGATTTGATGTGCAATGTATAATCTCTCTCTCACCCTTTCTTTCTCCCTCTCCCTCACACTCTCTCTCTCTCTCTCTCAATCTGTCTCTCCCTCTCAATCTGTCTCTCTCCATCTCTCTCTCTCATTCAATCTGTCTCTCTCCCTCACTCTCTCTCTCTCTCTCTCTCTCAATCTGTCTCCCTCTCTCCATCTCTCTCTCAATCTGTCTCCCTCTCTCTCTCAATCTGTCTCTCTCTCTCCATCTCTCTCTCAATATGTCTCTCTCTCAATCTGTCTTCCTCTCTCTCTCTCAATCTGTCTCTCTCTCTCCATCTCTCTCTCTCTCTCTCAATCTGTCTTTCTCGTTCGGCCTGCAGGTATGCTGCTGGTGTATGTCATCATACCCACGATCCCCCTGATCCTGCTCATCCTGGTGGCTTCTGGGACTTGCTGTTTTCAGATGTTCAGCAGAAGGTACACCTCAAGACATCCGTCTCCAGCATGACACATCAAGAAGACACAACAAACGCAAACGGTTCTTAATGCTTGATTTCAATCCAACGTCTTGGAAAGTGTACTGTCCATAATCATATTAGAAAGATAAGTGAGGCGTCTTACTTTACTGTAAGCCTCCGTTGCACCACTCTATCTCATCCTCCTCTTTTCACATTCCTAATCTATCGATCAATGTCTTTTTAATTAAATTCAATGTGCTTTATTGCCCTGGTAGTTTAAAAACTATTTTGAACCAAGCTCAATGTAATGAAGAATCTCTTTTCTTCCCCTGAATGGCACCGTTCTAAACATCTCCATGTTCTCTCTCTCTTTCTTTTTCTGTCCGTCTCTTTCTCTCTCTCGCCCAACAATTAATCGTTTAATGGACCAGATTTCGCTTGCTTTGATAGATGACTCCAGTTTTTATTCTGCGTGTGTGTGCATCTATGCTTGTGTGTGCGTGTGTGTGTGTGCGTCTATGCTTGTGTGTGTGTGTGTGTGTGCATCTATGCCTGTGTGTGTGTGTGTGTGTGTGTGTGTTTTGGGGATCTGCTTACACAGTGATTATGACGAGGCCTACACTAACACGTCTTGTTAACAAGATCTGATATACAAAGCACTTGGCTCCCTCCTCTGAATGGTGTGTGTGTGTGTTTGTGTGTGTGTTTTTGTGTGTGTGTGTCTGTGTGTATGTGTTTGTGTGTGTGTGTGCTTTGTGTGTCTGTGTGTATGTGTTTGTGTGTGTGTTTTGTGTGTGTGTGTGTGTGTTTTTGTGTATGTGTGTGTGTGTCTGTGTGTCTGTGTGTGTGTGTGTGTTCATGGTACATGAATGATTACAAATACTACGTGTGTGTGGATCAGATGGTAACAGTAGACAAACTGCTGATTTAAACATGTCCACACGTTCCTGTCTGTCCCTTTTCTGTATCTGTCTGTCTCTCCAACCCAAAGTCAGGAGGAGAGACAGGGAGTCTCCCTTCTCTTCTGTCTCTCTCTCTATATCTGTACATCTGTCTCTCGTTCCTTTAAACATAACATGGTGATGGACACTGTGTTTATGTTTGCGCATTTGTGTGCATGTGCATGCATGTGCACTATGTGATCATTAGTGTGTTTAGCTGTAGCTGTATGCCAATTGCATTTGTGTTCATGTGTTTGAGAGAGAGAGAGAGGGAGAGAGAGAGAGAGAGAGAGAGAAAGAGAGAGAGAGATAGAGGGGGGGGGGGGGCAATTATCATTATTCAGAGCTTTGACTCAAACTGCATTAAAGATATTCCTGGATCCTGTACAAGAGCATTCTGGGTAATTTGGCCCCTGACCGTGTCAGCCAGCCAATTGCTGATTTTAAAATCATAAATCGTAAAGAAAACGGTGTATCCATGGTAATCGACACACACTCATTACGCGTAAATTAAGAAGAAATACTCAACCGAGGTAAAACTACAACCATGCCTCTATGTACAGTGTCTGCGTGGTTTTTGTTAGCATTCAAGTTGGGTGTAGAAGGGAATGGGGAAAAATCATCCATCTGTTGTGTCTCTACGTCCTTCAGCAAGCCACAGACGAAGACTAGCATCGACCCATCGACTCTCTGGATCTCCAAGGGCCCCAAGGTGGAGAGCATGGAGGTCTAGGGGCCGGTGCGGTGACATCACAACGATGTCACGCTGTCCCACAGAACTGCTGCGCTGGAAGATGACATGAAGCAACCCATCACAAACCACCATCACCACCATCATCATTTAGTTTGGAGGAATAAGACGTGGGTGGGGGCTGAGCTGAAGGGCAGTCTTGCCTCGGGAGCAGGGAGAGGAAGAAGACGTGGAGGATGACATCATCGAGTTTTCCATTATGACATCACTGTCCTCTCCTAACCTGACAAACATCTCAGCGCCTTTTGAGCTACGCAAACACGCATGCATACACGTACATCGACACGCACGGACACACACACACAAGCATGCAAAAGCTGACGAAACAAATGCGATCCCCTTTGTGTCTCTGACGGCTCCTGTTGTTCTGATCCAATAACTCTAATTGGCATTCAACTGAAGAGTTAATTAGGCATTTGATTGGAAGCTGCACCATGGGAATCTTTGGGTTCAAAATCAAGCGTCCCCATAGGGGTAAGAAGCCAGTCAAAGGCACTGCAGGGAAGCATTGGATTTCCAGCAATACGATTGATTATCTCAGCCGCACTGCTGCCGCCACCCGCCACAGGAGAGGGCAGGTGGGGTGGGGAAATGAGATGGAAAGCATTATGGGAGGGCAAACAATGAGATCTATTAAAAGACGAGACCATCATAACTAAGAGATGAGAGGGGAAGATGAAATGATAAAAAATGAACAGAGGGAGGATTTTTTTTATATTATTATAATTTATGAGTTGCAGTTAGGGCTGGAATTAGTTACAGTGATAAAACATGTAGAAAATAAGAATAGCGTTGAGAAAAGAAGAGAGAGAGACTAAATGTAGGTTCGGAGTTTCTTCTAATTTAGCTTATTTTTGAATAAGTTGACAGATATGCAGTGACCGAGATGCTTTGTTTAGATTCCGTAACCATGGCGATTCATTGATGTGAGCTAAGGAGACGACTGTGATGTCATAAGGAAACAAGTTTGGGAACCGGTCTCCCTCCCAGGTAAAACTGTTCTGACGCCACCACCACCAACACCCGCTTTTCCATCCTCCTGAATCAGAATGCTGCAATCTCCCAGGGCCTCTGAACGCACCACCTCTAGACAGTCCTGCTTAGAATGGAGCTAACTTCACACCACTCCCTGACAAGCTAGTGTGATATATATACATAGTTGTTAGGGCAGTCTAACAGCCAGGGCGTTCGACTCCCAGGCCTAAAGGTTCTGGGTTCGATCCCCAAACGTCGTTAGCTTACCTGTTAACATCCTAGAAAAATATGCCTGACCCCTATACCTGCTCCTAAACAACCTGAATCTCTGTATTCGCTGTATGTTGCTTGGGATGCACAAGTCTTTGAAATGACTCAATAGTATTTACCTGCTTTATATATATTTATATTTCATATATTTTATTGTCTATGACAAGCTCGTCTCTAGAGTGTGGTTACCCTAATGATCAGGGGAGAACAAGGATTCTGGTCTTACAGTTAAGTACAAATGTTTGGATAATGCGTATGTGTATGTGCAACACCATATGTGTTGACAAGAATCTGGATGCGACTAAGACACGTGCACGATGTTGTAAGTGTGTGTGTGTGTCTGTGTTTGTGTGTGTGTGTGTGTACATGTTCTGATGTTCTGCAGCAAGTCATTTTGTATATGTGTGTGGGCATCTTTTTTCAATGTGTGTCTACTGTGTGTTTGTTTGTGTGAGTGAGTGTGTGTGTGTGTGTGTGTGGGTGGGGGGGGGAGGGGGGGGGGGTAAAGAGGGTACCTATTTGTACCTCAAGTGGCAGTTATTCTTTAGCATGTGATACCTCATGGAAGAGGTAATCAAACCACAATGATGAGCTCATTAATAAACCATGTAATTGAAAACTCTTACGTTGTGATTATTACACTTGCAATACACACACATCATACAGCATACCGTTTCTAATTATCTATAATAAATAGTATGAGTCTTCATTAAAGGCCCTGAAAAAAACCTTGATTAGTTAGCTAATTATTGAACAGCCTCCCTAATACTTTGCCACCATTGTTCGATTGTATTTATTTGTATGTGTTATGCAAATCCCAGAAAAACACAAGTGTGCACAATTGTTAAGACATTTCACTATTTATTACATGATATTACATAAACATATCATACAAACAGTAATAAAGTCACCAAGTAACAAAAAACCCGTAAGAAATAATGAAATACATACAATTTCAGCAAATGTAGGAAATATGATCAAATCAAATCTGTGGCTTCGTAGATACATAACACCTCTCAAAATGTGCTTTTTCACTTTCGGGCCACCATTTCAGGCACCAGGCACATGGCTGAACTGCCCCCATATTTCTGTATTCACCACACAACCATCCACAAGAACATACAAGGTTTAAGTTATCATGATAATGGAAAGTGTCTGGTTCTTCAGTCCTCAGGCTTGCTTCGGATCAGCTGCGTGTTGTGGCCACCACCAGCAGCTTGGAGAACAGTGAACTCTTCTGGAGAAGAGCGGTAAGGCAGTCAATCTCAACAACGCGCACTCCCTCTGACACCAACACCCTGAGAGAGAGACAGAGTGAGCGGGAGAGAGAGACAGAGAGCTACATAGACATAAACATTGATAAAGTCAGAGAGACAGAAATAGAGGGATAATGGAAATTCATGGTAACCAATATAAAACACTAAAAGGAAGCTGCACTGGAAGTTTTAAATGAGTGTGAATGCGTCCCACCTGTCCATGTGTGTGAGACTCCCAGGGTCTTGTGTGAATATCAGTACAGTGGACTCACAAAGTTGTGTGTGTATCACACTCTGCACCACAGACACAATTTGTACATCGATACTGTGAATGTATGCATTTATGAATGTGGCGTCAACGTGATTATGATGTGCGTGTGCACATAATCTTTATTAGAATAAGGAGGAGGATGTAGTGAAGATACAGAAACACATCTATCCATCCATTCAACACTCTTTATTTACAGGGTTTTCCCCCCAACCTTAGGGATGATAGCCAATCCGCTGCGTAGTTCCCGGAGCCCCACCCCTGATAGGTCAACGTCATCGATCTGAACAGCACCCCCTTTGGTCTCCTCCAATTGGAACAGAGTGTTGGTGATGACGTCATGGTCAGCCCCCAAAGAACTCAAAACCCCCACCTGGGTAAATTTCAGTAACAACCTGCGTAAGAGAAAAAGCTATACTGTTTTTGGTTGCTTCATAAGTGGACACTGTCACTGTAAATTTACATTGTACATAAATTATGAATGTAAATAATACTAGGATTGTGCTTTTTACAACACTATAATACAAGAGCAATGGTTGACAGTTTGGTTGGCTAGCCCCTCCCCCTTACTCTAGCCATCCTATCAGCATGAGTGACAGAGCAGTGTGAGTGATGTGTGTTGTCCCTGGGGAGCGTCTGCATGGAGCCTGCTGGGACCAGGGTTCACTACAGGGCCTTTAAATGGCCCACATGGAGCCGTCTGGGTAGGGGACCCACTAGACCACCCATGCTGAACCATGCACACACACACACGCACACACACGCAGGCACACACACACAGCATTACCTTTTCTCTGGGTGGCACAGTGTGAGTGGCGTCGGTCTGATGGTTGATGAACTACAGCTGTTCCTCCGATGGCCGGCTTGGGGGCGCTGTTGTCCCACACACTGACCTTTCAGACTGGACACATAATAGATACACACAGATAGGAGGAAATATGTCATGCTTTATGTGTGTGTGTGTGTGTGTGTGTGTGTGTGTGTGTGTGTGTGTGTGTGTGTGTGTGCGTGTGTGTCTGTGTCTGTGTGTGTGTGTGCGTCTGTGCAAACTGAGTGGATTTGTGAGTGTGTGTGTCTGTGTGTGTGTGTGTGTGTGTGTGTGTGTTTGTGTGTAGCATTCTCTCCAAGTTCCTACATTTCACTTGTCCTGTTGGGCTTCGATGCACCACCGACAGTCATATGACATCTTGACCAGCGGAAGAAGACTCCAGCATCTGAGAAAACAGGAAGTGCTGCTGATGATGTCATTGTTCGACCCAGCGAAGGAGAAAGGCGAGAAAGGAGTGGGAGGCAACAGCCATTCTGTTCAACTGGAGAGAGGTAGACTGGTTCTTGTCAACTATTGAGAGTTTAAGAGTTGAGTCAAATACAATTTAAACAGGGGCCTGTGAAGCCATTTGATCAAAGGCTATAGAATGCTACAGTTAGCGGAGTCGCTTTTCATCTGTGCAGTCAGGAGGAGATACAAAAGGGGTGGGACAGCCACAATGAAGAGCAGTGAATTGTAGGCAATCAGCAATGATGTCACACACAGCTGCAGCCAACCAGAGAGCCAGGAGTGGAGGGTGGCAGGAGGTAGGTCATCAGTGATGAATTGTTCATAGACAGAAAGTGATAAAGTCATTGTATAGCTAATGTTTCAAATATTAAACTGTAATAAAAGTATGCAAAGACTATCCATTGTTGGCCTCTAAATTATAAAAGACATGTAAACGATAAATAATAGAATGAATGGTGTTGGTTTTTGCAAACCAACAGGCTCTGATCTGACCTGTGATAGGCTGTGAACAGCTTGTCCTGGGGGCGTGGCTTGGTGACACCTAAGAAGTAGGCAGAGCCACGCCGACAGCTGATTGCAGAGGATGGTGGAGGAGGCACTGAGCGAGTCACAGAGAGTAAACACTCCACAGTTTTGCTCTCACTGGGGTGCAGGTTGCGCTCGTCCCCAGCCCATGGCCGTTGCGACAGCCTGTTTGCTGCCTCTGGATGACAAGTAGGTAACCTCCGGTCTATGATGGTTATTTAAACCAGAAATTACATACAATAACTATAGTGCCAGTAGGAACCTCGACAGTACACAAGGTGGCAGACTCTGCATGGTCTATGTCAGGAGATAGGCAACATATTTAAGAGATAGGGAGTGGGTTGAATGTTTGCGTTAGATTTGAGACTGTGATTGGGTTTGCAAATTCATTATGAATGTCCTAATATTGTCCCCATTACTGCACAGATGAGCCTCAATAATGTCACATTACTCATCTATATTTTATCATTTTTATTTATGTCGTTACGTTGGGGTAATTTTAAAGTGAACTCGTGCACAGAAACACACGTGGTGGTTCAAAGCCATATGAAACAGACACTAGCGCACACACACACACACACACACACACACACACACACACACACACACACACACACACACACACACACACACACACACACACACACACACAAACAATAGTTTGCTCGCACGAGCGCTGGAGAAAGCTGAATGGGTGACGCAGAAGAGGAAGTGGTTGTGAATGTTGACAGTTGGTGAAGGAAACCGAATACGTCTATTTCTCTGTTTCCTTTCCTCGTTTTCTTTAAGTGGCGGTCTTCTGCTGTCACTTCCCCATATTTTTTTAAAGACTCCACTCAAAATCGCCGAAGGAACTTCCCTATATTTTGCCGCATCTTGTTTCGCCAGGATTGTCTGTTTCAACCTCTACACCCCTTCTCTCTTCCGTCTCTTGTAGGACTTGTGATGTGTGGGGAACCAATTTGTATGGAAGCCTTTCCTTCGGCAAAACGAGGCGTAAACATTTACGGATCGATAGGTCATGTTTCTAAAGATTAGTCTGCAGCTGTTCGATTTGTGTGTGTGTGTGTGCCGCAAATGGTGATCACAAATACACACATACAGTCGCAAAATAGTGATCCTAAAAAGGGGCGTGGTCGGCTGCAGTGCGGCCAGCATTGGTTAAGTTAACACTTGGGGTTAGAAATAAACACAATTGACGCACTACTAGAGACACCGAACGCAGGTCTAATGCGATAGTGTCGTCCCTCACAGAGATGCCCCTTTGTTTCTTTATGGAAGAAATTAAAAGCCTTAACCAAGCGCTCGTCGAGGATTCTCTTTCAAGGACCCATTTTCATTCATGGCGTTCAGTTAAGTTTCTTTTTTGGATAGATTTCCTAAAATGAAAGTGCCATTGATAATCTGTTATATGTGTTGTACGTTGTGGCTATCGGACACCAATTGTCAGCGTATAGGTCTAGTTAATAAACAATTTGATCATCAAACGGACAGTTGTACTGCTATTGATGCGTTAAATAAGCCTTTACTTAATTTGGCAATTTCTTTTTGTGTGGACGCTTTTTTTTCCGCTCGTTATCACAATTTAAGTGAAAGGGAAAAGCCCATGTGACTTTTACTCGTGGTTAGGCAATACAGCGCTCTTCTTTATTACATTGTCTATGTTTCCCAATTACTGCACATATCAAAGGCATCAAACGAGTGTGGAAACGCCATAAGCATACGCTGCATTTAGATTATAATAGGCCTACTGAGTATGACCCAACAATAGATTTAGTGTTACAGCTTTGTGTTTCTTTTATTGATAATGTCTGACCGTGCAAAGTATTGGCTTTGGTAACAGTCGGACGCAAGCTGTCTTTTTTTTCGTGGAAGTTACCAAACTTGCAACTGTACGCCTACGACATGACCAATACGGGCGAGGTCTACGACAGTCGTGACATTGTGGAGACGTATCTCCACGACAAACTCGAGAATAACGGCATCGCCTGGGAGTTTCACTTACCGAGACAGCATAGTGGGAAAACACTTTCATCACCTACTTCATCCACAACATCATCATCATCGCCAAGCGCGGGAAGCGTCAAACCACGGAGAAGGGTTTCGGCGCCCTCTAGGGGTGAAGAGGGGGGCTCCCACGAAGGTAAACTAACGTAAATGAGCTATAATGGAAAGTAATGACGAACGACGTTGCTCGTGCAGTTTTACTTCCAACTGTCCTTTCATCTTGACAATCCTCTTGCTCCGCGTAGATTCCCCCGTCGCCCGGCATCCGCGGCACGGGCTCCGGTCATGGGTTCTGACCCGCCGCACTCGTCTGCAGGGGGTGCTGCGGCATCAGGGCGAGGAGCTCCGCAACATCTACCAGCAGGACCTGTCCCAGGTGTCGGGTCACCTGCTCCACCTCACGCCCAACGCGGTGAGGGCCAGCCTGCGCGCCATCAGCGGGGAGCTGTTTGGGAACGGGGTGAACTGGGGCCGCGTGCTGACCATGCTGGAGTTCGGGGCCACCATGTGCGTGGACGGTGCGGTGAAGGAGGCGAGCTGGACCGCCGATGATGTCGCCGCCTGGTTGGTGGAGAGCCTGGACGGCCCCGTGCTCAGGGAATGGATGGAAGACAACGGAGGATGGGTACAGTGATGAGCGCACACGCATTCAGTGGACTCTCACACACTCACTCCCTGCCGTTCTCACTCTGATTCCCCACCTTTACGCATACTCATTTACTCACTCACATGCCCTCATTTACTCATCTACTCACTCACTCTCTGTCTTCCTCACTCTATTTCCCCTTTAACATGCCCCTCCACACCCACACACACACACACACACACACACACACACACACACACACACACACACACACACACACACACACACACACACACACACTATTCCCTCACTCACACACACCACACCACACCACACCGCACACACGCAGACAGACACACAGAAGTTTCTATCACTCATACGTGTTGTGTGCCCACAATGGATATTATTGTTCCCCTTCTACATGTAAATGTGTATCATTTTAATCCAAGGTCTCCCAACTTTCCAAGTATTTGTCTGCTGGTCTGTCTATCTGTCTGTCTGTCTTTCTGACTGACTGTCTGTGTGTCTGACGAGTTGTCAGGTGGTATTTAGTTTTAGTTCTCACAGAAGAGGAGAACTGTGTGTGTGTGTGTGTGTGTGTGTGTGTGTGTGTGTGTGTGTGTGTGTGTGTGTGTGTGTGTGTGTGTGTGTGTGTGTGTGTGTGTGTGTGTGTGTGTGTGTGTGTGTGTGTGTGTGTGTGTGTGTGTGTGTGTGTGTGTGTGTGTGTGTCTCGTGAGCAGAGAAAAAGTTTAGGCTTGGATATATTTCTGCAATTACCAGACTCTCAGTCTTTTAAAGTCTAAGGTGACATTGAGCTCTGACAGATGAACGTGACATTGTGTTTGTGTGTGTGTGTGTGTGTGTGCGTGCATGTGTGCCTCAGGGCAATGGGGAATGTGGGAGTTTCTTTGCTCTTTCCATAGATTTCCTCAGTAAAAAGACTTCAAATACCACAGACACATGTCTATCCCCCCCTCCTTTCTCTTCATCTTTCTATCCCTCTGTCTACATCTCCCATGGTTTGTGTGTGTGGATGTGTGTGTGTGTGTGTGTGTTTAATGGACATAGCCGAGAGAATGAGCAGGCCGTAATTGCATTGTTAATGGCCATAGTCTCTGAAAACTGGTACACACAGGAAAAGACCTCCCACATAGCACACACACAGGACAAAGAGGGGGAAGAAAAGTCTGTCCATATCTCTCACTCTGGTTTTCCTTCTCCCTCTAATTCACTCTTTTCTTTACATAAACAAGTCTTGCATACAGGCCTGCCTACCTCTACCACTCTCCTCATTCTCGCTCCCCTTCTTCTCTTCCTCCCTCTGTCTCCTGCTACCACTCCGCCACCCTTTCTCTCTTCATCCCTCTCTCTCTTTCCATCCCTCTCTCAGCCATTCCGTCTGTGTTTATCAATAATAGATGATTGCACTTCCTGTTTTTAAAAGCTCTGGACCCTCTTAATCACACACACACACACACACACACACACACACACACACACACACACACACACACACACACACACACACACACACACACACACACACACACACACACACACACACACACACACACACACACACACACACACACACACACACACACACACACACACATTTACCAAGAAAGACGATAGTGGGATTTCTTTCCGGTAAAGGTTTGAAGCAAAACTGGTGCCTTCTTTTTTTGCAAGCTGTGGGCTACTATTTTGGGCTGTCTCATAAAAGTACACAAACACTGGACAAAACATTTTCTTGCTCTATCTTGCCCAAAGAGCTGGTGATAATTATGTGATTTAAATCTTTTAATATTTTTTACTGCCATGCCTGTAGTCTTTGGCTCCCTCGTGTGACAATTTAAAACACTCAAACACTGAATAATTCAGGCTGGTCAGAACCGGTCCGATTTTGGCCTCCATCCATCCATATAATTGCACTCAAATATAAAAACCTAGATTAAGCACATCTCAAATTCTCACCTCAACTGCCACATAGCACAAAGGGCGTACTGGGAAAAGCCCAGTCAAAGACCAGCCTTCTGTTGCTGGACACTGGGACTCCCCATGATATTGACATAGTGTCGTATTTGTCAGGGTTCATTGAAGCACTTGGGAATTTAGTGCCTTGCTTGAATGCAATTTAGTTGTAGGGTGGGGAGGGTGTTCCGTTTCTGGTTTGAATGCAAAGTGCAAAAACTCCCTAAAACTACAGAGAAAGGTGTTTGTGTGTGTGTGTGTGTGCTCGGGCAGGGGTGCGTGCGTGTGCCTGTGTGTGTTCTTATGACTCTATTACAAATATTGTTTATCTGCAGCTTGTTTGCCATCTCTATCTGCCCGTCTTTTAATCTTTCACCGTCTCTCTCTCTCTCACACACACACACACACACACACACACACACACACACACACACACACACACACACACACACACACACACACACACACACACACACACACACACACACACACACACACACACGGACACACACGGACTAGATGGAAAAGGGTGAAAGACAGGCAGAGGCAAATCAGAAAATCAATGATCCTTCCTTTTTCCTCCTCCTCCTCCTCCTCCTCCTCTTCCATCTCCACGCTTCCTAAATCCTAGAACTCTTACTCACTCCAAACATACTAAGCAAAGCCTAATTTTAATGCTTCATCTCTATCCAATCGAGATCTATAATCCCCCCCCCCCCCCCCCCCCCCCCCCCCCAATAGTCCATCTTACTATACTCTATTTCATCATTCACTTGAATGAAATCACCAGGCGGCTCAGCTCATTCCCGAGCCTATAAAGTCTTTCATGCAGACCAGACTAGACCAGATAGAGGGGGCTTGTGTATATTTACCTGGCCGGATCGTATCTGACTCCAGACCGACCGATGTCTCCAGGGATAGCTGCTCCAGGGTGTGTTACGCCGTCGGGGGGTGGCTCAGGGGGTTTCCATGGTAACCGCACAAACTCTGTAGATGCATCTTTAAGATACGCACGCACGCACGCACGCACACACACACACACACACACACACACACACACACACACACACACACACACACACACACACACACACACACACACACACACACACACACACACACACACACACACACACACACACACACACTGTCCTGAAATGACTTAAATACTCAGTATGTCGGGGGTGCAACGCCACAGAGTCAAAATGTCCGTAGTAAAGAGCATTCCCCTGGGGGACGAATTGCCTCACACCGTACATACCTCTCTGTGCTACTGAGGAGGGCGCTGTGTTGTGTTCTCAGACCTAATGGGTGACATTAGTCAGGCGGGTGACCTGGATCACACCAGTGACAAGATCCTCTCTACCATCAGATTCACTTCGGTGTATCACGACAAGTGCACAAAGTAATAATCTCTCAGGTCAGTGTGACTCTCTAGCAAAATAGCCTCAATGGCACATCCCACACAAAAGGATGGTACGTCAAACTTTAACTCTTTGTCCCAAGACTGAACTCAAGTTTTGACCCCTTCTTCATGTTATTATTTAAATGTGAGTCGCTTTGCATTCAAACATATGCCAAATGATGTATTGTCATGTAAAACAGTACCTTGGTCACAGGACGAATCATATAATGGATAATAGATAGTGCAGCTGTGTGATTGGATTCAAATCACAAATGTCTCACAAATCAGACAAGCTCAAATCTGGGTGAATGGGGTGTTTAACTTTTTTTCACTTCATATTTGATTCGATCAATCATTTTGCTGATGGCGGGGATCTGTTTTCACGGTATTGGCAAACAAGAACTCGGTCAGCAGTAGTAAAAGGAAAACATGTGTCTGTAGAGGTTTCAAATCAACACATTGTAGACTGGCCACTGTAGAAATAAACATATTAAAATCCCCTTCTGCAAGCTTCATCAGCAAATGCACTTCTCTTTGGTAGAACATCTCTGTAATGAAACAGGAAATGTTGCGTTACTCCGCCCCTTGGAGTTTATGGTTTCCGGCCCAGTTTCTGTGCCGTCTCCCCACAGAAGTTTTGCTATAACATAACAGGACTGCTGATCACAAACTGATCAACCGACGTGAAATGTCATAGCTGTCCTGACCTGGAAGGAAGCCTGCCTCGTCTCTTTGCTCTCTGGCCCCGTCAGTCAGTTTAGTGATAAAACCTGCATATCTATGTGTATCTTTTTACACATCTTGTCATGTCTGCCTAACCAGTGTGTATGTGTGGTATTACCTAGAAATCTATTTTCAAAGGTGATCATCTCAGTTTGAATTTCCTGTGCTAACCTTTGATGAGTCTCTCTCTCTCTCTCTCTCTCTCTCTCTCTTGCTCTCTGCTCTCTGCTCTTTGCTCTCTGCTCTCTCTCTCTCTCTCTCTCTCTCTCTCTCTCTCTCTCTCTCTCTCTCTCTCTCTCTCTCTCTCTCTCTCTCTCTCTCTCTCTCTCTCTCTCTCTCTCTCTCTCTCTCTGCTCTATGTCAGAGAGAGCTAACAAACACACACACTGTTGCATCTCAGCTGATCCAAATATGAGGCTACAACGGTTCTGACGCTGTCACCCAAACAAACCCTACAGCCGTGCTTTTGTGTGCATATTTTTAATATCAGTATGTGTGCATTGTGTGTGTGTTTATGTTTGCGTGTGTGTGTCTGGTGTGTGTGACTCTAAGAATACAGGCTGTGGTTAGCTGGATTCTCAGAATCAAGCCGCAAACCGTTGCAATGAGAAGCACAAGTTGTGAAATAGTGTGAGTAGAATGGGCCTGCAACATGACAAAATGGAGTTTAAAATATACAGCAGGCTCATGTTGTCTTTGTACATCAAATCAAAGCAACTGGAGATCCAGGAGAGCATCCTGACACATCTGGGGGGGATTCACAGTTGGGAGTCACAGTTGGTATGTAAGTGATGTTGGTTTTCCAGGTAGTTCCAGAGACCTGGGTTCGATTCCCAGGGTGCTCCTTCAAGGTGGAGTTGACATGTTCTGTTCATGTTCTCGTGTGTGTGTGTGTGTGTGTGTGTGTGTGTGTGTGTGTGTGTGTGTGTGTGTGTGTGTGTGTGTGTGTGTGTGTGTGTGTGTGTGTGTGTGTGTGTGTGTGTGTGTGTGTGTGTGGTTACTGCTACTACTGCTACTACTTCTCTTTCTCGCACACTCTCCCTCTCTCTCTAAGGGAGAGAGAGAGAGACACGCACGCACGCACGCACCAATGGTTGTCATTCATCATCACCAAGGTTGTCTGTAAAATAAGACAAAGCAAATGTAGAGTAAGAAGTAGAGGAGAAAAAAAGAGTACAGATAGAATTATCTTAACCAACCTTTAAAATGTGTCGCCTCTTATAAAAAACAAGACATTAATTCTTTAATGTGGCAAATTTAATTAAACTCAGTGAATAGCACCATGGATACGTGAGGTAGTAACGATTCAAGCTAAATTTAACTGGCTGGAGCGTCAAGGGGAAAATATATGTTTATAAAATGGGAAGAAGGTTGTCAGTTGTCAGTTGAATACTATTGCTGGGAAGGAAACGAGATCCGGAGACAGGGCTACAGAGTCAAGATGGAGAGCTGCCGTGCTCCATGTTGATTTAAGACCTTATTGTGGTACCGGTACTCACTTCCTGCCGTTCTCACTTCCTGCTTTCACAGCAGACTGGATTCCAGTGTGTCAGGGAGGGGAATCGAATCCGAAAAATCACATCCATACATCTCCATACACGTTGGCCTGCTGTGTACTGACAGCTGCAGGGCCCCTGCAGGCCACTTTGTGGGGTTTCACAGGGACCCCTACATGAAACCACATGGGACATACAACAAAAAAGTGTAGAGTGTGTGTGTGTGTGTGTGTGTGTGTGTGTGTGTGTGTGTGTGTGTGTGTGTGTGTGTGTGTGTGTGTGTGTGTGTGTGTGTGTGTGTGTGTGTGTGTGTGTGTGTGTGTGTGTGTGATTAAGAGACGGGCAGATAGAGATGGCAAACAAGCTGCGTGTGTGTGTGTGTGTGTGTGTGTGTTTTTTATGTGAATTCCCCATTTGAAAGAAAGAGAGAGAGAAGATGACTGAGATGATGTAGGGCTGATGGACCTTTTTACTCTCTCTCTTTGCCTCTCTTGCTCTCTGTCTCTGTCTCTGTCTCTGTCTCTGTCAGGGATCTATGAGTATGTGTGTGTGTGTGTGTGTGTGTGTGTGTGTGTGTGTGTGTGTGTGTGTGTGTGTGTTGGCAGTTCAAACTTTATAAAGTAGAATGACGATCTCTCTTCACTGTTCTGTCCATGAAGACACAAAAGCCCATAAGAATAGAAAATAAAAAAATGGATGCATTGCTTGTTATTGTATTTTAATCATACAATAATAATTAGTCATCGTGTATGTTAAAGCACTTTGTAAAGGTTGCTCTTAAAGGTGCTATTCAATTTAAAAAGTAGATTATGATTATTATAAAGGTAATATGACTTGTTAAGTAACACTGCTTGTTCTGTGTCTGATTTACATTTAAAATTTACATTTGGTTTAGCAGATGTTCTGTGTGTACATTTACATATACTATAGTCATTTAGCAGACTCGCTTATCAAAAGCGACTAAGTGAGGTGGTGACCAATAAAAGCATAATACAAATGTGAGAAATGACTAAATGTTTCTGAAACAAAACAAATGCCAGAGCTCGACAGAGCGCAGAGCAGATGTAGCAATAAGCTACTTGTTAGTGGTGGTCATATACATAGTGGTAGTTAGCACTTCATAACAAAGATGATAAGATGACCGTCTGTTTCCACTCACACTGACGTCTGTCTGTTCATGTCTGTATTTATCCAGTCCATTGACTGATTCATGTCTCATGTTTTTGCAATAAAATCACGATGACGCATACATAAGACGTGTGATCTATTTGGTCTTTTTGTAGGTTCCTGTTGGATTGAGTATTAATGAAACAAAGTGTGTGTGTGTGTGTGTGAGATACTATAAACTGTTTCACTGGTTTGTCCCCTACTCACTCACTGTTCCACTTCACGTCTCTTTGTCTTACACACGCATGCACACACACAGTAAAAAACAACACGGGGAAAGAACCTAATATTTCCTCGTTAATGCTCTACTGATTACTCTCTCGCTCTCTCTCCCCCTCCTCGCTCTTTCTGTCTCTCTCTTTTCACACCCAAAATACAAATTTTGCCTTTAAATACACCCATATTTCTACGATATTTATAAAGAAGCTTTCTCTCCATCACACTTAAACACACACACACAACCACACACACAACCACACACACACAGTGCAAGGGGTTCATAGTTCAGTCCCATGATCAAAAATAGTGTGTGTTGGAGGCAACAGCTCTCTGCCTCTCTGGACCAGGATAATGGTGTGTGTGTGTGTGTGTGTGCCTCCTGATGTGTGTAAGTGTATCACATTTAAAAGTACAGTATATAGTAACATGTATTGAGCATGGTACGGTGTTTGTGTCAGTGAGTGATTTTGTGTGTGTGTGTGTGTGCGTGTGTTTGTGTGGTGTCCAGCCCATACTGACTGTTGACATGTGCCCTTGGGACACTGTGAACCCCCCCCCCCCCTGTCCTCCAATTAGAGCTGTATTTCACCCCATGAAGACCTACTATACCTCTGGCTGGTCACCATGACTACTTATAATAACAACAGCATCTGCGTTTCGCCTATGGTCTAGTTACAACTTACCTCTACCAAAGTAACAGACAGATGTTCAAAAAACATGTATCAAAAAGAGCTACATGTCCCCTACACCTGGACCTGGACTGTTGGTGGTCTTAATGGCAGTGGACATAATGCTGGTGACATATCCTGTTCTCTGATTGGCTGGTAGGCCACCAGTGTCACCACCGGGTGGTTTTTGTTATTGGACACCAGAATAAACACATTAGCCAACACACACTACCCCCGCTAAAATAATGGTTGTTTTTTCATTCCTTTTTCTTTTTTTATCATGAATTATCCTAAACAATTTATTATTTGATAGCTATTGACAACAAGGTATAAGTTATATACATTTTCCCTTGTTTTAATTATTCCACCTATTGCAATCCTAGCAACCCCTAAAAATAGATCCCTTGCCATCTCAAGTTTTCTTTTTCCTCCTGGAAAGGCTGGAAGGAGCTCCCAAACTCAAATATAAATGGGACCGCCACAGTGTCATTGCGGCATTGAGCGCTATACCAAGTGGGAACTAGATTTGTGGCATCTGTGTGTGTGTGTGTGTGTGCACACACTTGTGTGCTCTGCCAGAGCATGTCTGTGTATTTTTATATGTATGTGTGAGTGTGTGTAAACCCTTTACTGGTGTCTGTATGCGCATACATGAATATGCCTTTAGGGCCTTTGTGCATGCAATGATTGTGTGTGTGTGTTTATATGTGTGTGTGTTTGTGTGCAAGCATGTTTGTGCGGGCATGTGTGTGTTTGTGTGTGTGTGTGTGTGTGTGTGTGTGTGTGTGTGTGTGAATGTGTGAGTGGGAGGGTATAACCAATGTATTGTGCCTCACATTGGTGTTTTTTTTTAAAGCAAGGACTGTCCCTTGTGTGTGCGTTTGACTGATTATGTGCATGTCTTTTCTCGGTCTTTTTGTCTGACACATTCTACTACCACCACCACCGTCCCTGAATCCCCCGCCATCCCTAACCCTCTCCGCCACTCTTCAGCAGAGTCACCATCTGAATTTACAGCAGGGCACACGCACGCGCACGCACGCGCACGCACGCACACACACACACACACGCACACGCACACGCGCACACGCACACGCACACGCACACACACAATTGCAGTTATCCTATCACCTATGCATGCAATGATCCTCGCTGGTATCCACAAGCCCCTGTTTTTTTCCCACACATCCGAGCACGGGCAGAGTCACACGGCAGACATCCATCTCTTCAACACCGTGCCCTGTAAACAGGGTATCTCCTCACCCAAATACTGACGACCCATATAACATTCACTCTTGTCTTGCTGCTATTCCCATACAAGTGATCACTTATCCATCCACTATACACTTCAGTGTTATCTTTGAATCCCTCCTCTATACAGCTCTATTCTGATGTGCGTCTCTGTGTGAAGCAAGCGCCTGAAATCCCTCTCGCATGATGATATTACGATTTGTCACTAAGGAAACGTTAATCTCTCTCTCTCTCTCTCTCTCTCTCTCTCTCTCTCTCTCTCTCTCTCTCTCTCTCTCTCTCTCTCTCTCTCTCTCTCTCTCTCTCTCTCTCTCTCTCTCTCCCTCTCTCCCTCTCTCCCTCCAGGATGCCTTTGTGGAGCAGTATGACCCTGCAAGGCCTTCAGGGGGCTGCTGGTCTGTGAGGAAGGTGGTCGGACTGGTGGTCCTGGGAGCTGCTGGGATCACTCTAGGAGCCCTCTTCACCCAGAAATAAGAGAGGGTCTAGTGTGTCTCCACCAATATTCTCTCTACTCTCTCTCTCGCTACCTCTCTCTACCTCTCCATCTCTATTTTATTGTATTTTCCTCTCACTATCTTTCTCTCATGTTTGCTGTCACTCTCCCTCTCTCGTTCTCCTTATCTCTCTCTCCGTCTATATGTACGTTCTGTCTCTGTCTATCTGCTTCTCTCTCTATCCATCTCTCCCTTTCCCTCTCTGCATTAAAACAGCCTCGCAGAGGGGAGGGTGGAGGGGAGTGTGGAGGGGAGTGTGGGAGGGGAAGAGGAGAGCGCTGTGTACCGGGGAAGATGAACCCTGTATAGATTGTGCAGCTGCACACCCGTTCTTTCACTGAAGAAACCCTGGGGCTCCTTAAGAACACACTGCAATGCAGTGCTCCAGTGGGAACACACTGGAGACGACGGTTTACGGCAGAAAATAAACGAAAGGAAACAGTGCGGTTTGGACACTTGGGTTTCAAAAAGATGAAAAGTCACCCCGTCTTCTCTGCACTCGACAAACTGCATGGATTGTTTTGCTAATGATTTCGTGTCTTGGACTTTTTATGGATTTGTTTCAGATCAGTTTACAATCAAGGGACCACGAACACGTGTTATATCGTCTTTTGTTTTGTATGTTAAGGATATTCTTTTTGTGTTTCTCAAGAAACAGCTGTTAAAATGTTCACTGTCTGTTTGTCTCTTAATCACTGTCTGTATGGATTTTGAATGTTGCTAATGAGGGATGTACTTTTTAGAATAAAATGTTTTCTACGGGCCTTATTTACCCAGCGGCCATCTTGGGTCTAAACGCTAGCTGGTTGGGGAACTGAATGCTCCCCACCCAGCTAGCGTTTAGAACCAACATGGTCCCGAGGTGAGTAAAGCCCATTTATGAATTTATGAACACATCATTTTTCTCTATTCTGACCTTCGGTCAACATAAAGCCGAAGTTTTCTGCCATCGAAATGCTGAGCTTTTCTTTTAACGAATCTGAATACGCCGTCGTTGCCGTGCTGTGGACTGTGGATTATAGCATATTGATGTAAAAGTAGATGCTGATATGGCATGTATATATATAACATAAATAATACTTGTAATATTCAAACGTAAACTCAAAATAACAACAGTTCTCTTTCCCTACTTTAAGGAGGAAACTGGTGATTAGCAATTGACACCTGCCCCCTGTCTTCTAATTGGGTCCTGACAAAGGGCCGTATACTCCTGGTAGGTGGTCATGTGAGGATAAGGTGTCTGTGCCTTTAACACGTCTATGTAATTACTTCAGTGAACATTGATATGAGTTTGGACGTGACCGTTTGCGTCCCATTTTACAATGTCGTTTTCTGTGCAATCCTATAGCACAAACCTTCGTAATATTCAGAAGTCCAGCATCATGTTATTTCATATCTCATGTTTTATCAGATTTGGCATTCATAATAATACAGATGTAAAATTGTTCCAAAAAAATTCCCTTTTAGTTACTTTGAGGAAAAGTTGTACCAATTTGGCCTATTACTTAATTTCACCTTGAACAGCATGATGCTAACAGCATTACATTGTATTAAAACCATTATTCTAGGAACAGGAGCCCAAAGAGAGAGAAATGCATTTTGGGAGTCGTGGTTTCCACTGACTACGGATTGGTCTACCTGGGAAAGAACAACAATTTTCACTCTGATGGATACATCAGAACATGATTTTTGCTGATCTGTTAAATACATATTTCTATAGCAAGCAAGCTTGCCTTAACAAATCTTCAATATTGTCTAGCGTCTCATGATGATTGTGTTGATTTTGAATTTGATGAAGCTGCATGTTAAAGATTTGATAAGCATGGACACATTTAATAAATACAATCTGCAGGATGAAATCATGAGTTGCAATCCATGTTGTCTTGGGTTTTGGCAGAAACAAGCAACTTACATGCTGAATGGTGTATGGTGTTGCCATTTCTTATATTGCAAAGCCCATCTGAATCAAATGTTTGAACTTGACGGAATAGCGAAGCTCCTTCCTCTTTACTTCCTCAATGGTTTTTCTCTTTGAGATTGTTGGAAATGTGTTCATCCAAACTTTAATTTTTCTTTATTTGCAATCAACAAATTGGCATATGCAATATGTGCTGTCTTTATTTCGCTCCACATCCACCTCCTCTACTCTACCGTTAGCAGTGCGCTGCCTCTCGTGCGCGCCATGTTGTGTGTGTGAGTGGAACCCGGCTCTACCCTTGCCAAGGTTACGCTTATAGATCTCCTTCTCTGGGAAGCTTAAAGGGAGGTGTTGCCTTAACATTGCTAAGATTCTATTCAGGGCTGTGTGAGGAGAATATTGGATCGAATAGGATCGCTGAGTGTCTCTTTCTGTGCGCGCAATTGTTTTTGTTTGTGTTTGTTACTTTGTGTGTGTGTGTGTGTGTGTGTTTGCCCTTACCGGTCAATTTACATATTTGCAATTTACTGACAACTTTGAATTTTGATTCTTAGTGAATGCAGCAACACAAACTATCGTCGTGTAAGACGTGGTCTGTGACTGCTCTCCGTCGCTGTGAGTGTTTGTTAGTAATCGATTACACAACTTGAACCGAGAACTATCATGGCTTTCTGAGGCTGATTTTTGTATTCTTTTTGTTTTATTCTGAATATTATCTGGTTATATTATATATTATACACGTATTATATATATTCTCTGTTGTCTCGAGATACTGGAGGAGCAGTCCAAATTGCAGAAACCATCTCTCTCTCTGAGGTATCTTCCTTATATTTCTACTGTGTAAACTGCTGTACTATTACCCACACCTTGACATAGCTGTTGAAAAAGTGAATAGGGATCGGACATATATATTTCTCCACAAGGTGATTGATAGCAAATATTGATGTATTCCACAAATACACGCACACAGGCACACACACACACACACATGAAAGAAATGATGAAGATGATGGTGGAGGAGGAATCTGCTGAGCTTTGAACTATGTTCCTTATTTGCAGTTTTCCCAGAATCCCACCCTGCTATCCTCACATTGGTGTGTTAAGTGAACCCCCCCCCCCCCCCCCCCCCCAATCTCTCTCTCTCTCTCGGGTGGACTTAGCCCTGTATGGAGACACATTAAACAAGCCTTAACAAGGGCTAACACGCCTGACAGTCTGCGTGTGTGTGTGTGTGTGTGTGTGTGTGTGTGTGTGTGTGTGTGTGTGTGTGTGTGTGTCTGGAGGAGAAATAGACGAGGGGGATAAAAGAGAGTGAACGGGGGGGGGTTCGATGGAATTAAGGAGAGGGAACGAGACGAGAAAGGGTCAGGAATGGAGATAGATGGCAAGTTGGGGAAAAGGAATAAAAACAGAGAGGGGAGGGTGTGTGTGTGTGTGTGTGTGTGTGTGTGTGTGTGTGTGTGTGGGGGGGGGGGGGGGGGGGGGGGGTAGCCTGCAGCCCTGCAATCGCCTAGAGAATTAATTTACTGTTTTAAGTAAAAAGAATAAGACAGTTAACCTCCAACCTTACATGGACATAGACATCACACACACACACACACACACACACACACACACACACACACACACACACAGCCATTAAGCTCACCCACAGTCTTCTACATATCCATGACTCCCCCCCCCCCCCCCCCCCCCCATTACAGTACCACACACACACACACACACACACACACATGCTTTTGCAGACCTCAACATTGCACCGACCACAAGTGCACACTCCAAGTTCAATCTTTAATCATGTGGAAACATAGCCATGTTTTTTTCTGGTGCAGTCTAGCTATTGTAGGTGTGTGTGTGTGTGTGGTTGTGTGGTTGTGTGTGTTTAAGTCTGCCTGCTGCAAGGTGTGTGTGCTGCGTATATAAACACATGCACATGTGGGTTTATGGGGTTTGCTGGCTAATTTACTAGTGATGTCTCTCTCTCTCTCTCTCGCTCTCTCGCTCTCTCGCTCTCACAGCGAAATTTAGCCAAGAGATATATGGGATGAGGGACACACACACACACACCACGTGAGGCAAAAATGAGTTGATTTTTTTTCACATCTAAGTGGTTTGCTAATCCTGTGATCTGGGTTCCATTGGTTTTGATCTAACAAGACACAGGGTCAGCAATGAAAATAAATAACATATATATGAAATCTCTCATACTTTACACGATACACACTTTTCCCACTCCTGTTCTCAATCCACCAGCACCACCCTGCTTAGCGTTTATACTGTAGATCACTGAGAGTTGTAGTATGTTCTTTGACTACATAATCATAACAGTCTGTTGTTTCCCACTTGGCCCCTGAGGACAGTAGTTGGAGAACAGCTGCCTTGCTCGAAGGGGCTCCGCAGGGACGATCGATGAACAAGGAGAGGGAGACTAATATTCCCACTCAGACCTTTTGTCTTGACACTCTCAGAGAATTGATTAGTCCATCCAACAAAGGCTGAACAAAGGTTGCTGGTCATGTGATGTCTCTGGTCCAATAGGGACTGCATGTATCTGCTCACTTACTGTCTAACTGCAGAACAACAAACAACACTTTAGTTCCATAATAAGAATGCTGCATGGGGATGAATAACAATATTTCATACTTATCAACCATTTACTATTGAGGAGACATTTTGAATCCAAAGCTATTTTTCAGTATTTTTTTAAATAGTATTTAACATTTATTTTATGAGCAGTTCTAGAGGTTAGGCATCTTGCTCAAGGACACCTGAAGGTAGACTGCGGACATTGGGTGAAAATACCGGGTTAGTATAGACATGAAAGCTTTCCCACCACAGACACAGTGTTGTTGTAGATGTGTTTATTTATTTAAGGCAACGTACAAACTCCTGAGCTGGTTTCAACATGATGCACACTACCTGGCAACTGCTTCTTCTGGCAATATGCCAAATACACACCAACTCAACGGCAGATTGGATTTGAACAGGAATAATATATGCAAACATATATGTGTCATCGTAGTTGTATTGTTAGCTCATTGTTCGGGTGCGGTGTGTTAACTGTTGCTGACAGTGAAATGTTTACCAAACAGTTTGTCATTCAATATTCATTGTTTAGGGCACAAAAGGAATAATAAGAGATGCTTATTGTCAACCTGCATAAGATTACTTTTGAGTAAGGTGTGTGTGTGTGTGTGTGTGTGTGTGTGTGTGTGTGTGTGTGTGTGTGTGTGTGTGTGTGTGTGTGTGTGTGTGTGTGTGTGTGTGTGTGTGTGTGTGTGTGCGTGAGAGTCCTATTTCCACTGTTTCTTCTCATAGTCCCAGTACACAGAGAATCCTTGGACTGGGTTGACCTGCATGTCAATCATCCTCTGGGTCTGTTTCTCTATCCAATCAGGAGACAGCGTGTGAGGCACCTCCCCAAAGACTGGATGGAAAGATGAAGAAAGAGAGTTATGAGAGAGAGATCTATCTATCGTTCTTTCTACCTGTCTGTCTGCAGACAGCCTCATCTCAATGTCTGTCCATCTGTCCGTCAGTTTGTCTTTCTGTCCGTCTTTCTCAACTTTGTCTCAATGTCTGTCTAGCCTTATTTCTCAGTATGGGACACACACACACACACACACACACACACACACACACACAGATTCCCTGAGCGTTCCTAATTTGCAGATATTAGGTATGAAGGGATGTTGGAAGAGAGGTTGGAATGTCAAGGAGTAAGCCTCTGTGGAACAGGGAGGGAGATGGAAACTTCCACCAACACATTTACGGTGTATGAGGGAGGAACGAGACCTGGCGGCAGCACATGTCTGGTGGGAAATATGTCAGGGAGAGAGCGAGAGAGAGAGAGTGTGCAAGATATGAATATATATATTTATTTATTTTTATATATAGTGACAGACAGAGAGAGAGAGAGAGTGAGGAATACAGAGTGAGATAGAGAGAGTAAGAGCTGTATTTATACTGCCTTAAATATTGAGGGTTTCGTCTGACATCTTGCTGACACACACACACGCACACACACACACACACACACACACCTGCACACACACAGGCACACGCGCACACACACAGCCTAAGTAGTGACAGGTGGAGAGTGAATGTTTGTGTGGACGTCAACAGTAATTAGAGAGAGAGGGGAGAGAGAGAGGGAAGGATTTCAGAGTGACTCAAGACATTTAGCTCATTTAGCATAGCATATTATTAGTATAATCACTATCCTACCTTCCTATTGACTGTGTGACCGTGTGTGTTTGTGTGTGTGTGTTTGTGTGTGTGTGTGTGTGTGTGTAGCTTACCGTAAACTCTTTGCCACCAGACCAAAAGTCCAGAAAAGCCCAGCATGAAAAACATTCCACCTAAGAATACAGATCAACATCATCATCATCATCATCATCATCATCATCATCATCATCATCATCATCATCATCATCATCATCATCATCAGAGAGAGAGAGAGAGAGAGAGAGAGAGAGAGAGAGAGAGAGAGAGAGAGAGAGAGAGAGAGAGAGAGAGAGAGAGAGAGAGAGAGAGAGAGAGAGAGAGAGAGAGAGAGAGAGAGAGAGAGAGAGAGAGAGAGAGAGAGAGAGAGAGAGAGAGAGAGAGAGAGAGAGAGAGAGAGAGAGAAGCAGCATAATGGATCGACTGGGAGGAGGTAAGATCCATAATAAATGGGAAGTGGGGAGACAGATTTAGAGGAATATACAGGAAGACAGAAGTTAAATATAGAGCTCTTGCCATTTCTCATCTCTCGCTTTGTCAGTGCCAGAACTGTCACAAACCCACACACACGCATATGCAGAGTCCTGCGGACACATACACACACACATACACATGCTGAGTCCTGCAGACACACACACACACACACGCCGCTAGTCTTACCTACAAAGCTCTGTTTTTTGCTTTCCCAAAGAGGAGCAGCCCGTACCCCAGAGAGAGAGAGAGAGAGAGAGAGAGAGAGAGAGAGAGAGAGAGAGAGAGAGAGAGAGAGAGAGAGAGAGAGAGAGAGAGAGATACTGACCGAGGACTGTCTTCCACTCTGATGAACCCTGTTGCATCTCACAGTAGGAATGCTTATGAGCTAGTCGATACACTGGAGAGGCAGACAGATAGGCAGACAGGCAGTCAGACAGGCAGGCAGACTGACAGGCAGACTGACAGACAGACAGGCAGGCAGGCAGGCAGGCAGACAGACAGATGGACAGGCAGATAGATGGGCAGACAGACAGACAGACAGGCAGGCAGGCAGACAGACAGACAGATGGGCAGACAGATGGACAGACAGACAGATGGGCAGACAGACAGATGGGCAAACATACATAGAAACAACATCATTTATAATTAACAACTGCTGAAGATCTTTTCATATATTGTAATATTTATTCTTATCAGATATTTTAAGACATGACCTATGTGATGCCAATGATAAAAATGAAGTGTAGTTATACTGCCACCTACAGTTAGAATTTGCTACTACAATCAGTCTTTTGTGTGTGTTTGTGTTTGTGTGTCTTTACAAGCCAATTTCTCCTCCTTGGTCAGTTTCCCCCAATCGCCTTTCTCCTTCTCCTTCAGAGCTCTCTGCTCATTGGTCAGTTCCCTCACATAAGGAACATCAGAAAGGGGTGTGTCCAGGCGGCAGAGGTATGGAGTGACAGTGAAATCAACCAGCTCTAGGAAGACAAACAGAAAAATGGCTTTGTCACATGCTTCTGAATGTGGGTATGCCTATGTGTGTGTGTGTGTGTGTGTGTGTGTGTGTGTGTGTGTGTGTGTGTGTGTGTGTGTGTGTGTGTGTGTGTGTGTGTGTGTGTGTGTGTGTGTGTGTATGTGTGTGTGTGTGTGTGTGTGTGTGTGTTTTGTTACATATTGTTGCACATTGCTACCTGAGCCAGTCTGTCTCTGAATGCGGCTGGAGGAACAGAGACCTCTCCAAAGCCCCGTCCTTCCTAAGGTGACTCGACACAGCATGGCCCTGGCCACAGGACAGAGAGAGGAACACACTCAACACACACTCAATACACACCTGAACAATCCCTAACCACAAGAGAGGATATCACCTGCTTTAACATTGTAATAGGGATTGTTCATCAGAATGCATTATGGGATTTTTTGTTGGAGACACAATGTAAATATACTGTTACCAATGAATACTTTGTTTTGCCACGTGTCACTTACGAAACACTGTGGCATTTTCAAACACAGCAATGTCTTCCCATGATATCAAATAAGTGCAAGATGAAATACTAACAATTACCCGAAAAACATTGCTAGTAACTAACATTCCGATACTATGCTTCCAAAATTGAGGCGGTCACTGCGATCTGGCTTTGCGATGTACAAGCCCTTTGAGGAAAACTAAATACTCCTATCCTGTGATAATATGCATGTGAATGTGCTTTCCCAAATTCCTAGATGGTGAGTATTTATTTGTTATGTTTTGGAAATGATAATGATTTTTCATGATAGTTAGATAACCCTTTCTCTGCGTTCTGTGGATTCAAAGCACAGCGGCCCTCATCAGATAGTAATTATGTAGTATTATTCCTCTAGCCTGAATCTAGCTCTCTCTCTCTCTCTCTCTCTCTCTTTACTGGGGAAAAGAGAGGTGGTGGTTAGGTGGTGTATGTGAGCTGTGTCCCATAGCAAACACAGTGCTACTCCATGCCTGATGTGCAAACGGTAACGAGAGAGAGAGAGAGAGAGAGAGAGAGAGAGAGAGAGAGAGAGAGAGAGAGAGAGAGAGAGAGAGAGAGAGAGAGAGAGAGAGAGAGAGAGAGAGAGAGAGAGAGAGAGAGCAAGAGAGAGAGAGGAGCAAGAGAGAGCAGAAGAGAGTGAGAGTTAGAAAAGAGAGGAGAGAGGCAATAATAGAGAGAGAGAATGTGGGTGAAGGTTAAACATTTACTCGTGAAACAGTTTGATCATCCTGTTGTAACTGTTAAATCTGATGCCCACAGATTTAAGTGACCCAATATAATGTGGTTGTACTGGCCAGCTCCAAGTGACCAACAGTGGAATACTTTTTGCATGTAAATCTCACAATATAATATTATTGATAACTATTATAATATGAGCCTACTTCTACATGGACATTTTTCATGTAGCAATAGATAAGCATATAAGCATATAACTACAGTCCAGGCAACATCTGCCAGGTATACGTCTGGCAAGTTAAATATTTGTTTTTGTTTTTAAATCTCATCTGATTGATTAACCACATAATACAGATTTATTTTATTACTATTGATTCTATTTGTAAATATGCATTGTGGCATATAGAGGAGGAACAATTGTTATGTTGCTTAAAAATTAAAAGTTAAATGAATGGGCTACAATAATAATATAATAGCAAAGCTTTACTAAACAAACAAAAAACACAATAAACTTGAGCCTTTCACCCACCTTACCGTTGGATTTCGGTTGAAAATGTGTCTTGAACTTGGTTCTTAAACTGTGTGATACTGCCTACGTGCTCATGAGGATGTAGGACTTACAATATGCTATGTTAATAAGAAACCAGGTGTCACACCCATTCCTAACAGACAGCCAATCACAGGTGACGAGGAAGCGCAACTTTTAACCAAGCTCTGGCTCTGCAGCACTTCATAGACTTCTATGGTATGTCTACTCTTGATCGGAAGCATGCGCGTGTCGTGTGCGTTGCGTTCGCGCGTACTCGTCGTGGACCTGGCAATGGACGCTGGTCAATACCGCCAACCACCCATATCATATCCTCGTGTCCAAGATACGATTGGGTAAGATGAAAGCCTGTTATACTCACAATGTCGACGGAATGTATTTTTACTTGAATACAACCTATTTAAACGCCACGGTCAGCGGTTCATAATATTTGGAATGAAATGTGTCACGTGCACCTGTTTATTGTCCCATTGGTGGTTTCGTCTCCCACCACTAGACGGCAGCAAAAGCATTGCAAACTGGCGTTTTACAGATGGATACATTTACCATGTTAAAATGGAGTCAGTAAACATTGAAAGACATAAACAGAATATTTACAAATCCTAATACTTAATTCAATTTTTTTAAACGATAAATATAAAAACTGGTGGATACCGGTAGTGATAAAATCTTTATTTACTGAACAGTAGCCACGCACAGCTGTCGTCGATCTTCGAGCTTTCTTTTAGAAACCAATAGGGTTGGATATAAATATATAAACAATTGCCTCCATAAAGTCATTATAGTCAACAGTCAGGGTGTCTTTAGGATTTTGATCCAAAATGGCCGTTGCACAGTCCCCATAGGCTAATATCCACTGTAAGCTATGTCGTATCTTGTTGTAGTAAATCTGTATCTTTAGTTGTAGTAAATTGTACGCTACTGTTGTTGCCTCTTCTGGTAACAACAAAAATACAGCTACCTCTGTTGACGGGAATGCTATATAAAGATTCAACAAACATTAGATGACATCCACAGGTTTATACAGACTGCTATACAATAGCTGTTTCTATACGTATAAGTGATGCATATAGATGTTAAATTGTAAAATGCTTTCTTCCTTTAAAATCTGAACAATATATTAAACTCTGGTTCCAGCCTTAATATATCAAACATAAAAACATTTGTCTTAAAATCTACTAGCAGTATAACAATAGTATATTTGAGCTTTTCTATAAAACAATATACATCAGTTTTTACACACTGTCAATTGTTACACACTAACAATTGATATAAATCGAATCTTGGTTTCAACAAATAAGCAATGATTGATAAATGTTTGATTATGATAATGCATATACATTAACATCTAACAATATAGAACATTCTAGATACATTTCTGACAAAAAAAAACATGCTACTCTATTAAAATAGTAGAGTAACCAACGTCTCTCTGGTTTTATCACCTTTGATCAATAGCGTTCTAGATCAAAGGCAAACATGACTGATGATGCTGTTAAGCTCCACCCCTTTCTGAGAACACAGAATAGGGTTATGAGGGACTATACAGACACCATTGTTTGGAAATTGAAGACTGCATTTCAATCATTTGAAATAACACATTTTTGTCAACAGTCTCAATAGAAAACAACCATCTCTCATTACCTATCCATTTCTATAGTGTATTTGACAAGTTTAACTTGAAATAACATAAAACTGTTGAATTAATGGGAAATATCAGAGAAGTCAATGGGGTCATAACGATTCTCTGCTTCTGTTATTAAATGAGTTTACATCAAAATGGCAGCTAAGATCTCAGGAAGAGAGTTATTCAAACATTTTGGTGCTCAAACAGTTTCCTCAACATACTCATTTCAGTTATTAGCTAGCACTGTGTTGCTAGGAGATCGACACCCGGGCGTGGTCCATACTCCCCTCCACTGCCTACGGGAATAAGGGAGCAGTTTACTGCCTTGCTCAAGGGTATCAGATTGTTTTATATTGTATGTACGTATTTAAGTTCGCCTGTAACTTATGGTCTTGTGTGGTTTTTCATTTGTTTATCAACAGTAACAAACCACTGTGTCCAGGGATACTACTTCCTGAAATGTTTGAAAAACTAAAGAACGCCTCTTTTCTAATTGATGACGTTTTCGTGATGCACGTTTTTTGAATATGAATGAGTGAATGATTCGCTGAGACAACCTCTTTCAGATCCCTGATTGGTTCAAATCCATGTAAATCAATCATTCCGATGCCGTAAACAACCAGGCAGCGGACCAGTCACGGCTCCGCATTAATCACTGCGCATTGCCGCTGGCCAATGAGAACCATGCTTTGAGCCTCTTGGCCAATCCCTGTGTCCGTATTTGGACAGTGGACCCCACCTTTGTCCTGTCAGTCAAACGTACTTTGGCTGTCCTGCGATGGACAGCTTATTGTCCCGACTCGTCTTACTGAAACCTTAGACACCTCTCATCACTCCTCCCCCTTCTCTCCCTCCTCCTCCGCCTCCTCCTTTTCCTCTCCTCCCCCCTCGCCCCCTTCATCCTCTCCTTTACCAGTGTCTTCTGAGGTTTCCTCTT
>JACYXH010000396.1:1597500-1607500 GCA_026745465.1 Lota lota | reverse complement strand
GTTAATCCCAAAAGGTAAATTAGGTAAATTAAGGAATACATAAATATATTGTTTTCTAGTTAACCTTTATTTTATATAATTATGCTGAAAAGCAGTGGTTTTTGACCATAGTGGCCAACGGGGCGACATGGGACGCTTTACAGGCCCATTTGCACTCATACCCTGACCATTGCCTGCTGTTTATAAAGACTACTGATATTGACTCACTTTACTGTCAGCTCATTTCCTCCACCAGAAAGATACGTTTTTGTGATGGCATCACCAAGAAGGATGAAATGACAATCTCTATGATTACTTAACCCATTTTTACTCTTTATCTGTCTTTCATATCCACCATCTGTTGCCACAGACACCTTGTTCCAGTAGGTACAGGTAGCCAACATGTCATGAATTGATTGTGATCGTTGTGTGTGTGTGTGTGTGTGTGTGTGTGTGTGTGTGTGTGTGTGTGTTCCGGGACTCACAAAGAGCTGCAGGAACTTGAGGATCCTCTTGTGCGTGAGGATGTAGAGGGCATTACCGCTCACTGGGTCGATGACAGGCAGCCGGTGGATCTTATTCTTGATCAACGAATACACAGCGTCGAATATACTGGGAGAGAGAGAGAGAGAATCTTTGTGTCTTTCATACATACATACCTTCCTCTCCTCTCTTCCCCTTGACTTAAAACTTACTGTTTGGTCATTTAACAGACACTTTTATCCAAAGCGACTCACAGTGAATTTTATTTTTGTAGATGTATGTCATTAAACAGCTTACTCAAGGCTGTCTACAATGTAGACTGTGAACATTTGGGTCCAAACCCAGAACCTCCCAACACTGTCTAGGAGTAAAACCATTATCATTTACCATCTCCAGTCCTACTCCTCTTTCCTCCTCTCCTTCTTTATTATTATTATTCAGCACTTTTACGCAAGATGCCAGAGTAATAACCTGCATGTACCCTTT
Organism: Lota lota; assembly: GCA_026745465.1. Taxonomy (NCBI): domain Eukaryota; kingdom Metazoa; phylum Chordata; class Actinopteri; order Gadiformes; family Lotidae; genus Lota; species Lota lota. The sequence goes on along the minus strand of JACYXH010000396.1, from coordinate 1,606,552 downwards.
CAAATGAAAAGCATTACTCAAGAGTCTGGAAGCTAGGCTAGTTGTTTCTGAGTTTTTGTGTGTATCTGTGTGTGTGTGTTTATAACTTTATAACTTCTGCATGCTGTGTGACTAGCTACATGTCAGTCTGTCCAGCCGTCTATCTGTCTCTGTATTCCTCTTACCTGGCATCAGGTGAGATGTGTACGAGAGGTTTAAAAGTCTCCTGGAGGTAGAGCTCTGTCAAAAAACACACAAACCAACCAGTGAACCACTGGTCTTAATCCTAGTAATGTGTAATTACTATTATTATTAGCTTTCTATCCTCACCTCTCCACGTCTCGATTTTGTGCTCCTCCAACTCATAGATCTGGACCTGAGAGGGAGAGTGAGAGAGAGAGGGAGACATTGTCTATCAATGCATTTCAAACACAACCTGACTCATCGTTTTCCCCAGATAAGACTTCATAACTCATCACTTGATGTGGTGGGTGGCAGTTGCCATTTTGGATGTGCTTGTGTGCACATGTGTGTGGGAAGCCCATACTGTATTGGTATGGTCTTTTAAAAACAGGGAGAGAAACCTCTCACACAGTATTTGAGACTGGACGGACCGTAACTTTAACTGCCTTATTGATGGTTGGCTAGAAATAAAACCATGAAAAAATAGCACAAGGACAGAACACCTGATACGTTTCTCGTTCTCGCTCCATATCTCTCTTTCTCTCTCTCTTTTTCCATGTCTCTTGTATTCACTCTCCGTCTCTCTTTTTCCCTGTCTCTCACTCACTCCATCTCTCTCTCTCTTTTTCCCTGTCTCTCTCACTTACTATCTTTCTCTCAGTTTCTTGTTAAAGCCCCTGACTTTGTGTTGGTACTAAAGATGTTGATGGTGTGTGTGTGTGTGTGTGTGTGTGTGTGTGTGTGTGTGTGTGTGTGTGTGTGTGTGTGTGTGTGTGTGTGTGTCCTACCATCGGGGATTTATAGTATCTGTTCAGAATGTTGATGAAATCTGTGATGGTCAACATTCCTGAAGAGAAAAGAAGAGAGAGTGACAGGGGCATCCGTAATACCATTTTTCTACCAAAATTAGCAAGTATATGCAGGTATTTTTAACGCAGGTAAACCCGCTACAAATAGGCGATAGACTATTGCCAGTACATGATTATGCCTTTCTGTTTACTTTCTGGTGTGTCACGTTTGGGGTCAAGAACATGCCAGACAACAGTGTAAGAAAAGAGTAGAGAGCAGGATAGCATTATGGAGGCCAGTGAAAATGTTATGTGGTTCCTAACCAGGTCTTTTTCCAGAGTGTTTCTGTGTTTTCTGTCAAATCAACATTTAATTTCAGAAAAAGAGCTGCTTTCACAAATCAAAATGCGCCAGAAAAGGGATGAAAATGTGCGTGCCCACCCAGGTGTCATGTTTCCATCACTGTCGATGGGAGGATAAATATCCGTGACTACTGCAGGGTCATTTGTCCCGGGAATGAATGCAGATTCATTCCCACCTTTCCCACTAAAGACCAAAGCCAGGGGTTAGCAGCTTTTTTGTCCAGTGGGAAAGGGGCTCCACAGAATGGCTCTGGGATTGGCTGTTGACTGACTCAAAAGACCAATAAAACACCTCTGACAAGGAGAGCGAAAGAGACAGAGGAAGCTGCATGAAAGACAACACCAACAGCAGTAACAGATTACATTGAGGAGAGAGAGAGAGAGAGAGAGAGCGAGAGAGCGAGAGCGAGAGCGAGAGCGAGAGAGAGCGAGAGAGAAGCAGCATAATGGATCGACTGGGAGGAGGTAAGATCCATAATAAATGGGAAGTGGGGAGACAGATTTAGAGGAATATACAGGAAGACAGAAGTTAAATATAGAGCTCTTGCCATTTCTCATCTCTCGCTTTGTCAGTGCCAGAACTGTCACAAACCCACACACACGCATATGCAGAGTCCTGCGGACACATACACACACACATACACATGCTGAGTCCTGCAGACACACACACACACACACGCCGCTAGTCTTACCTACAAAGCTCTGTTTTTTGCTTTCCCAAAGAGGAGCAGCCCGTACCCCATTGGCTACCAGTGCAAAGAAAGCCTTCTTCACCTACAAGTAAAACAACAACATAATATGAATACTATCCACAAACAAACGCACACGCACGCACGCACACACGCACACGCACGCACGCACACGCACACACACACACACCTGCAGTGTGGTGTCGAACACCACGAGTTTGGAGCTGGTTGGGACGATGTCATAACACTTGTGGGACTTCATGAAGCGCATGTAGATGTCCTCCTCTGAGTCCTCCCCCCCTGAGAGAGAGAGAGAGAGAGAGAGAGAGAGAGAGAGAGAGACAGAATATGAATTTGAAAAGCTCAGATTTATATACAAAATGATTATTTTACCATACATTCTATACAAATAACCAAGAACAAAACTCAGAACCAACACATTTTCTAGAATAGACCGTACAACTGATTTGACTGGTGACATTGTTTAACAATGTGTGTGTTTGTGTGTGTGTGCTTGATCTTCTAATCTCTGAAGGGCCGGTTTGTTTTGGGCTGAGATTTCTAAGAAGGAGGGGGGCCCCATGGTTATGACCCACAGGAGGGGGTCCCCATGGTTACGACCCACTGCATCTTTAGGATACTTTTTTAGCACCGTCGTTGTGTATGAGCGTTATAATGAGCGATGTTGTATATGAAATGCGCCACACACCGTGGAGTTATCCTATAAGTGTCGGAAAAGCTTAACCCTCACTCGGACATGGACCTCAAAATAAACTTCATAAAGCTTCACAGACGGAGCTCCACACATCCACACACCGTAGCGCTATACTATTGGTGTCTGGGAAGCCTAACACTCTCTCAGACTCGAACATCAAAATCAACGTCTGCCCAGAACGAGCTCCACACATCCACACGTTCACACACACCGTGGAGTTATCCTATAAGTGTCCGAGAAGCTTAACCCTCTCGGACGCCGCAGTCAACCGCTGCCCTGACAGATCTCTACACGTCCACACACACCTCGCTGCCGGTGTCCCTTGGTTGTGACGTCGATGAGTATAATAAAAGGCACTTTGACGTCAAGAAAATACTGTTACCTGCGCCTGAAGCAGAGGGGAGCATTCACAGTTTAGCAGAGACTGGTAAAAACATAGGATTTTACTCCTGTTTTCTCTAAATTACGGTCTTATTTCAGTAACAGTGTTAAAGTGTCATAGATTACTATGTTTACGATCATTTAAGACGTATTACTACATTTCACTGGCTCCTTAACAAAACCGGAAACAAGGCATAACTCCGCCCTTTTCAGTTTTTGGTTTCCGGCCCAGTGGTGAGAGAGTAGTGCCGTCTCAGCAGTTCTACTATAACATAGTAGGCCTGCTGGATCGAGGTTAGGCTCAATGTAATCCCATGGAACCATGGATGTCTGACTGTGGTGTCAGTGAGGCAGCAAACCTGTTAGCCCCAGCAGAAAAAAAGGTCTGCAGTGGCACGGTAATCACACCAGGTCGGGTTTGTTTGTACTTACTCCAATTTTGATTGTATACTTTTATTGTTCAGCCTAACTAAGTAACTTTGGATAAAAGCATCTGAACATCAGTCCAAAGCGTCAATGCTGACAGTGAGTTAGACCCAGAGAGTGTTGGTAAATAACCAAATATCAAGTTAGATAACGACGATGGACTTCAGCTCTATTTACGATAAATAAAGCAGAGAATCTCTGAAACGAAACACAAACATGGTAATTGCTTGGTGTTGCGTGATTCCAGGCTAACGGTCTGTCTGTCTGTCTGTCCGTCTGTCTGGATGACACTTTGTCTCTCTGTCTGTCTGCGTTTCAGGTTCAGTGACTCTTGGCAGAGCGCTGCTTTTGTGCTGACACGGGTCTGGCCCAGGGGAAGAGTTGCCTGCCGAGAACTACCAGGGTACCAGTGGTGCAAAATACCATCTGGAGAATCCTCAACGATACCATAAACCCTAAAGTGACATCACCACATTTGCCCTTATATGGCAGTGGAACCTGGGATGCTGGTGTGTACTTAATAATTCAAGTAAAAGTGATTCACCAACTCTTTTCTTACCACTTATCATCAGGATGATAAAAGGACTCTCACTCTACCCCTCTATCCCCCTCCTATCTCTCACTTTCCGTATCACTCACTCACTCCATCTCTCTCCTCTCTCGTCTGGCCTATTTGTACGGACACTAAGAATAGCTCCATAGCATGTAGCTGCCTAGCTACAGTACAGTAGGCTATGTGTGTGCATGTATGTATGTAGTGTCGCCATAACTTGGAATTATCCCCGTTTTTGAAAGGGATATCCCAGAGTAATAGCTGGCTCGTATTGAAGTCATTGTTATCGTGTTAAAAATGCCTTGAAAGCAATTAAGTGCACCAGTCTAAGCCATGATGGCATGATGGCACACCGACTGAAGCCTATAGTCTCTGCAATAGAAATGTAATGTTAGGCTATTCAAATCATTAAAAAACAAAAATTTAACTGGTGTAAAACTGGCTATAATATTATATTTCTGTCATTCTGCACAAATATGTTATGGAAATGAATGCGTATCAAAACAACATTTCTAATATGACGATTGATGATGAATGATATATAATGATGTTATTCCACAATCCGTCATGTCGCATCGCTATCCTACGTCCTTATCGTATCTGATCCACATTGAACGTTATATATAACCATATCGAATGCCTACCAGTGGGCCTACTACTTGGAAAACCTGCACGTACCGGCATCCTGCTCCGGTTGCTCCGACATCCCGTCAGCACCGATCTGCACCTGTGGACCAAACACGCAGAGAAACATACGCTGTTGTCATCCATAGCAGCGTCCCAGTCCAACAAATCACCTCTCTCGCTCTCTCCATCCATCACTCCATAGTCATCATCATCATCATCATCATCTTCATCATCATCATCATCATCATCATCATCATCGCCACTCATATCTTCCCAGGCAGGCCTTCAAACGAAGAGATTTGATAACGACGACACGGCCAGGGGTTTAATTGTATCGGGTTGTGCAGCCCGTTAACCGGTGCTGGCTCGGTAGAGACCTACTTCACAGCCGCCTTGCAAGAACTCCTCTCGGTCCTCCTACTCCGATTGGACTCGAAAAAAGGTTGGTCGATTTTCCTCCCGAAATGAATCTTTATCGATGCATTTCGTGTGCAATTCCTCCACAGATGAAACAACCCAGAGAGACTGGGTCTACCGAAAGATTGACGTGGACTGCGTTAGCCGATATGGTTTTTGTACGACAATTGTACCAGCCCGTTGGTTTGCGATGACTTGCGCTTGTTAACCGATGAGAAAATCTCGTTAAACCAAACGAACCATCTGCTTGTCTGCTCGCATTTCGCTGTGCTCTGGGTGACTTGGCAAGCTAGCTGGTCCCCTAATCGGCAATAGTGGAACATTCCACCTACTTGCTGCTGCTGCATAAACAGAGCTCTCTCTCTCTCTCTCTCTCTCTCTCTCTCTCTCTCTCTCTCTCTCTCTCTCTCTCTCTCTCTCTCTCTCTCTCTCTCTCTCTCTCTCTCTCTCTCTCTCTCTCTCTCTCTCTCTCTCTCTCTCTCTCTCTCTCTCTCTCTCTCTCTCTCTCTCTCTCTCTCTCTCTCTCTCTCTCTCTCTCTCTCTCTCTCTCTCTCTCTCTCTCTCTCTCTCTCTCTCTCTCTCTCCCGAACACACACACACACACCTCCACTCTCACCGGTCAGAATATCCCATGAAAATGAGCAGTTTCACCAAAGGACACCACAATCGGGGCCACGGCTATGTCAAAGGTCAGTACCCCTGCGACAAAGATCACTGTTTGACCCTGATTCTCAATGAGGGTGTTGTATTATTCAACATGACGATACATCCATAGAACAGTTCAGTTATTAGTCCTAAGAAAACATTGCTTGCTTGTTGTTCTGCAGCAGGAAAAACTCTAAAACTATTTGTCACTATGCTGTTGTTTTGTTTCATATTTGATCACACTTACTTTAATCATTTAATGATTTAAACTCCCTAACATTTGATCAAATATGTATTTTGCGATGACACAGAGAACCCAGGAAAATCATCCCAAAAATAGACACAATCAGAAATGTAATTATAATAAATACGATACATACAAATACATCTCTTTTCTACTAATGACAACCTACCCTACCTGTCTAGCACCCGAGGGAGACAGGGACACCTGGTGAGGAGGAGGAGGACGAGGAGCAGGGGGTCTGTACGGGGGGACACTGTAATACAGCGGGCCCGTGTCCGGGGGCGAGGAGTAGGAGCGCAGGCGTCGGGTCTCACGACGGACGGGCTCGCTGTGGTAGGTCTCCAGCGGGAAGACCCCCATCGTCTCCTGGGCCTGGGGAGGAGGGGCCGAGAGGGAGGGAGGGGCCGCGGGGGGAGGGGAGGAGAGGCTGAAGGCTGTGAAGGGAAGAGGAGAAGGAGAGGAGACGGAGAAGATGGAAGATGGAGAGGAGAAGGAGGGGGGAGGAGAGGGAAAGAGGAGGGAGGGAGAGGATGAGGAGTTGGAGAAGATGGAAGATGGAGAGGAGAAGGAGGGGGGAGGAGAGGGAAAGAGGAGGGAGGGAGAGGAGGAGGAGTTGGAGAAGATGGAAGATGGAGAGGAGAAGGAGGGGGAGGAGAGGGAAAGAGGAGGGAGGGAGAGGAGGAGGAGTTGGAGAAGATGGAAGATGGAGAGGAGAAGGAGGGGGAGGAGAGGGAAAGAGGAGGGAGGGAGAGGAGGAGGAGTTGGAGAAGATGGAAGATGGAGAGGAGAAGGAGGGGGGAGGAGAGGGAAAGAGGAGGAGGAGTTGGAGAAGATGGAAGATGGAGAGGAGAAGGAGGGGGGAGGAGAGGATAAGAGGTAGAGGAGGAGGAGTTGGAGAAGATAGAAAATGGAGAGGAGAAGGAGAGGAGGAGAAGAGGGAGAGGAGCGGAGATGGAGAAGGGAAGAGACGAGATGGAGAGGGAAAGGAGAGGATGAGGAGAGGGAGAGGAGGCGAGGAGCAGGAGAGAAAAAGTGGTATTGGTTAGACCTTTGTGCACTTTTACTACATTCCCTTCTAAACTGTATTGTAACTGCTCGATACCCAGTTATACTAGTTATAACAGTTACCTTTACTGAAACAAAGTGCCATACTGAAAGGTGGAAGAGGTAGACCGAGAGACCGAAAAAGGAGTGAAAGAGAGGGAGATAAATATGTTAAAGGTCTCTTGTGTACTTGAGGGTACTGCATCTTCAGTGTGTGTGTGTGTGTGTGTGTGTGTGTGTGTGTGTGTGTGTGTGTGTGTGTGTGTGTGTGTGTGTGTGTGTGTGTGTGTGTGTGTGTGTGGACCAGGAATTTGATCAAATTAATTCATTGTAACTATATTTGAGGTTAACTGAAGTAAAACTCTAAAAATATATATTTTGAAAAGGATCTAAGTGGAGTCATCGATTTCGTCCCTTCCATAATTTCCGATTGTAATAATGCTGTTCTGTCCCTCTGCGACAGCTGTGTGCTAAGCCAGCCGGCATGCGTGCACAGGAGGGATTTTGCCGATGTGGAATGATGACATCACTCGTTTAGAGTCCGACTTGATTTGGCCTCGGTCAGATGACATGACAACCCTGTTACTCTACTGCACACAGCATTACCCTGGAGCAGGGTATTACCACAGTGAGGTCAACTCCCCTCTCCTCTCCTCTCCTCTCTACTGTTCTGTTTTCCACTCCCATCCCCTCCAGTCTTCTTCTATGTCCTCTCCTCGTCTCTTCTCTTTTCCTCTCCTTTCCTTTCCGCTCCTCCGCTCTCCTCAACAGGGCGAGCTGTAGTTGTGGGCATTGTGTGGAACCACGGGACACTTCTTGCCTCAGACAGCTGACCAAAACAAACAAAGCCTATTGGCTGGCAGCCCACCACATTGTTGTCTGGAAGGGCTTAGTCATGTTACTGTGGCAAAGTAAAAGCTACTAGACTCTTATTTACTGCTAATCTCCGCTTCTCCAGCGTGCTCAACGCTGGACTCTGCTCTGTGTCCTGGTAGACTCGTAACTCCCTAATGTACAAGGCGCTTTGTAAAGGTGGTATATCATCACCAAACAGCTACCCAGACATTTTGAATAGCCGCAGTGGATCGAATTTGGGACTAATGGAATGCATTGAGTAAACTGATGAACATGGAGCAGCATGGGTCCGATTTCTGTCGGACACAAATGATATATAAAATTGGTTGCTTGCACCTTACAACAACACCACCACATGAGCTGAGTCAGAGTTCATCAAAATACACAAACACACAGAAACACACCCACACGGACACAGGCATGGCACACACACATGCTGCAAAGGTTTGCATAGGATCATAGAGCCCTCTTCAGGACAGTCAGTGATAATGCAGAGGAGATGTAGTCACACACACTGAGGTGCACCCACAATCCGCCCACGGCCATGGCATTTATAGTCGCCGTTTGGCCGTAACATTGGTGTGCACACACAGTTCGCACACTCTCCTTACAACACAAACCATGAGCGTGCAGAGAGAGAGAGAGAGAGAGAGAGAGAGAGAGAGGAGAGAGAGAGAGAGAGAGAGAGAGAGAGAGGGAGAGGGAGAGAGAGAGAGAGAGAGAAAAAAAGGTCACTTAAACTAAAAGGGATCCATGTTTTTTTCAGTGGCTGTTCTATTACACATTACACACACACACACACACACACACACACACACACACACACACACACACACACACACACACACACACACACACACACACAATGGTACACTGTGAGTCTATATATAGTAGTGATTGTACATGAATGCCAGTCATCTAGAGCAAGGTGTCTCAAAGGGAATTAGAATAGACCTGGGACTCATATAATGTCACCAGAATACTAACACTCACTCATTCAACACACACTTAATAACATAATGTGACAAACTGATCTGTCCTTAGCAGAACACACACACAACTGTAATGAAATGCCTCACGTTGTATGTTGTTTGTGTGTGTGTGTGTGTGTGTGTTTGTGTGTATGATGTTAGATCCTTGTGT
>JACYXH010000396.1:1575000-1592500 GCA_026745465.1 Lota lota | reverse complement strand
CTGCAAAATGACCTCCAGCAGGCCACAAATGTGCATGTGTCTGCTCAAACGGTCAGAAACAGACTCCATGAGGGTGGTATGAGGGCCCGACGTCCACAGGTGGGGGTTGTGCTTACAGCCCAACACCGTGCAGGACGTTTGGCATTTGCCAGAGAACACCAAGATTGGCAAATTCGCCACTGGCGCCCTGTGCTCTTCACAGATGAAAGCAGGTTCAGAGAAGCTGAGCACATGTGACAGACGTGACAGAGTCTGGAGACGCCGTGGAGAACGTTCTGCTGCCTGCAACATCCTCCAGCATGACCGGTTTGGCGGTGGGTCAGTCATGGTGTGGGGTGGCATTTCTTTGGGGGGCCGCACAGCCCTCCATGTGCTCGCCAGAGGTAGCCTGACTGCCATTAGGTACCGAGATGAGATCCTCAGACCCCTTGTGAGACCATATGCTGGTGCGGTTGGCCCTGGGTTCCTCCTAATGCAAGACAATGCTAGACCTCATGTGGCTGGAGTGTGTCAGCAGTTCCTGCAAGAGGAAGGCATTGATGCTATGGACTGGCCCGCCTGTTCCCCAGACCTGAATCCAATTGAGCACATCTGGGACATCATGTCTCGCTCCATCTACCAACGCCACGTTGCACCACAGACTGTCCAGGAGTTGGCGGATGCTTTAGTCCAGTTCTGGGAGGAGATCCCTCAGGAGACCATCCGCCACCTCATCAGGAGCATGCCCAGGTGTTGTAGGGAGGTAATACAGGCACGTGGAGGCCACACACACTACTGAGCCTCATTTGGACTTGTTTTAAGGACATTACATCAAAGTTGGATCAGCCTGTAGTGTGGTTTTCCACTTTAATTTTGAGTGTGACTCCAAATCCAGACCTCCATGGGTTGATAAATTTGATTTCCATTGATCATTTTTGTGTGATTTTGTTGTCAGCACATTCAACTATGTAAAGAACAACGTTTTTAATAAGATTATTTCATTCATTCAGATCTAGGATGTGTTATTTTAGTGTTCCCTTTATTTTTTTGAGCAGTTTATTTACCAGCACTCGAGCCAGTAAAAGCACTTAACATGCAATGCCACACATTTTCTGTTGCACTTGAGACACGCGCACACACACACACACACACACACACACACACACACACACACACACACACACACACACACACACACACACACACACACACACACACACACACACACACACACACACACACACACACACACACACACACACACACACACACACACATTCAATCATTGACTGAAGTATCTAGCAGGCAGGGTAAAAACCAACTTGTCGGGGGCAGGAAGGAGGAGGTATAGGATTATTGACGTTCATATATCCACATGCTTTATCTACATAAAAATGCTGTTCTATGCTATTATATGCAATTCGATTCACGTCCTTGCTCTCAACCATAACATCTTTCAAAAGTAATGATTTGAAACTTAAATGGAAAAGACAAATGTTGGAAATAAAGGAATAAGGAAATAGGGTTTTTAAGTAACTTCAAACTACTTTCAGGTAACATTATTATCACTCAAAATTGTCAAAATAATTTGTCCATCGAATGTATTACTTGACTCACTACTAGCCAATGTAGAACAGGATAGGGCAATGTATCATTCAGCCTGTCTGTCTGCCAGTCAGCCTGTCTGTCAGCCTGTCTGTCTGCCAGTCAGCCTGTCTGTCTGTCTGCCAGTCAGCCTGTCTGTCAGTCAGTCAGCCTGTCTGTCAGCCAGTCTGTCAGTCAGTCAGCCTGTCTGTCTGCCAGTCAGCCTGTCTGTCTGTGTGCGTGTCTACCTGCGTGGAGACTTGCTGGGGGGGTTCTGCTGGCCTTGGCTGGGCGGGTAGGGGAAGATGGTCTTCGGGGGGCCGGCGCTGGGCTTGTTGTGTTCGGACGTCCGGGCGGGGGCCGACCAGGGGCTGGAGGGGCGAGCCCCCAGAGAGGGGGCCCGCTGGCGGAAGCCCCGGGTGGGGCTGGCCGAGTGGATACAGGCCTCTCCATCTGCCTGGAGAAACTACATCTGTTGGCCTTTCAATGAAAGCTGTTTATCTGTTGCTATGCCAAGTCTTTTGATTGGACAAGAGACATTCCATGAGTGCTGACATAGAGTATAACAGCACTGGGACTTTTAGCGATACATGTATCACTCCACTTTACAGGTGTTTGTGATAACCGTTAATAACATTAGTGATGGTAAGCTGTTGGCTCATTGGAATCCCACATGCCACTGAAGCGTCTGTCAACAGACTCTTATTTCCCTGGTTGCACAGCAAATGTAAACATACACATAAATGAACATGATACAAAGTAGCTAGCCTGCGGTGACATATAGACCTACACAAACCAAGCAAGCCGGTGTGCAGGTAAATGATTGTGTTGCTTGCCAACAGTCCGGTCCAGTCCCTCATCATAATCTGTTGTTGCTTATAACTGGTTGTAAAATGTGTATATAATTTGATTATCTATAATGCACTTTGACGGTGCTACTCCTTACAAATAGTATAGTGGCTAAGGTGTTCATTCCCCAGTGGAAAAGTACTAGGTTTGATTCTCTGTTTGTCTGCAGCCTACCTGCGGTGTTAGGCATCTTTGAACAAGATGCCCTAACCCCTACTCGCTCCTTAATTATCTGTACATGAGGAAGTCACTTTGAACCCGACTCTGAATCCTAAAGCTATCCATTACCTAGACAGACTCATCAGAAATGTTGTCTTGCACAAAGGTGCAACCATTTTGCGTGTCCATTAAACATGACAATTTGTGATCACTGTGTGACTCCATTGACAGACTTGTTTTTATTTTTATGGCTGTCAAAGTAGTTTCTTTTTTTTAACGGTGAAACGGGTTTAAAAAGAGCAGAAGATAGTAACAGCATTACTGCCGAGCCCACACCGTCCCTCCCTAGTTAGCGTGACACAGAGGGGTGTTTATCAAACACACCCTATCTGATGCTGCAGTCGTTTGCTCTCCAGATAGCTGCCACCTCTCGGTGCTTCTCACACATACTGTGTGTGTTTGTGTGTGTGTGTGTGTGTGTGTGTGTGTGTGTGTGACTACGAGCAGACTCGAGATTTCAGTCTTCACCAGTCTTGCGGTGGTGGTTCTCGGAAATGTCGTTGAAGTGGCACAAGCTTTGTTGAGATAAACAATCTGAGAGAATATGCAGAGAATGCATTTTTCAATCATACGAACCTTGATTATACGATTATACTTTTTAAAAAGATTACAGCTTTTTCTTACTAGGTCATGCAACATTTGGTATTTTGTGTAGTTACTCCCATTTAGATTTATATGTTTATTTATATGTGTATGTCACTTTGGATGAAAGCATCTGCTAAATTACTTAATGTATAAACTGTAAGTATTAGGTGGAAGATCAGGGAGGCCATTTTGTGTGACATTACCAAATACAAAAGTGAGTGTCAAGTGCAGAATGTGCAAAAAAAGCGAAACAATAGTGTCGTATATAATCGCGTTATCCCTAGAAAACCTGTCTACAGACACGGAAAAGAAGACAGTAAGAGAGAACAGCAACCTTCACAGCTGCAAGGTCAGAAACGGAAGGAGAGCGACAGGGGGAGAGAGAGGAAGTGTTTGAGAGGGAGGGAGGGAGGGAGAGAGGGAGAGAGGAGAGAGAGAGAGAGAGAGAGAGAGAGAGAGAGAGAGAGAGAGAGAGAGAGAGAGAGAGAGAGAGAGAGAGAGAGAGAGAGAGAGAGAGAGAGAGAGAGAGAGAGAGAGAGAGAGAGAGAGAGAGAGACAAGGGATAAGAGGTGTGTTGTTTGTAATTGTTCTTCCTGTTATGGGCAACTGATAAGAGCGTGTGAGTATGTTTGTATGCATGTATTTGGCCATTGTTTTGGGTACAAGTCAAACCATGAGTGTAAACAGGATACACAAAACATCTAACATTAAACCTGAACATTAAGGGTAATTAACAGGCTGTCTTTACTTTACACACACACATTGTGTAGATGAGTTGGCAAATAATAGTGATTGCGTCTACCTTGCGTACGCCATCTTTATCTGAATAGCCCGTCTCTCCCTCCTGGAAGGGCATGGTGAGAGAGCAGAGGTCCTGCAGAGAGGGAGGGAGAGAGAGAGAGAGAGAGAGAGAGAGAGAGAGAGAGAGAGAGAGAGAGAGAGAGAGAGAGAGAGAGAGAGAGAGAGAGAGAGAGAGAGAGAGAGAGAGAGAGAGAGAGAGAGAGAGAGAGAGAGAGAGAGAGAGTATTAATACAAAGACATGTAGTAAGAGGCTTTTTTCTGTTGTCAAAGTACAACAAAAATCTAAATTACACAATGCTAGCACGCTGTGTATGTGCATGAGTATGTGTGTGTGCATGCATGTGTGAATTTGTTTCTGTGTGCGTGTGTGTTTGCATGCATAGGCATGTGTGTGTGTGTGTGTGTGTGTGTGTGTGTGTGTGTGTGTGTGTGTGTGTGTGTGCACCCACACACGTGTATGTGTGTTTAATGTTTAATGGAAAGAAGTCTAAGGTCAAACGGAGGGTCCCCAGCCTCACGTTGAACACAAACGGTCCACCTGCCCTCAAAACGTAGAAACATACACGAGCAAATCCCCCTTTCCTTTGTTTTTGGGTCATCCTGTTTCTGGTCACGGCCCAGTGCAAGAGTACAAAACTGTGATTATTTTAATGTAAAGCATTATTGATTCTCCTGTTCCATCTATATCAACATTGTGAAAAGTGATTGCTTCCTTCAATCCCCTCACTTCTTAAAGATGACAGTCATAGTACAGGTTTCTTAATTATGGCCCCGCTCAATAAATACACACTAAACAATAACCTTGCATGAATAGCTAGAAACATGAACAAACAACTAATCTAGACATTATTTACAATACAGACAGTTTCCTTACAAACATAAACTATACAATATATAAGCTTTTCTAGAACTAATGAAGTATAGCTTTAAGTCAGCAATTAGGTACAAATATCAAACACTTACCAGCACTAATCATTTGGGTACTCAAAGCGAGCTAGTGTAGCATATTCCCTGGGTCTACAGTGGCTAAGCAAAGTCAACCCTTATCTCCCGGTGCATGCTGGGATATGTAGGGGTAAACATAGAGGTTGACTGTCGCAGATTATCTCCAAACATCTGCTGAATGGATAACATGGCAAATCCAGCTCTCTGTAACCCTACGCTATATAGGAACATCATAGTGACAGATAGGTGTGCCCTGTCTGTCTGTCTGCTGGATTGTCTGCCTGTCCGTCTGTCTCTATCAGTAAGAAGGACTGTATGTCTGTCTACCTCTAGGTGTGCCCTGTCTTTCTGTCTGTCTACCTTTATGCTTGAAAGACTCTGTCTGTCTTTCTGGGTTTTTTGGTCAGTAGGACTGTGCGTATGTCTGACTTTCTGTCTGTCTGCCTGTCTGTCTGTCTGTCTGTCTGTCTGTCTGTCTGTCTGTCTGTCTGTCTGTCTGTCTGTCTGTCAATAGGACCTCTACCTCCATCATGTCTTTCTTTAGGACTGTCTATATTCTTTTCAACTTGAGTCTAGCTGTGTGTAGCCTGAATACATATATAAGATAGGAATAAGTTAAACACCAATCACCAATCAATACATGGAACTATTGGACCGCTGCTGGCTACTGAGTCAGGATTCACCGCAAGAATTACATTAGTTTCACCTAAGAACACAGACATAGACATAGTTTAAACGATGCAATGTAATGCATAGTTTAGAAGCAGTTTAGAAGCAATCCAACAGGATTTCTTCTCCCTGTCTATATTCTACAATAAACGATTTACTTCACTTTCTATAATGCAGTGTAGATTCGATTTGTCACATCATTTTATAAAGTTCCTTTCCTTTCTAGTAACACTTGGAAAAAAACATGAATCCCATTAAACGCCGGTTGCCATGGGCAACCGACTTCTCCAATCTGGAGTGATACTAGGACACACCAAGGCCGCCTACACTATAATATTGCACACACATACAAACACACACACACACTCACACACACACACACTGCGTAGACTAACACACACAAACACACAAACAAACACACACACACACACACACACACACACACTGTTGCCCAGCCTAAACAGTCTCAGTCACAGTGCTATCTGTCAACTGTGATTTAGTGTAACATGTCCTTGGCATGGGAAAAGGTCTTCTGCTCTTCCCTGATTTATAATTATGATGGGAGGTCATCTTTCTTCGGTTCTTTCTGTCCTTCTTTCTTCTTTCCTTCGCTGTGTGTAGGAGTGAGTTCCAAAGCGTTTTAATATTCATCCTGCTTCATCTTTTCATTCATCTCTCAATTTAACCCAATCCAATTCAATTTGTTGGCACGAATGATGAAACACTATTGCCAAAGCATTTGACAAACATAGAATCTCCCTCTCTCTCTCTCTCTCTCTCTCTCTCTCTCTCGCTCTGTCTGTCTCTGTCTCTCTAATAGTAAATTACCTGTCTGATAACAATTCCCTGACACACACACAAACACACACACACACACACACACACATCTCTTCCGAATGAAATAGTGGATGGTGCTTCTACATGCGTTTACATAGTCCTACTACTACGTATATTCACATGTATTTCTACTGCGTACACTAGCAGTTTTTTTATATAGTTAAATAGACACAGTAGAATCGGCATGTGTCTCGCAACACATCATTCTAAAAATGAACAGGGTGAAACTAAATGTTTAAAATAAGTCAGGCATATGCAGGCTGAAGTGTTTCCTTTTGAGAGACCAGGAAAGTGTGTTGAAAAAGAATAGCGTTTAAGGTACACACAGCGTAAATCCTCCAAGGTTTATGATGCACAGACGGGGTTGTGAAAGTGAGGCAGTGTATGACCTAATCGGAACAAGGACTAATTATAACACAAACACCACCTCATGAGCTGTCCTGGTTCATAAACACTCACATACACACAGTCAAAATCACACACACACACACACACACACACACGCAGTCAAAATTACACACACACACACACACACAGTCAGAATTTAACACACACACAGTCAAAATTAAATACACACACACAGTAAGATAGCACACACAAACACACAGTCAAAATTTAACACACACACACAGTCAAAATTGCACACACACAACCACACAGTCAAAATTACACACACACACACACGCAGTCAAAATTACACACTCACACACACAGTCAGAATTTAACACACACACACACACACAGTCAAAATTAAATACACACACACAGTAAGATAGCACACACAAACACACAGTCAAAATTTAACACACACACACAGTCAAAATTACACACACACAACCACACAGTCAAAATTACACACACACACACACAAACACACACACAGTCAAAATTAAACACACACACACACAGTCAGAATTTAACACACACACACAGTCAAAATTACACACACACACACACAGTCAAAATTACACACACAGTCAAAATTAAATACACACACACAGTAAGATAGCACACACAAACACACAGTCAAAATTTAACACACACACACACACACAGTCAAAATTACACACACACACACACACAACCACACAGTCAAAATTACACACACACACACACACACACACACAGACAAACACACACACAGTCAAACTTAAACACACACACACACAGTAAGATAACACACACAAACACACAGTCAGAATTTAACACACACACATACAGAGTCAAAATTACAAACACACAGTCAAAATTAAACACACACACAGTAAAATAACACACAAAAACACAGTCAAAATTACACACATACACACACAAACACACACACAGTCAGAATCTAACACACACACACACATATGCAAACAGTCAATGCCACATGCACAGTCAAAGTTATACACACATGCACCAAGTGGCATACTTACACACACACACAGACCTTTGCTCCTGTACGCCAGAGTTGCAGAGATCAATAATCCAGCAGCCTCTTTGCGAAGTATAATATTCTCTGCCTCTCGCATACGTTTCTATCTATCCATCTATCCTTCTCTCTCTCTAACTTTGTCTGTCTCCACCTTGCTCTCCTCCCTCCCTCTATCTCACTTTCTCTCTCTCTCTCTCTCTCTCTCTCTCTCTCTCTCTCTCTCTCTCTCTCTCTCTCTCTCTCTCTCTCTCTCTCTCTCTCTCTCTCTCTCTCTCTCTCTCTCTCTCTCTCTCTCTCTCTCTCTCTCTCTCTCTCTCTCTCTCTCTCTCTCTCTCTCTCTCTCTCTCTCCTTACTCGCCTTCTCACATCCTTTATGTCGCTGGCTATATCACATAACACATATTAAAATACTTACTTACTACTAGTAATGGATCATGTCTCATCAGGCCTCATTGAACTCAATGTGTTGAGATGATCAGAGAGCGTCGCTGGAGCCCAGGAGCTACCATGACCGGACCCTGCATTAGGTTAGGGCATGGGACCACCGCCCCTCCTGACCAGGCCGCTCTCTACTGTATAGACCCCTTAACCACCTGGAGGTCTGCACACAGGTACAACTCCCTGTGACCCCTGACCTCTGCTGAGGTCATTAGAGTGTGCCTATCACTGAACATTTTACAGTGACCCACGTAATGGGCGCAGACACACACACACACACACACACACATATACAAAAAGATTCACACACGCCAACACACACATACGCGTCTTTCACTGCTGTGTACTTCCTGAACAGTGCCACACTTTGCAAACTCAAAACTCAAACCCTTGCGAGAGTTCGAGCAGCAATCAAGCAGAAGTGCTTCTGAGCAAGGCAGGGATTCTCTACCAGGAGCGTTTCTCTAGTATCTGACCCTGAGCACTCCGAGGTGGAGTCGAAGGTCAAGGACCAATTTTTTTTTTAGGCTTCCCTCACTACAGCTTCACAGCTGCTACCAAGTATGGACCCCTAAAAGTATTATCCAAGACACAAAAGTATTGTCCCAATAAACAACTCTCCTTTTCTTTAACGAAGGGTCGAAGGTCAGAGTGGGATTCTCATGGTGGATGTGGAGTCAGTCGTTTCTCACTGTCTCAATCTTCTTTAAACTCCTACTTCTACGACTCCCCAGTGTGTTAATAATATATTCATATCAATGTAGACTGATTATAGGGAGATGATTTACGAGTTCATTATTTTCCAGGTGTGATGTGTGTAAAAAAAAAAAAAAGGTTGTGTGCATTATTATCACACATTGTTGAATACAGGGGAACCCACTTACCTGTGCTAGCCACTAACATTGGCGACAAACAAATGTTATACAGTCTAAACAACGTTGCAATTACATGCAAGAATGTAATTCTTGCATGTAATTTTACTCGTTTACTAGATTCAATGTTTGCAGCCCTGATGAAGTATTCATTGCTTTGTTCAGTATCACAAAGCCAAGCAAAACATACATACATGTTGTTCTGGCCTTAAAAGGGACAGCTCTACGAGAACAGTGGAGACAGCTTAGTCAGTCTGTGTCTGTATGCCTGTACTCACACACACACACACACTCTGATAAGTAACAGCTGGGGAAGTTCAAAGACTTTTGACAGTTGACAGCGTGAGCTAGCATTAATGTAGGAATGTAAGAAAAAATTTGATAAACGTAAGAATCACGATTCTTATCTTATATGATTCTGATTCACAACTCATTTTTTGTCTTAGTTAATAATGTGTGTTTACATTATTGCAATCAGTTGATACTTATTTTTTAAATATCAAAACTACATAATCGTATACACACTTAACTCTGCTTTCATGCCATCATTTGCCACCACACCTTTCTTAGCACACAGCGCACTGGAGTAGATCCGGAAATGAACATGTACTGCTAAGAGCAGTACATGCTTTGCTAGTACATTGCACTCTATGTATTGAATCGAGAATCTATTTTGAATCGGGAATTGTTATGAATCGAGAATCTATTTTAAATTCTTGCATTTGTGTCTCTTCCAGTGTTTCAGTCACTTTAGAGATTATATTTCTGTTATTCTTAAAATAGAATGTCACAGAAAAAGCGTGACGTGTGTGACGGTAAAACCACTCCCTCTCCCACAGCACCCTGAGGTCCATCCCATTCCCATATCCACCCATCTGATGATGCAGCACTTCACACACACACACACACACACACACACACACACACACACACACACACACACACACACACACACACACACACACACACACACACACACACACACACACACACACACAGTTGAGGGTCGGGTCATGGGAAATGCTCCACCTTGTGATCTTTGATGAACAAACAACATAAATACTTAAATCGTTTTGGTCAG
This sequence comes from Lota lota, assembly GCA_026745465.1. NCBI lineage: Eukaryota > Metazoa > Chordata > Actinopteri > Gadiformes > Lotidae > Lota > Lota lota. The sequence continues at coordinate 1,582,224 of JACYXH010000396.1, read as the reverse complement.
CAACCATGTGTCACCTGATACTCAACACCATCAACATCCACCAGCCCTCCCCTCTTCCTGCTCCTCCACCCCCTTTTTCTTCTGATTATTATCATTCGCGCGACAGAACATTTTCTCAGTTGAAATGTTGATAATCCATTTAATCTCCTGTCATTATTAAGAGACAAAATTACAAATATTTACTAATCATAAAAATTACCAATACATCAATCACCCACAGTAGTATCAGTGATACTAGAAGGTCTACTAGTAGAACAATAATTGTAGTCTGTGAGTCATGACACAAGTGCATTAGTAGAACATCGTAGCCCTGGTAGCTAGCAGAGTTGCTAGCAATCACAGCAAAAGTAAAAGTGAGAATAGCAGTAACAGCAGACCTAGCAGGGCACCATCTAACATGTAGTAGAAATGTGGGTCAGGAAGGAGAGCATGCCATTAGATCAGCAGGTAGAGTAAATGAACAGCATAGCATATTCATAGAATTGTATATTATAGCATAAAACAGCATGGTACAGCATAGAATAGTATATTACAGCATAAAACGACATGGTATAGCATAGCATAATATAGCATAAAAGACAGCACGCTCACGGTAGGGGCACCTGGCGTATCGTTCTCCACTTTAACTGCCTTTGAGCCCGCCGAGGGCATATCCTCCATACATTCCATTAACAAATGCACAGCCTCTCTTAAAATCCTCTATGTAACCGGTCCAGGAGGACACACAGCCAGGTTAGAGGCGGTGTGCTTGTTTAACAGTAAGCTGACCCCTGGTGGGCTGTTTATCTTTGATGTCTGAGGGCTATTGACTGACAGGTCATGGCTGCTGCTGTTATTTTGTTGTTATTGTAACAGCGCAACAAAGGCTGTGCTGCTGTATGACTGTTGGATATGCTAGCTGCTCTGTCAAAAGAAGAAGCTAATCCCCCCCCTCACATGACCAGACCCCCCCCCCCACACACACACACACACACACACACACACACACACACACACACACAAACACAAAGATATGCATTGCACACATATACATACATTATACAAGCCAGAAAAACAAACAAACATACTAACATACAAAAGTATGCAAGTATAAGTCGGAATATGTATAAGATGGAGCAGCTCAAAATAAATAATACATTACAATTGTATACAAATACAAACAATACAATTTGACCATATGAAATGGTTTGCTCATGGCCACGTGGATGGTGTCAAGGAATGCTGCGCTAGAGCGCAGTCTTGGGAGAGGCCACACACGAACCCTGCTCAGTGCACACACAGCACTATCGAAAGCTCGCAACGGTGTGACGTCCTCTAGCGAATAGACGGCGGCACTACAGATACAGGTTTCTGAAAGTATCCTTTACATGTTTTTACATATTGGTTTTGCATGTGGCTGAAGAGGTTTCAGCAATGTGAGGGTCACGGGGAAGAGAAGCATTCCACACTCTTACAATATTTGACCTTTTTACTACAGCTCTAAAATAGGAGTTCTCTCCGACCCTCACTCAACTGATCTCATATGGCCTTGTGTAGGTTTAGGTTGATGGAGAGAGAAAGAGACGAGGGGGAGAGAGAGAGAGAGAGAGAGAGAGAGAGAGAGAGAGAGAGAGATTAAAAAAAAGATTTGCAAGAGAGGAGAGATGCCTGTCCATAGGTTATACATGATTCTACCATGGCCTCAGTTTAATTTTAACTGAACAAACACACAGATAGACAGACAGAAAAAAGACAGTTAGATAGACAGACAGACAGACAGACCGACAGACAGACAGACAGACAGACAGACAGACAGACAGACAGACAGACAGACAGACAGATAGATAGATAGATAGATAAGAGTGATAGATAGATAGATAGATAGATAGATAGATAGATAGATAGATAGATAGATAGATAGATAGATAGATAGATAGATAGATAGATAGATAGATTGATAGAGTGATAGATAGATGATAGATGGATAGATAGATCGATAGAGGCCTACCGGCATGTTGAGTCGCAGCGACCTCCTCTTTCTGCACAGCCTCTTCTTGCCGTCCCTCTTCTTGCATGGCTCGGCCCCCGTGCTCCCCATCCCGGACACAACAATCCCAAAGTGATCACAGTTGAATTAAACGATTAGGCACACGCCCAAACGTCCAAGCCGTTATCCCGCAGAGAGCCGCATTAAATACCGTCGACGTCAGCTGCAACACTTCTTAATCTGACGATGGAGGTCCAGGACGCTCACTTTAGCAGCCAACAGGCGCCACCACTTGTGAAAAGTGAACTACCTCCCTGGACACAGCCGAATGTAGGCCTACCATTGTGCACTTTGACAATCGTTGGACAACTTCAACAACCACCTGGTTTGAGGATTGCAGCAACATTCCTCTCTAAAGGCGCATCGTTTCCGCGTGTCCACGGACAGAAGCATCCGACTCAACCCGTTCTAGCACGGCTTTCTGCGATCAGTGTTTACAGCTCAGAAGCTTGTCGCGCATGACCCATATTTAGTTGTATGCTTATTTGTTTACACGCAACTGTATTTATCCCTGTTTCTTCCCCTTAATAATAAACACGTTTAGGAGCTAGATTATGCCAAGGCTGCAACCGATCCAAATAAAGGATGCGCTTTCTGACAGTGCGCGGGGCAGCGGCACGCACACAGAGAGCGGTTCTGAGCGGCCACGCCCACGCCCTAATGGATTCCGTTGTTAGATTGTTAAAGGCTCTTGGTCGTAGCCTACTTGTTGCGGTGGGGCGCAAGGCACATCTTGGCCGCACAGCACCGACAGTTGGTCGGTGTTCAGTTCTATCATAATAATACGTTTGATAATGATAGATCTATAAGCCTATATTTCTTCAACAGAAAAGGCAAGCTTACCATCTCCCTTTAAATGCGCAATTATTCACTGATTAATGTCCATGAAAAGCCTAGTCATTTAGATACGATATGTAGCATTACTTTGGTGAAAGTCAGGTTACTTTAAATAGTGGTGTTAAAAAGATAAGCAAATTAACGACGTGTGTGATTAGATTAGATTACACTTTATTAAGTGTGTGTGTGTGTGTGTGTGTGTGTGTGTGTGTGTGTGTGTGTGTGTGTGTGTGTGTGTGTGTGTTTACTTTGGCCAGCAGGTGGGGATGTTGTCTCCAGGACAAACCTGTCACCCAGGCTCAGCGATTCACACACACACACACACACACACACACACACACACACACACACACACACACACACACACACACACACACACACACACACACACACACACACACACATACAACACACACACACACACACACACACAGTCAATACACACACATGCACATACACACACAGACACACAAACACAAACACACACACACACACAGTCAATACACACACACACATGCACATACACACACAGACACACTTATTCTCTCGCTCACACATGCACACACATACACACAAACACATACACACACATACACAATCACACACACACACACACACACACAATCACACACACACACACACACACACACACACACACACACACACACACACACACACACACACACATTCAACTTGATATGCATCTCTTAGGTCTTTAAAGGGGTAACTTCACAGACCATTGTCTGAAATTGCTGTGTAATCAAACACACGCATACACATACCCCCCTTACACACACACACACACACACATACACACACACACACATTCACACAACAAAGTCCTTACTTCACCGCAGGTCAACCATATAATGCAGACAAGCGCTACCATGGCAACGGTCAAACTTTGTCAACAGAGAGTGCAGGAGAGAGAGAAAGAGAGAGTGTGCGAGATATACAGACAGTTGTAATAAACGTCTCTAAGTTAGGATTGATAGTGTTGTGTTTGATCCTACGGTGGGAGACTGGACTGAAGACTCACTGCAGGGCTCTACACAACCGCACACACGCTACAGAACCACAGGTTAGTAATGGAACTAACCTGGAATTATACTGGAGAATCTTTAACTTTATACCGGCCAACTTTAACTTGTTTGACTGAGGCAATACAACCTGGAAATTCAGATTTTGGGGGGTATTACATTTTTATAAATAATTTAAAAACACAGTTTTCTGAGTGTAATTTAACTTAGAGTTTATTTAACTTTTAATTACAGAAACGTTTCTTTTTTCCTGACTGGAGGACCTTTAGAATTGTGTTAATTTGATTTACTGCAACTGTAATGCAGTCAGTGGAATTGTTGATATTTCCCAACATAGTACATCAATTAATAATCAATTAGGCTGATTCATTTATTCACAAACGTAATCCCTCTCTCTCTCCCCTTCCTCTTCTCTTATGTACCTCCCTCTTCCAGATGAATGACACTCAGCCACCAGTGGAGGAGGGTCTAGGAGGGGACCATGTTCCCATCGCTCTGTCAGCAGAAGGCCCCGATGCTGGGTCTGAGGGTCCTGGCTCTCCCCCTGCCACAGAGCCCCAGGCTGGGGAGACCCAGGACTCTGTTCGTCCCCCAGATGTAGAGCTCCGGGGCAGTGAGCAGGGAGGTGCTTCCCTCCCAGAGAAGAGACCCCGCGGTGGGCTGGAGAGTCTAGCGGAGCAGCCGGTAGAAACGGATGAAATCCCAAACCACATGATAACCCAAAATCTAAATCCTCCTATTCTTGAGCTGAGAAGAGGTGGGGAACATTTAATGTTGTCAAAACATGACAGAAATATGAATATTAATACCAATTCCACCACCATTGATTAGGAATCTCTCTCTCTCTCTCTCTCTCTCTCTCTCTCTCTCTCTCTCTCTCTCTCTCTCTCTCTATAACTCTGAATATGACAAATTACATTACGCAATTGTTTGTTATGATTGAGTCTACGTCTCATTTTATAGTTGCGTATTGGTGTGTATTTATGTGTATTATTGTGTTTTTTTTATATTTGTGTATGCTTTTCATAAACAGAGTCCATTGCCAAGAGCTATCGGCGAATGGGAGGGCACAATCTAGCAAGAACCAATTACATGGTCTCTCCCATCGCTGGTAACGCCTCCATCACTGGCACCTCGGTAAGCGTTGGAGCACTGTATTGTATTTTTTGTATCAAAGTTTTGACATGTTCTTTCATGTCCTGTTGCCATGGATACGTCTGAAAGCTAAGTCCAGATGTTGGCTGATGTTCTGGTCACGTCGGTCCCCAGGTGTCCGGTAAACGGACCATGGTTCTGTCCAACGAGGCCCGGAGAGAGATGGCCAAACAAGCCCGGGCCCTGAAGGAAGAGAGGAAGGCGGCGCTGGACGGTCGCCACAGGTACCTGATCAGCAGGCTGGCCGACGCCGGGCCCCTGGCGGAGCCTGAGGTGGAGGAAGCTCTCGTCTCAGATGACAAGGTAGAAACACGAGTCAGTTAGTTGGATGAAGAGGTAGAAACACGAGTCAGTTAGTTGGATGACGAGGTAGAAACATGAGTCAGTTAGTTGGATGAAGAGGTAGAAACACGAGTCAGTTAGTTGGATGATGAGGTAGAAATACGAGTCAGTTAGTTGGATGATGAGGTAGAAACATGAGTCAGTTAGTTGGATGAAGAGGTAGAAACACGAGTCAGTTAGTTGGATGATGAGGTAGAAACATGAGTCAGTTAGTTGGATGAAGAGGTAGAAACACGAGTCAGTTAGTTGGATGAAGAGGTAGAAACATGAGTCAGTTAGTTGGATGACGAGGTAGAAACATGAGTCAGTTAGTTGGATGACGAGGTAGAAACACGAGTCAGTTAGTTGGATGAAGAGGTAGAAACACGAGTCAGTTAGTTGAATGACGAGGTAGAAACATGAGTCAGTTAGTTGGATGATGAGGTAGAAACATGAGTCAGTTAGTTGGATGATGAGGTAGAAACATGAGTCAGTTAGTTGGATGAAGGTGTAGAAACCCGAGTCAGTTAGTTGGATGACGAGGTAGAAACATGAGTCAGTTAGTTGGATGAAGAGGTAGAAACATGAGTCAGTTAGTTGGATGACGAGGTAGAAACCTGAGTCAGTTAGTTGGATGACGAGGTAGAAACATGAGTCAGTTAGTTGGATGAAGAGGTAGAAACATGAGTCAGTTAGTTGGATGAAGAGGTAGAAACACGAGTCAGTTAGTTGGATGACGAGGTAGAAACATGAGTCAGTTAGTTGGATGAAGAGGTAGAAACATGAGTCAGTTAGTTGGATGAAGAGGTAGAAACATCAGTCAGTTAGTTGGATGATGAGGTAGAAACATTGGTCAGTTAGTTGGATGAGGTTTATTTGTGTTTAGCAAAGTACAAAAATTTTCCTTGATGATCAAAGTTTTATAGATTTTACAACAAATAAATGCGAAAAGCCAAACATAGGAGGTAATAGCCAGCCAATATGAATAAAGATGTTGTTAATGAAAACTGTTGGCTGGTTCTATGGCCATTAAAACTCTTGTCTCTGGCTCTTAGTTCAGGCTGATAGAGGACTTCTTTGCTGCCAATGGATCCAAAAGGCTTCTTTTTTTCTATCAAGACACAAAACAGGTTTGAATATCTTTGTCTCTTCTCTATTATAGCATTACTCATGCATAATCAATCTCAATGGTTCATTGGTCTCCCCTGCCTTTAGTCGCTTTCTTCTGTCATTTCTTTCCCACGTTTGTTTAAATGTTTCTCTAAATAAAACGTATCCTTATCGTACTTATGTCTCTACTAACCTTATCTTGTTATCTCTTACTCTTACTTCCTACTTCCTTTCTCCCTACCTGGCGCATCGAAATATCTCTCTCTCTCTCCCTCTCTCTGTCTGTCTCTCTCTCCCTCTCTCTCTCCCCCTCTCTCTCTCATCTGTCTGTCTCTGTCTCTCTCTAGTCCTCATCCAATATGGAGGCTGCCAGCAGTGGTCCACCACCCAGAAAGCTCTTCCTAACCACAGGAAGTTCTGAGGTGAGGTCACCAGCACCCACCCATATATATTGCGTTTGGGTTGGTAAGGGTCCTGTGGGGAAACCCAAATGATATCTGACTGTGTAGGTAATCAGTACACCAGTATGGTTACACAGGCTAACTCCCAGTGACGAGCACTCAACAGATGGGAAGCTCACAGAAGGAATGTGTTGAAAATGACTGACGAAAACTGATGGAAAGTTTGCCCATGAGTTAGCTCGAAAGTCAACTACAACATGTTTATATCTGACAAGTCATAGTATTAACACCATATATAGTATAAGCACAAGTATCATTTTAGAAATGACAAATA
>JACYXH010000396.1:1570000-1572500 GCA_026745465.1 Lota lota | reverse complement strand
CCGGGCCAATCAGGGACCGGGTCAATGTGGATGACGTAACCGGGCCAATCAGGGACCTGGTCGTAGTGGATGACGTAACCGGGCCAATCAGGGACCGGGTCGTAGTGGATGACGTAACCGGGCCAATCAGGGACCGGGTCGTAGTGGATGACGTAACCGGGCCAATCAGGGACCGGGTCGTAGTGGATGATGTAAAATACAGGCCACAGCTGGCAAAACAGAAATGGCGTCTCCCGAAGCAATGAGTGCTAACGTTAACATTGGAAAAGAAAACACAGCCATAAGTGCAGTAATTGCAGAAATAGACTCAATAAAAACGATTAAACAGGAAGAAGCGTAGGCAAGAGCGGAGTTTCTTAGCGTAAAATATGTTTTCACCGTTCTTCCGACTGGATTGTTACCCTGATTGGCTGAAGGAGTTTGTCTGTCTTCAGGCAACACAAATATACGCATACATGTGAATATGCACACACATGTATGCACACACTCATGCACGTGCACACTCATGCACACCCACTCACATGCATGCACACACATGAACATAAACACCCATGCATACGTACAACCGCACACAACATGCTCACACTCATACACGTACACATACCTGAACCCAGGCACACATGCAGGTACACAAACACGCACACTCACACACACACACACACACACACACATGCACACACACACATACACACGCACGCACACACACACACACATGCACACACACACATACACACGCACGCACACACACATGCTTCTGGATCACAATTGGTGATATAGAAAATCTCCAAGCTCAAAATAAATGGAAGATTCAACAACGACCAATGGGTTTACCGGAAAGCTCCTCTCTTCTCTTCTTCAGCCAATGACAGTGAGCTGGTGGAGCGTCTGGAGGGCGTTATCTCGGTGTGGACCAATCAGATCAGGCAGGTGTTGACCGAGAGCGAGCAGATGAGGAAGGAGGCCGACGACATTGGACCGGTCGCAGAGCTGGAGCACTGGAAGAGACGCATGACCACATTCAACAGGTCCATACACACACACACACACACACACACACACATGCACGCACGCACGCAAACACACACGCACGCACGCACGCACACACACATTTAAGTCTATCCTTGGCCCCAAACTGGTTAATATGTTTTTTTTTGTCCATTTGTGTGTGTGTGTTTGTTACAGTCTGATGGAGGAGGTGAAACGCCCCCTGGTGAAGAGGATTCTGGGAGTTCTACAGGTGGCCAAGTCCAAAACCATACGCACCTGGAGAGAACTGGTCAGTACCAACCACGTGTCACACTATTGTAGACACACCCCATTTGCTCCAGAGAGCAAAGCAACTTGAAAGTAGGCTGATTTGCTCGTGCGAGGTGGGGTGGTGGTTCTAATGGGTTGACAGTCTGGTGTACTGATAGATGGAGGGGTGTTTGGTATTGGTTAAACTGGGATCCAGCAGTCCTACTTTGTGACAGCAGAACCTCTGGGGGGAGACTGCACAGAGCCTGGGACGGAACCCAAATACTGCAAGGGGCGGAGCTACACCTTGTTTCCTGTTTTGTTACGGAGATATTCTACCGAAGTGAAACTGATTTGATGCTGGGACGAAGCTTTCAGAAGGGAATTGTATTTCTACAGTGGCCAGTCTACCCGGTGTTGATTTGAAACCTTCACAGACACTTGTTTACTGTTTACTGTTACTACTGCTGGCCGAGTTTGCGTCACTGTTAATAGCCAACTACGTGCTTACAGATCCCCGCTTCCAGCGACATGATTGGTTGAAACAAATATGAAGCAAAAAAAATAAAAATGAATGCCCAGTTCATCCAGATTTGAGCTGATCTGCCATCAGACTTTAGCTATTAATCTAAAGCAGGATTTGTGAGACTAGGTCTTGGTAGGCCGGTGAGTTGATTATTATAAGGTTCACGGAGCTGCTTGGTCCTGTTGTCAGGATGGAAACATCACGGTGGTGGCTAATGAAGCTAAGAACAACGTCCGCTACCTCTACACCCTGGACCGCTTCTTCGGACCCCTAGGGAAATCCACCCCAGTAAGTCATACTGTGTTGTGTATTTCTTTCTTTCTTTTGTTCGCTTTTTGTTTCATTTGCTCTCTGTCCCTTCTCCCTTCCTTCCTTTCTTTCCTCCCATGCTCTGCTATCAGCCATTTTCAACGTTTGTTACACTTACTCTTTCTCGTTTGGAAGCTGATTTCCCATCCTCCCCTTCTTCTCCACCCCCCTCCCTGTATCTCTCTATTCCCCCCCCCCCCTCCCCCTCCCATTAGACCAGCGTGCTGGACCACATCCCCAGACTGATGGCCAGTGTCCGGATGATCCACGTCGTCTCCCAGTTCTACAACACGCCGGAGCGGATGACCTCGCTGTTCGTCAAGGTCACCAACCAGATGATCAGCACCTGCAGGGCCTACCTGACGCAGGGCGTGGCCAAAGTCTGGGACCACAGCAGGTAGGCCTGCACTTCGTCCACGCCCGATCTGT
>JACYXH010000396.1:1525000-1567500 GCA_026745465.1 Lota lota | reverse complement strand
TCTGTCTCTCTCTGTCTCTCTCTCTCTCTCTCTCTCTCTCTCTCTCTCTCTCTCTCTCTCTCTCTCTCTCTCTCTCTCTGTGTCTCTCGCCCAGGTGTCAGGCAGGATCATGTGGTGTCGCCAGCTGTACAGGAAGATGGAGGCTCCCATGTTGGTGCTCCGGGAGAAGCTAGACCTCCTCAAGGTAGCTCCTCAAACCTTCCGGAACATGAAGTAGACATGAACCAGATTCCAAACACACCACCTTGTAAAAGTCACCGTTGTTAAGGGTCAACACATTTGATTGATTGATTGATTGATTGATTAACTTTATTAATCCCTCAAGACGCAAACTTAATATGATATACATTCAGTGTCGGCATTACCAGCAATGCCAATGTATTCCTATGGGGTTGAGAGTTGAAGCCCAACGTGGCACTGGCACAGGCTTGCGAACCGCTTGGTTTTTCCACTTTTAAGCTGCACTCAAAGTTCTAACGACTTTAACTTTGACCTGGTTGACGCTGACCTCTAGAAGCGTATCAGATTGCAGCATTGTTTGACGTTCTAAAACCAACGGCTTCCTTCATTTCCAAATATAAATACATTTTTCCATGGTTTTGTGATTAAAAAGTGTTGAACTCTTGTCTGTTAGCTGACTATATTCTGAACACCCAACATTTGTTGATCGAATTAAAGTCAGTTACTTTCGTTGTTGTTGCTATGAAAGTAAGCAAAGTCTTCCAGGATTGGTCAGTTTGATAAGCCCCCAGGTTATTGTTGACATTGTCTATGTCGAGATGTTAATCAGCCATGACCTTTGTTCAATTCACCCCTTCTCACGTTGGCGGTGCGTCCCGAAATTGGGCAGTTGGTGAGAGTGTCGAGCAGCTCCATTAGCTGTATCTTTGTTTTGTCCGCCAAAAGTTAGCCCATACCAACTGCCCTGGTGAGGTAGTTTTATCCAATAGTGCCCACAAACAAAATGTCCACAAGTTTTGATTCTGCGTTTACAAGCCATTGCGCATGATGGTCATGGCTGATTTACATCGCAACATAGACAATGTCAACAAATAAATCAAATCAAATCCTTAAAGACAAGGATGGGAACGCAACAAACAAATGGTCTATTGGTCTAATCATTGTCTAACAAATAGCTGTCTGTCTGTCTATCTGCCTGTGGGTGTGTGTGTGTGTGTGTGTTTGTCCATCTGCCCACCTGTCTGTCTGTCTGTCTGTCTGTTTGTCCACCCTGCTCTCTTCATCTCTGTGTGTCTGCCTTTGTGTCTGCCCGTCTTTCTGTCCATCCATTCGTCATTTGATCTGTCTACCTGTCTGCCTGCCTGTCTGCCTGTCTGCCTGTCTGCCTGTCTGTCTGTCTGTCTGTCTGTCTGTCTGTCTGTCTGTCGGTGTGTCGGTGTGTCCATCCACCTGTCTGCCGTCTGCCTGCCTGTCTGCCTGTCTGCCTGTCTGTCTGTCTGTCGGTGTGTCCATCCACCTGTCTGCCTGTCTGCCTGTCTGTCTGTCTGTCGGTGTGTCCATCCACCTGTCTGCCTGCGTGCCCCCCAGGGGCCTGAGATGACTAATGTGATCAGGAGCTACAACAGGATGGCGGTGGTGCTGGTGGAGTACGAGGCTCTGTATGTGCGCGGGTGGAGCCAGGCCGCTGAAAGCAGCCGACATCGGCTCAGCGCCTCGCTGCTGGTCCGGACCGACACCTCCAAGGTACACACACACACACACACACACACACACACACACACACACACACACACACACACACACACACACACACACACACACACACACACACACACACACACACACACACACACACACACACACACACACACACACACACACACACACACACACACACACACACACGAATGCACGCACGCACACACACAGATATGTTATGTGTTATCGTTGTGAACAGTGGTGACTGGTCAAATGATGTCTTGTCGTATGTTGTTTATTATATGTTACATGTATACATGCCTTGAATTGAATTGAATTGAATTGAATTTCACAAAATCAAACTCCATCCTCCATTCTGTAGTTGTTATATGGTTACGCTGCTGTATATATCCTGCTGTGTCATTGTCATTCAGTTTGATTAAATCGTTTATTCTAACCGTCCTGTGTCTTTCCCAGGAGGTCTTAGTGAACCTTGACCCCATGGTTCTGGAAGTGCTGCAGGAGTTCTGGTATTTGACCAAACTGGGCCTGGTGGTACCGAAGGTTGTCGTGGCGATGAGCTCCAGAGAGCAGCACATCAAAACTCTGTATCAGCAGTGAGTTGTGTACAATGCTGTCTACAATCGTGTTCTATTCCGTTCTGTTCTATTCGTTCTGTTCTGAGTTAAGTTCTGTTCTCTCCTCTCCGATCTTCTACTCTTCTCTACTCTTGTCTTCTGTGCTCTCCTCTCCTCACCTCTCCTCGCCTCGCCTCGCCTCGCCTCGCCTCGCCTCGCCTCGCCTCTCCTCTCCTCTCCTCTCCTCTCCTCTCCTCTCCTCTCCTCTCCTCTCCTCTGCTCTCCTCTCACTATCTAATCTGTCCTGACTTTAGTGTGTTGTGGTTGTCTTGTATCTCCAGGTTGGTGAAGATGCTCCAGGACTACAGGGAGATATTGGCCAGGATCCCGGCTATCCTCTCCCCCCTGATGGAGCCCTTCATCGGCCGCGTGGAGGCGGCCCTCTCTCCTGGACTCACAACCCTCTGCTGGAGCACCATCAACACTGAAACATGTATGTATGGACGGATGGTCGGACGATAGATAGATGGATGGACAGATTGATAGACAGATTGAGTGTAAGTGTTCTATCACAGGGGTTATCAAGCTGGATCACAGAATAACCACAATAAACAATTTTACACAGAAAATGTTTTCTAAAATGTATATACATGACTTGTCTTTTTCATTTCATCGTTAGTATGTTTGAAGACTGAAAAGGGGAATCGTAGACGGACATCGCCAGACCAATTCACAAATGCGTATTAGTCTAGAACCTCTCAGTTCATTTTAGATTTCCAAGGGGCGTTATCAATAGGGGCAGACCAAAATGCCTCTGGACACACTTGGACACCAACCAAACACAGCAATGCAACATGTGACACATCAGGGGCAGCCATCTTGGTAGTTTATTAAATGCCTCAACGGCGCTCCCACTAGGCGCTCCTCTGTACAGTCATCATATTAAACCGGCCCTATAAATGCTTGTGATGTGCTTCATCTGCTAGAAGTCTATCTGAATGGGTTCCTCTGGCTTTAAATGCTCTGGCATTTAATATGCCAGAGCAAATTAAACATGAGCTTGCAGATTCGTCTGGCTCCCAGGCTAGGGGATTCAAGAAATGATAAACAATATACATAGAGCAATACTGATAATCAAACATTTCTGGCGGTAACGCACGGTAATGAAAAAGATTGCTTACTTTTTTCCTGGGCAAAAGGTACCTCCAGAGGTCGGTCACACATATCATAGATGCAATACACATGCTTTACTCTGGTTGTCTGTTCGTCTGTCTTATCAGTCATAGAGAACGTCTACATGGCCCTGAGGGAACTGGATCAGGTGGCCAAGGTCGCCATGGACACCCTGGAGTGTCGCGTCGAGCGGGTCCTCCAGGACATGGGGTCCTGCCGCCTGTTGGAGCTGCCCGCGGATGTGCCCGTCAGGCCCGACGACTTCCTGCAGCAGGCGGAGGGCTCGGTGGGATCGGCCGCTCTCGCTCTCCGCGGGTGAGGTCCTCCCCCCTGCACCGCATTCACTGTGAAGCCTGTGTTCTTCATGGGGGGGGGGGGGTTAATCTACCGTCAAGGCTCCTTAGTAACATGGAGCGACGGCATTTCGTGGAACTTATACTTACTATAGTTATTTGTTATACATGATGTGGCAGTTGCTCCTAGGTGGCTCTTAGTGGGCTCCTCCGACACCCGGACACTGGGAGTTGTTGATGAAACCAGTTAATTGTAGGGATGTAAGAGTGTTCCAAGCAGGTGTTCAATGCGGACGTGTCCGAGCTCTACCTGAGTGTGAGTGTGGTTGATGGCTGGTTCGTCCTGGTTGCATTGATTGCCCAATGCACCGCATGTGTGCAGCCTCACCCAGCCCCATCAGTCTGACTCGGGCCGGGTGAGGCTACTTTAACCAGCCATCAACCACGCGCGCCACACGTGGTATTACATAGTACAGGTCCTCCGGGACAAACTCCAGTGTAGTGTGTACAGTGTCATGTTATATTGTTATATGATATTGTGTGTTTGTAGGCAGAGTCAGCAGGTTGAAAAGTACGTGTTTGAACTGACGGAAGAGCTGAAGAGGAAGATGAAGCCAACAGAGACTGTTAATCTAGAGGTGTGTGCTCATACACACGCACACGCACACACACGCGCACACACATGCACACACACACACACACACACACACATATACACACACACACACACACACACACACCTTTTAAGGATTCTTCTCTCCTCCCCTCTCCAGGGGTCCTACCAGTGTCTCCATCCAGATGTGAAGCAGAAGACCAGATGTCAGGAGTGTCTTCCCTGTCGCTTCTTCAACCTGATCGGACACGTATGCCAGCGGAACACTGATGCCTTGCTGAGAGGTCGGAGGAAAACACAAACCCCTTTGTTTTCTTCTAGCCTTATTGTTATTTTTTATGATACTGCTTTACACCACCTCCTATCTATCCTAGATGGTCTAATTATAATAGTTAATGTATTGTATGACTGTTAGTGTATTACTGCACCTATTCAGTACTTTGAGTTAAAGGTAATTCATATGGACCCAAAGCATATCCTGAATTCATGTAATGGAGTAACTAGGAGTTTCTATGGAGCAAAGCTTAGTAAGTACTGCAATGTAGATCAGATAGATCACAATAAGGAACAAGAAATTCTGATGCAAATACTTCAGTCATGGTCTCTTCTGGGTTAAAAGGAGCAGGGGGGGGTGGTGTGTGTATGTGTGTTTTTTGTCTTTCCTAAATAGAGAAGTATTGTAGCCCAACCCCCCTCTGTCTCCAACCAGCCACCAGGTTCTCTCTGGAGGCTTTCAGGAAGAGGTTGCACGTGATCAACTCCTACCCCACCTCCTCCTCCTCCTGGTCCTCCAAGGGCCAAGCTGGTCCCTCTCCCCTCTTCAGGGCCGCCATCCAGCTGACCATCCCCAACATAGTGCTGCGACCCAGCCTGGAGGACATACAGGTACGTGTGTGTGTGTGTGTGTGTGTTGATCAATAGCCTTCCCTTTTAGATTCGTTTTCAGTGTATCTTTATGATCAATATGATGATCATGATCAATTGATCAATGATCAATTAAATATTCATTTAATTGTTAATAATCTGTATATTTAGGCTCCATGGTGGATTGCTATTTTTTTTAATTGTGTGTGTGTGTGGGCGTATCTGTGTGTGTGTGTGTGTGTGTGTGTGTGTGTGTGTGTGTGTGTGTGTGTGTGTGTGTGTGTGTGTGTGTGTGTGTGTGTGTGTGTGTGTGTGTGTGTGTGTGTGTGTGTTCGTGTCTCTGTATGTGTGTGTGTGTGTGTCTGTATGTGTGTGGTGTGTATCTGTATGTGTGTGTCAGGCTACGGTGAACAAGGTGGTTAACATTGTCTTGTCCATGGCTAAAGACATCCCCTTGTGGACATTCTCTCACCTGCACCACAAGCAGCTCCAGGTACAGCTCCACCTTCACATGCTACTATGCAGAGGCCTCATTTGCATATCATTTAAATAATTTAAATATCTCTACTGTTTCCCTCCTCTCCTCTCTACTGTTCTTCCATGTTACTATGTGTGTCATATCACTTTTCTCTTACGTCTCTCTCTCCTATTCCTTATGTCTCTCTCTCTCTCTCTCTCTCTCTGTCTCTGTCTCTGTCTCTGTCTCTGTCTCTCTCTTTCTCTCTCTCTCTCTCTCTCTCTCTCTCTCTCTCTCTCTCTCTCTCTCTCTCTCTCTCTCTCTCTCTCTCTCTCTCTCTCTCTCTCTCTCTCTCTCTCTCTCCCAGGTGGAGCAAGCAGCTCTGCGGGACGCTGGAGACGACAGTCCTATCAAGCAGCTGGTCCTGAGGCCTCTGGATCGGCAGCTGGCCGAACACAAGGACGTCACCAAGTCAGTTCCCATAACATGCTCTCTCTGGCACCCACTAGTGGCTGATTCTTAAAACAGTACACATTTCATTACAATTGTAAGGAATGGAGCGTTAACGTGATGCTCCACACAGTATTATATTTTCAAGCTTTTCTTCTCGTTAATCTCAACAAGTGCCTAAAGATTATTGAAAGGTACTATATATCAAATGTATTGTTATTATTATTATTATTATTAACAATACACCTTCACACTGCTAGCTCTATATACATATATATGTCAAAAAATACATAATATATAATAATATATCATATTTTATACAATATGTTATTCAGGGATGTTTCTTCTGCCTCTTGAGAGGTAAATGACGGCACATTGTTTGTAGTTGATATGTCTGTCTCTCTGTCTGTCTGTCTGTCTGTCTTTGCCAGGTCTGTTATCCAGTTGGGCTCTGTGGTTTCCTCTCTCAAGACTCAAAGTACCAACACGCTCACACAACTAGCCCACTTCTCCACCCTCTGGAACCAGGTCTGTGTGATTTACACACATATTGTCAGAGTTGTATGTGTATGCGTGTATGTGCATGTGTGTGTCTGGAAGTGTTTATGTTCTGTGCATATATATATGTGTGTGTTGTGCATTCACATGTGTTTCTGTAGAGTTGTGTAACTGCGTTTCTCGTGTGTACCTAGGATCCAGAGGAGCAGGTGAAGAGCTTCCTGGAGACAGAGCCCTCCCTGACTGAGTTCAGCTCCCAGATCTCACACTACTCTGTACGGCAACCATGACTGTCCTCTACCGTACTGTACTGTAGTCAAAGCCAAAAGTGTTTTTATCAAATGCACAGTATAACACATTGTGAACAGTGAAATTCTTAGGACATGGAAGCAAGTAGGCATAGAAATCCTTGTTATATATATTTTTTAAAGGGTCATAAATAAGTGCAAAAATAGCAAAGAAAATGGTAGAATACATATAAAGAGTAGGAGTGCCGAGGAATATGAAAATTGAATTGTGGTGGTGTACATTGAAAGGCCATAGGACATC
Organism: Lota lota; assembly: GCA_026745465.1. Lineage (NCBI taxonomy): Eukaryota > Metazoa > Chordata > Actinopteri > Gadiformes > Lotidae > Lota > Lota lota. Next base: position 1,560,366 of record JACYXH010000396.1, on the reverse strand, counting down.
TCTCTGTCCCATCTGTCCGTCTCAAAACCCATGGCTGTGTTACTGTAACACTTGGCAGCATTATAGGTGTCAAATATCATACAAAGAAGACTGTACTCGTTATAGTTTGGACCAGGGGTCCCATAACGCTTTCATGCCGTGTCCCACCCATGTAGGTACTTTTTTGGCACAGGACCCACCACATATTTTGTGCAGTAAAATAAGCAATAGTCTCAAGACTGTTTAAAAACAAAAGAGGGATATTTAACATTTCTCTATTTGTATTGCTCTTAAAAGCAACATACCCTGTTTTCACTCTTAGGTCGTGACCCCCCAGTTTGAAAACCACTCGTTTAGAAAACCCTGGTGGTCAATCTATGTATGTCCAGTATGTCAGTACATGCAATCCTGGTGTCTCCCCTGCGTGTAGAAGCTGGAGGCCCAGATCGAGGAGCTCCCCGGCTCCTTCACGGTGGGCTCCGTGCTGCTGGACACGGAGCAGCTGAAGCTCTCGCTCACCCAGGAGTGCCGCGTGTGGAAGCGGGCGTTTGGCGCCGCGCTCAACCACCAGGCGTCGGCGCGGATGGACGAGGTGTTCTCCTTCATCGAGAGCCTGACCAAGCGCCTGCAGCGGCCCGTCGGAGACCTGGAGGACGTGCGGGAAGCCATGTCGGCGCTGAGGGAGGCACGCCGGCCGGGCGATCTGTCCCATTTATATTCTTTTATTATATATTTATTTACCTCTTTGTTTCTCCCAACGGTGCAGCTCAATCCTGCAGTAGTTTTGCTTTTCTGTTAGTTTCACTTTCACTTTTGAATTAGCTTCACTTTAGCTTTCATACAAGTTTCTCTTTCCCTTTTATAGTAGTTTAACTTTCACTTTTGTACTAGTTTCACTTTCACTTTTCCATTAGTTCACTTTATTGTACATGTTAAATGCATACAGTTGATCATTACCTTGAATCTCTAGTCATCCAGTCAAAGTATTTTGCACACTTGCACCTTAACTCATTGTTCTGGCCACCCATAATCCCTCGATCCTTGTGTGTGCGTGTGTGTGTGTGTGTGCGTGCGTGTGTGTGCGTTTTCCCCTCTTTGCTGTGTTTCAGGTGCGTGAGGCGGAGATCCGCATCGACGGCACCATCGGGCCGGTGGAGGAGTCCTTTGCCCTCCTCAACAAGCACCAGCTGTCCTTCAGCGACGGCAGCGCAGAGCGGGTGGACGGACTCAGCTACGCCTGGAAGAACCTCAATGCTCTGGTACACAAACCCCCCCCCCCTCCCCCCAAACACGAAGCATACTATGGAGAGCTACTTGGACAACTCCCCCCACAAGAAGTCCCACCTCCATGCGATTAGTACCCAATCGGACAGCGATGCCCCGATCCATGTAAACATATGTTGCAGTTCAAGAGAGCTCAACCTGTGTGATGCTGGGACATACAGGCCATCTGGTGGACACCGAATCCAAAGTACCTGGGTGCATACATTCTTAGCATGGGTGAAGTAATGAATAAACGGGCTGTCCATGGCTGACCCATGCTGGAGTACATTATTTTACAAAAAAGGGATAGCCCCGAAGTATCCTGCTTAAACGACAGTTACCAACAATGAATGATATTTCTTACTTTCCTCTATAGTAATATAATAGTTTTTTTATTGACTTAATCAGCTGAAATTTTAATATTTGGGCATTTCTTCTCTGCATTGTGAGGTTAAAGTCTGGTCGATAGTTATGTTAGACTGTTAATGTTGGATTTGTAGCGCATTGATTCAGAACTGTTAAAAGGCAGAGTTGTCCCGCTTTTGAAAATGAATATACACCCTTAGAACGATTTTGACGAATCAGGATCAAGTGTTGAACAATTCTGTGGTCTAATCTATGATGTCTTCCTGCTGTGTTGTCTCCCCAGGTCATTGAGAACCAGAACACCCTGGTTAAGATCCAACCCACCATGAAGGCAGATCTCCTGTCTGGTGTGGAAGCCTTTCAGACCGAGGTCGGGAAGTACTATGGAGACTACGACCAGAGGTACACAAACACACACAAACATGCATTGAAACTTTCACAAACACGCACGCACACACTGTCAAGTAATGTTGATTCATCGGTGTCCAGACATACTAGAAGGCATGAGACGTAAGGGATGTTACTATTAATCATACTTTATATAAACCTAAGCACTATTTTCATTATAACTGAGCACTGTTTTATCATAAAATATAAAAGCACTTATAAGTAATACACTGGTCATGATCGGCAGTGAAACAATGTATGTTTTACTATATAACACTGGGCACCTATGTGAAGAGCTATAACCGATGCACATTGTATGTTTTACTATATTCATATGTATGTCATACTGTATAACCATACATACTATAAGTAATGCACTAGCCACAATGCTAAAGCACTCGGGAGTATCTCATAAGATGAAGAAACAGGTTTATGATACAAGAAGTACATGTACTGCATATAATGTTAGTAAACCCGGTTGGCATGTGCAAACTATGCTGTTGCTAGCGATAGTATAACACTGTTAACTAGGGTACATGGGCTCACCATCAGGTCTAATGTGACTTACAGATCTCTGAGGATAATTACTGTTTTATGTGTTGTATCATGCGCGGTATTGTTAGTGTTGGAAACCAGCTAACGGTTTTATGTATTGTATCATACGTGGTATCATTATTGTTTGGAGAAACCACCTAAATTGTCTTACGTGGAAAAGATAGCCAAGCCGGTGAGGGGTGGAAAGTGCAAAAAAGAGCAAGTAAACCACTAACTAGAAGAGTAGCCAACATCAGCAGAAGAACACCAGCTGCGGTTCATATAGTTGACAAAATGGAGGATAGCATAGGTGATGTCAGCATAATTAGGTGATGACAGCATCATAAATAAGTAATAAAAGGGCGTGGACTGGTCAAGGTCATATCTGTTCTATAAAAAGGCCTGCCCGGGGCAGGAATAGCGAGGAATCCTAGCCACGGGGGCTCCATGCAGGACGGCCACCTAAAGTCCGGAGAAGAAGAAATACAAAAAAGACTTAGAACGGATTCTGAAAAGAAGAGAAGAGAGATTCTTCTCAAAAACTTCTATCAGCCTCGCATTTTTACCAGAAGCTAGCCTTGACCGCCCAATCTCCGGAGAGGATTCCTCCCATAGCCCTAAGAAGCTATGAAGGCTTACAGCTGCGGGCACACAGAAGAATTACGGACAGAAAAAACAAATATAACTTTTTCGGCCATGATCCAAGAAAAGTTTTTCTCCTCTTTCCCCGGCAATTGATACGGCTCCGCACCACAAGTAAGCAATATGTGTGATGGTTGTTTTAACCTTTACTTTAGATTGCTTATGGATAGTATATTTTTAATCATTCTGTTTTTTATTCTGTTACTTTTTATTAAGGGCTTTTTCAGCTTTATGCAATGTTCCCCCATGTAATCCAGCAGGTATATCAGGAAATAAAATCATTTAACCATTTTTCATCGGCCGACGCCCTCTTCTTTCGGACAACGGTAGAGACGGAACAAGCATCGTGATTCTAAGAGGTTACCTAGTCCTCGTTCAAGAAACATATCCCTAGAGTTATTCCCTTCCAAACTCTTAAACAAATCCCAGCAAACGTCCAAGTGCACAGGTCCCAGGGGAGAGCTACTACACAGACGCGATCGGCAGCCACGGTCCTGGCCAGGGTTATGCCCAGAGGTGGGGCGCCGGAGTAAGCGGGGTAGGTGTCTGGTATACAGTAGTTAGGGGCTGGGCGAATCTCCCCACCAGCTTGTTCACAACCGTTACAGGACAACAAGCTTCACAAAGTGACGGATCTAACACTTGGCGCCCAACGTGGGCCACGACGAAGAAGTGAATCGTTGTGCTCAGGAACCCCCAGCTGTGAGAACGAACTCAGAAGAACCAGGGAGAAGCGTGCCAAGACGAGGACACTCTACGCCGGGAAGAGAGAAGCGTGCCGAGACGAGGACGCTCTTCGCCGGGAAGAGAGAAGCGTGCCGAGACGAGGACGCTCTACGCCGGGAAGAGAGAAGCGTGCCGAGACGAGGACGCTCTACGCCGGGAAGAGAGAAGCGTGCCGAGACGAGGACGCTCTACGCCGGGACTGAGTGAAGTGCATGGCTGGACAGTGAACGACCCGTGAGTGCATGCAGTAGCGAGCAGCCTCGAAACCAGGTGGGAAGTCTGTGGTTAGCAGACGCCACCGCCGGTGCTGTACAAGACAGACCAGGAGTTCCGACGTCGAAAGAAAACGAAAAGGAAGAAATATAGGTACCCGTAGAACTGAAGACTGATCATCGAAACTGTTCTGACGGCAGCATAACCAAAGAAGTCTCCTTCTCTCCCCTGCTCAAAGCGCAAAGAGAGGCCCAGAGTGGGAGACAACTCGATATGGCGAACCGCCAAGAAGATGACGACTATACGGGAAAAAAGCCAGGGGATTCTCCGGGCAGTGCGCCAGCAACCTTGACGGCTGGACAAGAGATAAGAGAAATACAGAGAGAGGACTTAGAGGAAGAATCAGAAGACAGCAGTAATGAATTAGAAGAAGAGAGCAGAGAAAAAGCCCCAGCAACAACACCACTCATGCTACCAACTCAAAAAAGCAGGTCATGCAGAATGGTGTTGTACGGAGAAGGGCCTCATACGTGGGACACAACCGTACGGAAAATGACGGAGAGATTACATTCGATGAGCCCCGGGATATTCTATGTGGCTATTCGGGTTGGGTTTTTAGCTAAGATAAGGAAGGTAAAATCCATTTGTGTAGATTTGGAATACGGTAGCCTAACCAAAAACTTCAGGAATACACTAGTACAGGTGGTATGTGATGCCTTACGTTACAAACTGAAGCCAGTGGCTATTAAAGCTGCCCAAAAAGAAAAAAAAGAGAGACAGAAAATTCCCCTGGCGAAGAGTCTGAACAAGAACCCGAACCTCCCGTTAGAAACCCGGTCGAAGAACCCCTAGTAGTAGCGCCCGGCCCCAGTTACCAACTTCAGGGGACTGCCCGATCGGATCCACCAAAACCCCAACTGTTGGGACCCATTAGCCCCTTACAAGGGCTCCAACTGTTAAATTTAGCAGTACCAGAACCAGGACAGAATGAAGATCGAATTAGATATCTGAAAAGAGGGTGGGCAAAGGTAAAGAACAACCAAGATTGTGGAGAAGCTGCAAACCGCTTATGGCTAGGGAAAGTTACGGGAGAAGACGTGAGTGACCAAGAACCTGCCCAAGCACATTTTGACAGAATGGTGACCATTGTCGAAGTGGATGAAGAAGATGACCTGATCCAGCGAAGTCAAGAGGCCCTGAATAACAGACAGCCGTATGGTATCACATACTAAGCCAAGTCGCAAGCAAAAGGACATTGCCGGTGCTAAAAAAGATACTGGCAGGGCAAAGATCTGAGGTGACTTTCTTGTGTATGACGGCCGATGACGTTACCCAAAGAGAGATAGATAGGGCCGTTAGGAAATTGGACTGTGAGGAACATCTAATTAGAGAAAAGAGGAATAAAGGAGCACTGCCCACGAACTATGGTCAAGGGGGAAGGATGAAGCGGGAAAGTGCCCCACCGACCCAGCGAGCACCTGGGAAGGAGGATAGGAACTGTTAAGGTTACGGACTAGGACCCAAATGCAGACACACAACGAGAAGGGAGCGGGTAGAAAAATTATTTATTGTCAACAGTACAGACAAGGGCTAGGCAGGCGGGTAGTCGAGCAGGCAGAGGTTCGGTGGCAGGCGGATGGCAAGCAGGCCGAGGGACGTAGGCGGGCGGTCAGGCGAGGTTCGGCAACGGTAGGCAGGCAGACAGGCAGGGACTAGGCAACAGGCGGGTGGTCGAGAAGGCAAGGGTTCGGCAATGGTAGGCAGGCAGGCAGGGACTAGGAACAGGAACAGGAACAGGAGCGGAACCCGTAATGGGAACTAGAGAGACTAAAAGGCGGGGACGAAGTTTCCGTGAGAAGTGAACAAACGAACTAGCACTGGCTGTGTGGGGAGCCAGTGCTTAAGTACTGTGTGGGGTGATTGATAATTGAGTGCAAGTGTTGGTAATCAGAGGGAGCATGTGGGGTAATGGAGGCAGGGTGACACTAGATGACGGGATTGGACAGAACACGGGAGAGGGTGTGACAGTACCCCCCCCCTCAACGGACGCCTCCAGGCGAACGTACGACAAGGGAGGGTGCTGGCGGTGGAAATCGCGGGTTAGGGAGGCGTCCAGGATGCGACTCAGAGGAAGTCAGGATCGCTCCTCAGGTCCGTAGCCCTCCCAGTCTACCGGATACTGGTTTCGTCGGCCGCGACGACGCACATCAAGGAGGCGTCAGACCGAGTACGCCGGAATGTTTTCGATCAACCGGGGAGGAGGCGGCGCCGGAGAGGGAGGAGACAGCGGACTAGAGGACCGGGCCCTTTTCCCGGAAGAGAACTGTGGGGCCGGTAGCCGGCGCTTGGGACCAGGAGGCAACTGCTGCTGGGGCTGGGACTTGAGGCCAGGAGGCCGCTGGGGCTTGGGACCAGGAGGCAACTGCTGCTGGGGCTCAGGGCCAGGAGGCCACTGGGGCTTGGGACCAGGAGACAACTGCTGCTGGGGCTCAGGGCCAGAAAGCCGCTGGGGCTTGGGAGCAGGAGGCAACTGTTGCTGGGGCTCAGGGCCAGGAGGCCCCTGGGGCTTGGGACCAGGAGACAACTGCTGCTGGGGCTCAGGGCCAGGAGGCCGCTGGGGCTTGGGACCAGGAGACAACTGCTGCTGGGCCTTTGGACCAGGAGGCAGCTGTTCCTGGGGCTCAGGGCCAGGAGGCTGCTGGGGCTTGGGACCAGGAGACAACTGCTGCTGGGGCTCAGGGCCGGGAGGCCGCTGGGGCTTGGGACCAGGAAGGCAGCTGTTCCTGGGGCTCAGGGCCAGGAGGCCGCTGGGGCTTGGGACCAGGAGACAACTGCTGCTGGGGCTCAGGGCCGGGAGACCGCTGGGGCTTGGGACCAGGAGGCAGCAGCTGCTGGGGCTGGGGCTTGGAACCCGGAGACCACAGCTGATGGGGCTTGGAACCAGGAGGCCACAGCTGCTGGGGCTGGGGCTTGGAGCCCGGAGTCCACGGCTGCTGGGGCTGGGAGCCCGGAGATCACGGCTGCTGGGGCTGGGGCTTGGAGCCCGGAGACCACAGCTGCTGGGGCTTGGAACCAGGAGGCCACTCCTGCTGGGGCTTGGAACCAGGAGGCCACTCCTGCTGGGGCTTGGGGCCAGGAGACCACTCCTGCTGGGGCTTGGGGCCAGGAGACCACGGCTGCATGGACTTGGGGCCAGGAGACCATGGCTGCAGCTGGGACTTGGAGCCAGGGGACCATTCCTGCTGGGGCTTGGGACCAGGAGACCACGGCTGCAGCTGGGGCTTGGGGCCAGGAGACCAAGGTTGCAGCGGGGCTGGTGGCCACGAGGCTGCTGCTGCAGGGGGGGCTGGTGGCCACGAGGCTGCTGCTGCAGGGGGGGCTGGTGGCCACGAGGCTGCGGCTGCGGGGGGGGGGGGGGCTAGTGACCACTGGGGTGCTGCTGCAGGGGGGGCTGGTGGCCACGAGGCTGCTGCTGCAGGGGGGGCTGGTGGACCACGAGGCTGCTGCTGCAGGGGGGGGCTGGTGGCCACGAGGCTGCTGCTGCAGGGGGGGCTGCTACCGGGATTCGCCTCCCCTGGATAGCTGTCGTAAGCTCTCGCAGGGAGGAAGCGATCGCCGTCAGAGTCTGGTCGGTAGAGGAAAACGAGACAAACGGTATTCCCAGGCGGGAATAAGCCTGGCGTAAGGAATCCGTGTCTGCTGGGTCCATCTTGGGCCCAAAACCAAAGAAGCAAAGGCACCCTATGAGAAAGAAATTAACAAGGTTACAGGCTAAGTTACTTAAGATTGGATGCATACCTGAATTTTACTGAGGGTGGAAAACATAAATTAAGAGAAATATTAGAAACAGCAAAAATCAGCCATTTTAAGAATGATTGCGGCACTTTACCAACCCAATATACCCACACCATAATAGGAGGAGTGCATCCGGCTGTGCGACAATATCCCCTACACCCGGAGGCGGTTAAAGAAATGGATCTGATTATAAAGGAATTAACCACATTAGAAATAATCTGGGAAGAGCCTAATCCTATGACAAACAGCCCAATACAAGCCGTAAAGAAACCTGATGGGTCATGGAGACCTGTTGTCATGATACCAAGATGGTGTGTCTGTGCGCGTTGTTTTGTTTTGTTTTGTGTTTTAACCTTGTTTTATGCGATGGTACCCGGATCTCTTTCTCCAGAGAAGAGCTCTTGAACATCAGGGGAACAACGCCAGAGGATTTTCGTACTTTTCTTCTCCCTACACTGGAAATTTTGGACATACTAGTCAAAGGTGTGCTCACCTTGGCTCACGCAGCGAAACGCCGGAGGAGAGGGAAACGGGCCGGTGCGCTGGTGCGTCTTCGCCAGCGAGGACTACGCACACCGTTACCGGGCATATTTCTCTCTAACGTGCGTTCACTGCCCAACAAACTGGAAGAACTACAACTGCTGTTGTAGTTCAGTGCATCACCTCCACCTCCCCCACCTTAAAGGTCCCCCCCTCCATCTCCCCACCCACCTCAGTGACGACTCTCTTCATCAATGAGGAAGACGTCAACAGACTGTTCAGGAGACAAAACCCCAGGAAAGCTTCTGGACCGGATGCTGTCTCCCCATCCAGCTTGAAGCACTACGCTGACTAGCTGTCTCCAGTGTTCACAGACATTTTTAACACCTCACTGGAGACATGTCACGTGCCAGCCTGCTTCAAGTCCTCAATAATCATTCCTGTTCCTAAGAAGCCAAGGACCACAGGACTTCAGCTCTGCCTTCAACACCATCATCCCGGCTCTGCTTCAGGAGAAACTCTCCCAGCTTGGTGTGCCTGACTCCACCTGTAGGTGGATCACTGACTTCCTGTCTGACAGGAAGCAGTATGTGAAGCTGGGGAAACACGTCTCCGACTCACAGACCATCAGCACCGGAACCCCTAAGGGCTGTGTTCTTTCTCCTCTGCTCTTCTCGCTGTATACCAACAGCTGCACCTCCAGTCACCAGTCTGTCAAGCTTCTGAAGTTCGCGGACGACACCTCCCTCATCTCTGATGGAGACGAGTCCGCCTACAGGTCGGAGGCTCACCACCTGGTGAAGTGGTGCAAGCAAAACAACCTAGAGCTCAACGCTCTAAAGACAGTGGAGATGGTTGTGAACTTTAGGAAGAACCCAGCCCCACCTGCCCCCATCACCCTCTCTGGCTCCACAATCAACATTGTGGAGTCTTTCCGCTTCCTGGGAACTATCATCTCCCAGGACCTCAAGTGGGAGCTGAGCATCAGCTCCCTCGTCAAGAAAGCAGAAGAGAAGGTGATTGGCTGCAATCTGCCGCCGCTCCAGGACCTTTACGCCTCCAGGACTCTGAAGCGTGCAGGAAAGATTGTGGCTGACCCCTCCCACCCCGGCAACAATCTCTTTGAGCCACTCCCCTCTGGCAGGAGGCTGAGGTCCATCAGGACCAAAACCTCTCATCACAAGGACAGTTTTTTCCCCTCCGCCACTAGCCTTATTAACAAGACCCGGAAACCACCCTGACTCTCTCCCACACCCCACCCCTGGCTCTACATACCACTGTACTTAATCTGCTCTTGTAAATCTAAATTGTGTGTATATATTTGTACATATATTTATACTTATTTTGTTTGTTCTGTTTAACCTGTAATAGAGAACGTGACGTGCACCTACATCACCAAGACAAATTCCTTGTATGTTTAAAAAACGTACTTGGCAATAAAGCTTTTCTGATTCTGATTCTGATTCTGGTTATCAACTTTAAAGCACTAAATAGACGAACTGGACTTATAAAGAAGGCTAGATAATGATGGATAGCCGCTAGTGCGCGCAAGCAGTGATTGAAGATCTCTCGATCTGGGAAGAAAATGGATTCGAAGGAGCTAAAGGAAAACAGGTGGCACACTACGAGTTGTGGACCAAGATAGCTCAGATGAGACACACTATAGAGTTAGATGTGATCCATCAGAGGGCCCACACTAAAGAAGGAGAACACTGGCAAGGTAACCAAAACGTTGATCGCTACGTACAACTAAGAAAAGTTGTGTTCGTCCATATCGAGGATTGGGAAGAAACCCCATTGGGTAAAATAGTCCCAGAGAAGTCCGTGCCGGAGGTCGTGCTGGCCATCCATGAGGGATTGGGCCATGCCGGAGCCATACCGACACGGAGGGAATTGGTGGAGAATAGGCTCTGTATCACCGGGAAGAAAGTCCGACAAGTCCTAAAACTCTTATAAGTTATAAGTGTGGACAATATAACGCCGGACGAAGAGGACAGCGAGTGGATGGCCTCACAATAAAAAGCACTGTGCCCTGGGGATCAGTCTGTATGGATGTGGCCGGCCCCATGGGAATCACAGGAAAGAAAGGTGAAAAGTATATAATAGTACTGGTAGATTCGATGTCAGGTTATGTGACCGCCCGGGCAGTTAGAGCAGCTAACGGCAACAGTAGTTAACATGCTGACACAAGTCTGTAGCGATTTGGGGGTTCCCAAGGAATTACGAACCGATAACTGCTCCCATTTTCGTAACAGTCAAGTGGATCTATGGTGCCAACAGCACGGAGTGGAAAGGATCTACTCACCTCCCTACACTCCCCAAGCCAACGGTGTGGTTGAAAGAACCATAGTGTTAAGGTACAGAGCTAGGACCCAAACGCGAGACACCGAGACAGAGATGGAGCGGGGTCGAAAGGGATTTATTAGCAAAGGTACAGGCAAGGACAAGGCAGGCGTATGGTCAGGCAAGCAGGGTTTCGTTGGCAGGCAGGTGGTAGTAGGCCGAGGGACGTAGGCAGGCGGGTGGTCAGGCAGGCGAGTGGTCGATAGCAGGGAAGGCAGTCAAACGAGTGGAGGATGGAGTCGGGATGGAACCGGGGAGGACTAGAGGAGAAGGACAGGCGGGTTAGACAGGCAAGGACTGAGGAACGAGAACTAGAGCGCTGGAACGAGGTACTGACTTGGGAAAGTGTAACAACGAACTGGCGCCGGCTGCTTGGTGAGGAGGGAAGAAATAGGGCGTTGATTGATGGATTGGAGACAGGAGTGTAGAGCGGAGTGCACGTGGGTAATTGCTGGCAGAGAGTTAAACAAGGGCACGTGGGGGAGTGACAGCCGGCGCCACTAGGTGGTGGCAGAGGGTCACGTTACACATAGAGCTGGTAAAACTATGGATAGGGAAAAATGAGAACACTAAGGAATGGAGCACTACGCTGGTAGAAATCGGACAGTCGCTGAACGACCGCCATCGTGCCCAGAGATCCTCCCCCTCTCAGGAGTTGAACCAACGCCCCTTTTCATCAGAGAAAGTGGGAAGGACTCAGAAACCGATATCAGTGGTATCCAAACCCAAGGTTTTTCATATCGGACAGCGAGTCTGGGTGAAGGCAAGAGATCATCCCTCTGGAACAGCTGTGAAACCCAAGTACGAAATACAGGACACCGTGAAGCAAGTCATCGATAGTAACACAGTATTACTACAGAAGAACGGAATACAAGGAGTGAGCCAGCTCAAACCAATTCCAGACTAAGGAAGACGAGGAATCATGATGGCTAGAACAATGGAAAAGAAGACCCCTCTACCATGTACCGAAGAAGCCAAGTGTTAGATCTGTCACTTTGTGAAGCTTGCTGTCCTGTAACGGTTGTGAACAAGCTGGTGGGGAGATTCGCCCAGCCCCTAACTACTGTATACCAGACACCTACCCCGCTTACTCTGGCACCCCACCTCTGGGCATAACCCTGGCCAGAACCGTGGCTGCCGATCGCGTCTGTGTAGTAGCTCTCCCCTGGGACCTGTGCACTTGGAAGTTTGCTGGGATTTGTTTAAGAGTTTGGAAGGGAATAACTCTAGGGATATGTTTCTTGAACGAGGACTAGGTAACCTCTTAGAATCACGATGCTTGTTCCGTCTCTACCGTTGTCTGAAAGAAGAAAATAAGGCAGGCACAATGGCCGCATTCCAACGACTGCTTGGAATCGGTACCCCCGTAAATAAGCCGTCCTTATTAGATCACGGAAGCAACAAGGCCCTGCAACCACCCCATCAATAGCAAGAATTAGCAACCACAACGACTAACAGACATACGACTAAGATAACTACGAACAGATAAGCACTGGAACCCCTACCCCGGACGGGGGAGGAGAAATATTTTCTACCCAACACGCACTAGGGAGGAAGGACGTCCATGACAAATCCACCTACGAACAAGAGGGAGCCATGACCCCCGACGTCGTTTGTGGCGTTGCTGTGGCTGGGCACGATGGACTACGTACCGGGAACTGCGCTGCCTCAGCATCCCACCAGGGTTCCCATCGCTCCCGAGGGTTCGATGGGGGACTTCCTGAACCCCCCCCCTTCCCCCCCGACGGCCCCGTCGTCGCCCTCAGCAGGGGAGACTCCGGGCCTACACTCCACCGACTGTCGTCTCTACTGGCCCACCTGGTTCCCTGGACTCCCTGGACATCCTGCACTCCTTCGGCCCTTGGGATCGAGGGGTTCATTTGAACCTCCGTGACCTTCTACTCCAGCCTTTTACCCCCACTGATACCCCTGCCTTTTCCGGCCCCACTGACTCGGTGTCAGCCTCTCCTGTCTCCAACTGATTCCTGCGGCCCTGTCCTGGACCCCGCTGATATCAAGGAGGGGGTGTCAAGTAATGTTGATTCATCGGTGTCCAGACATACTAGAAGGCATGAGACGTAAGGGATGTTAATATTAATCATACTTTATATAAACCTAAGCACTATTTTCATTATAACTGAGCACTGTTTTATCATAAAATATAAAAGCACTTATAAGTAATACACTGGTCATGATCGGCAGTGAAACAATGTATGTTTTACTATATAACACTGGGCACCTATGTGAAGACCTATAACCGATGCACATTGTATGTTTTACCATAATCATATGTATGTCATACTGTATAACCATACATACTATAAGTAAGGCACTAGCCACAATGCTAAAGCACTCGGGAGTATCTCATAAGATGAAGAAACAGGTTTATGATACAAGAAGTACATGTACTGCATATAATGTTAGTAAACCCGGTTGGCATGTGCAAACTATGCTGTTTCTAGCGATAGTATAACACTGTTAACTAGGGTACATGGGCTCACCATCAGGTCTAATGTGACTTACAGATCTCTGAGGATAATTACTGTTTTATGTGTTGTATCATGCATTACCACTAACTAGAAGAGTAGCCAACATCAGCAGAAGAACACCAGCTGCGGTTCGTATAGTTGACAAAATGGAGGATAGCATAGGTGATATCAGCATAATTAGGTGATGACAGCATCATAAATAAGTAATAAAAGGGCGTGGACTGGTCAAGGTCATATCTGTTCTATAAAAAGGCCTGCCCGGGGCAGGAATAGCGAGGAATCCTAGCCACGGGGGCTCCATGCAAGACGGCTACCTAAAGTCCGGAGAAGAAGAAATACTAAAAAGACTTAGAACGGATTCGGAAAAGAAGAGAAGAGAGATTCTTCTCAAAAACTTCTATCAGCCTCGCATTTTTACCAGAAGCTAGCCTTGACCGCCCAATCTCCGGAGAGGATTCCTCCCATAGCCCTAAGAAGCTATGAAGGCTTACAGCTGCGGGCACATAACTTTTTCGGCCATGATCCAAGAAAAGTTTTTCTCCTCTTTCCCCGGCAATTGATACAGCTCCGCACCACAAGTAAGCAATATGTGTGATCGTTGTTTTAACCTTTACTTTAGATTGCTTATGGATAGTATCTTTTTACTCATTCTGTTTTTTATTATGTTACTTTTTATTTAGGGCTTTTTCAGCTTTATGCAATGTTCCCCCATGTAATCCAGCAGGTATATCAGCAAATAAAATCATTTTAACCATTTTTCATCGGCTGACGCCCTCTTCTTTCGGACAACGGTAGAGACGGAACAAGCATCGTGATTCTAAGAGGTTACCTAGTCCTCGTTCAAGAAACATATCCCTAGAGTTATTCCCTTCCAAACTCTTAAACAAATCCCAGCAAACTTCCAAGTGCACAGGTCCCAGGGGAGAGCTACTACACAGACGCGATCGGCACCCACGGTTCTGGCCAGGGTTATGCCCAGAGGTGGGGTGCCAGAGTAAGCGGGGTAGGTGTCTGGTATACAGTAGTTAGGGGCTGGGTGAATCTCCCCACCAGCTTGTTCACAACCGTTACAGGACAACAAGCTTCACAAAGTGACGGATCTAACAACACACACACACACACACACACACACACACACACACACACACACACACACACACACACACACACACACACAAGCATGCACTCACATACACACACACACACACGAACACATACACACAAATGCACATACACAAACACATACACACACACACACGCACGCTAACATGGATAGACACACACACACACATGCATGCACACAGACATGCAAAATAAACAAAAACATAGAAGGATTATGACAAATATTACAATATTACAATGAATGTGTGTGTGTGTGTGTGTGTGTGTGTGTCTGTGTGCATGTCTGTGTGAGTGTGCAGTGGTCCAGGTGTGGATGGTCTGGCTCCGTCTGAGGCCAGCGACAGACTGCAGGTCTTCCAGGCAGAGTTTGATCAGCTGTGGAGGAAATACACCACATACTCTGGAGGAGAAGAGCTGTTTGGGCTGACCGTCAACGGTCAGTAGTCTGTCTGGCTGTCTGTTATCAACACAGCCCGTGTCTCAGATTCCAGCTGTCTCTATCGATTTCACTACCTTACTGAAGAGCATCGTACTTTATCTATTCAAGTATCTAGTTCCCTTTCCCTCCCTCCCTCCCTCCCTCCCTCCCTCCCTCCCTCCCTCCCTCCCTCCCTCCCTCCCTCCCTCCCTCCCTCCTTCGCTCCCTACCTTCCTCCATTCCTACCTTCCTTCCTTCCTTCTTACTTCAAAATCTGACATCCTCTAATCCTTTATAAAGCTCTAAATACATGTTATCGTTTTTTTTTTGTTTTTTGTATGTATGTATGTATGTATGTATGTATGTATGTATGTATGTATGCATGCATGCATGCATGCTTGTATATATGTATGTGTGTCTGTCTGTCTGTCTGTCTGTCTGTCTGTCTGTCTGTCTGTCTGTCTGTGTGTCTATGTGTGTATGTTTGTTAACTCCAGAGTACCCGGAGCTGCAGCGCATCAGGAAGGAGCTGTCTCTGCTCTCCAAGCTGTACAGTCTGTACACCACGGTCACCAACAGTGTGGCAGCCTACCAACACGTCCTGTGGGCCGACCTCAACACAGACAAGATCAACACCGAGCTGCAGGACTTCCAGAACAAGTAGGGATCTGTATGTGTGTGTGCGTGTATGTGTGTGTGTGTGTGTGTGCGGGCGTGCGTGCGTGTGTGCGTGTGTCGGGAAGGGGTATAACTGATGAAACTGGAAATGAACGATTAAATGTGAGGTAGAAGTCCACACATCACTGCTTGGATACCTGAGTTCTCTCCTTGGGAAGATTGGGTCTGCAGTTTCCCAGTTTCTTAGAAGTGAATATTCGGCAGCTTCCACCAATAATAATAAGCTCCCCACTGAACTAAATCTTTAACAATATCCTATGCACAACTTCCTTGGTATTTGAGACTTACTTCTGAAATGTTTCTCTATCAAACCTTTCCTCCTCTGCTCTTCCTCCTCTCTGTCTCCATCAATCTGTCCCTCTCTCCTCCAAACTTCTTCTGCAGGATCCGAAAGCTGCCCAAGGCCCTGAAGGAGTGGCAGGCCTTCAAAGACCTGAAGAAGACTCTGGATGACTTCACTGAAACCTGCCCACTGCTCTACATGATGAGTAACAAGGTCGGTCCCCATTGGCCCACATATCCTGTTGGCTTATTGGCCGATTTTTTTCAGTTCAACTTGGGTATTTTTCATTTTTTAGGTAAATCGGCAACAAAATCCTAATTAAAACATGGCCTAATTATTTCCATTGACTCTCCCTCTATTTTCTCCTCCCTCCCCTCTCCCTCTCTCTCCCCTCTATCTCTCTCTCCCTCCCCTCCCCTCCCCTCTCCTCCCTCCCTCTCCCAGGCCATGTTGTCCAGACACTGGACTAGGATCAGTGAGATGACCAGCCACAGCTTCCAGGTGGAGTCAGACACCTTTTCCCTGAAGAACATCCTGGAGGCCCCGCTCTTACAGTACAAGGAGGACATTGAGGTATTCTCCCAGAATGCATTGCTACTCTGTAGAACGTTCTAGAACTCACAAAGTGCTATTACGGTAATGCTAACCCTTATAACTATGTATGTGATGCACGTTTCAGGGAAATTCAGATTTGACAAAATTATACCTCTCTAAAAATATAAACATTTTGTCAGAGCTAGTGCATTTTCTATTTAGTGTTGCATCTCGTGTGCATGTGTGTGCGTGCGTGTGTGTGCATGCGTGTGTGTGTGTGTGTGTGTGCGCGCGCTTGTGCGTCCAGGACGTGTGCATCAGTGCCACGAAAGAGAGGGACATCGAGGCCAAGCTGAAGGACGTGATGGCGGAGTGGAGCGCCCACACGCTCACCTTCGCCCCCTTCAGGTCACGGGGGGAGCTGCTGCTGAAGGGGACGGACACGGCGGAGAAGATCTCCCTGATGGAGGACAGCCTGATGGTGCTGGCCTCTTTGCTGAGCAACAGGTACAGGGTGAGGGATGTGGGGGAGAGATGGATGGGAGGTTGGAAGGATGGGGGAAAAGGATGAAAGTAGGTACGTAAAATACGCAGGAAGGGAGGGAGGGAAGCAAGGAAGGAAGAAAGGAGAGACGGATGGAGGGAGCAAGGGAAGGAAGGAAAGGGAGATTGATGGAGGGAAGGAAGAAAAGAGAGATGGATGGAGGGAGCGAGGGAAGGAGAGATTGATGGAGGGAAGGAAGAAAAGAGAGATGGATGGAGGGAGCGAGGGAAGGAGAGATTGATGGAGGGAAGGAAGAAAGGAGAGATGGATGGAGAAAGGGGAGGAAGGAAGACAAGAGATTAAAAGCTTGAGGACAAGATCAATTAGTGGGAGAGAAAAAGTGAAGAATTAAAACGGTTCTGAATGTTGTCTTTCTGGCAGCTTTTGGAAATGTGTATTCATTTTTGATGAACAACTTTAAAGATGATGATGTTATATAGCAAATAAAGCAACTGTTGTCATAACTGTGAGTGAATGACTGAGTGTCACCATCTTGTTGTTTTTTTTGTTCTTTAGGTACAATGCTCCCTTCAAGCCGTCCATCCAGCTGTGGATCCAGAAGCTGTCCAACACCACGGAGGTCATCGAGAAGTGGTTGTCAGTGCAAAACCTGTGGATCTACCTGGAGGCCGTGTTTGTAGGGGGGGACATTGCCAAGCAGCTTCCTCAGGTCAGTATGAGAACCAGGGAGAGCACAGTTTACTCTATACACATATCACATCCACTCTCATTACACATTTAACAACACTTGTAAAACTGTACAAATGTGACACATGTTTACACAATTTACAACATTTAATGGTAACACTTTAAAATAATGGTACATTAATGAACCATTAATTAGCATTCTTTAATGCAGTAAAAACGTATTGACTCACAGTTAATTAAGTTACATGATGTGTCTAGTAATCATTTACTAATGTGTTCATGTTTACTTATGGTGTTCATATGAACAAAGGTATTCATCTACGCATTATTTCATAGGGTTCGGTTTAACCCTAAACCTAACCCTGACTCAAACCCACTAACAATAACCCTAACCTCTATGTAAATGCTAAATCCTATTGCTTATTACTGGATTATCTAATGTTAACTAATGGTTAATGATTGTACCCTTATTGTAAAGTGTTATTTTGCATATTAAAAGAAATACGAAATGTCCTTATTTATTCATGTGACCCGTCCAGTGGATGTTGACAGCTGAGATCAATCTCCAGGTAGCTGGAGGATGAAGCAATGGAGGAATATATAGATGGAGGGAGGGAGGGCTCAATGGATGTCTGGATGGACAGACACTGTAGTAGATAGATACTGACGGACGGACGGGCGGACGGATATGTTCAACCGAGGCATGTGTGTGCTTCAGGAAGCCAAGCGTTTCCAGAACATTGACAAGTCATGGCAGAAGATCATGCAGCGAGCCCACGAGCTTCCCGGCGTCGTGCAGTGCTGCGTGGGGGACGAGACCCTCAGCCAGGTACCCGTGGGCCTCTGGGCCTGGCAGCAACACCTGACCCCCCATTGGTTGTTTTCCACGATGCTGTCTGAGGAATACGATTTTGTAATATTTCTTCTTCCCAGGCTCTAACTCTTTTCTGTTCTCTTCTCATCTGTCTTTCCCCTCCTCTCCTCTTCTCTCCGATCTGTCCTCCCCTCTTTCCTCTCTCCTCTCCTCCCCGTTCTTCTCTTACCTCCCCTCTTCTCTCTTTTTTCTTCTCTTTTCCTTTCTCCCCTCCTCTCTCTTCCTCTTCCTCCTCCTCCTGCTCCCACCCTCTTCCCCTCCTCCCGCTCCCAGCTCCTGCCCCACCTCCTGGAGCAGTTGGAGGTGTGTCAGAAGTCTCTGTCGGGCTACCTGGAGAAGAAGAGGCTGGTGTTCCCGCGCTTCTTCTTCGTGTCTGACCCCGCCCTGCTGGAGATACTGGGCCAGGCCTCCGACTCACACACCATACAGGTGCACTAGAGACACACACACACACACACACACACACACACACACACACCATACAGGTGCACTAGAGACACACACACACACACACACACACACACACACACACACACACCATACAGGTGCACTAGAGACACACACACACATACACACACACACACCATACAGGTGCACTAGAGACACACACACACACACACACACACCATACAGGTGCACTGGAGACACACACACACACACACACACACACACACACACACCATACAGGTGCACTAGAGACACACACATACACACACACACACACACACACACCATACAGGTGCACTAGAGACACACACACACACACACACACACCATACAGGTGCACTAAAGACACACACTCACCATACAGGTGCACTAGAGAGACACACACACACACACACACACACACACACACACACCATACAGGTGCACTAGACACACACACACACACACACACACCATACAGGTGCACTAGAGACACACACACACACACACACACACACGCCATACAGGTGCACTAGAGACACACACACACACACACACACGCCATACAGGTGCACTAGAGACACACACTCACCATACAGGTGCACTAGAGAAACACACACACACACACGCACACCATACAAGTGCACTAGAGACACACATGCTCACATACACATCAACACACACACACACACACACACACACACACACACACCACACAGGTGCACTAGAGAAACACACACAAACACACACACACAAACAAGCAAACAAACACACGCACACCATACAGGTGCACTAGAGACACACACGCTCACATACACATCAACACACTCACACACACACACACACACACACACACACACACACCATACAGGTGCACTAGAGAAACACACACACACTCACTTTACAGGTGCACTAGAGACACACACACACCATACAGGTGCACTAGAGACACCCACACACACACACACACACCATACAGGTACACTAGAGAAACACACACACACACACACACACACACACACACACACACCATACAGGTGCACTAGAGACACACTCGCTCACAGACACATCAACACACACACACACACACACACACACATACACCATACAGGTGTCCTAGCGACACACACGCTCACATACACATCAACACACACACACACACCATACAGGTGCACTAGAGACACACACATGCATAGAGACACACACGCTCACATACACATCAACACACACACACACACACACACAAACACACACACCATACAGGTGCAGCCATTACAGACACACACATGCATAAAAACACACACTTTTGTATTTTGTCACTCCAACGCCAGCACAAACGAGGTCACTCACGTACACGAACACACACACACACACACACACACACACACACACACACACACACACAAGAACACACACACTTTTGTATTTTGTCACTCCATCTGTAATGTGTGTAACTTTTTTTGTATATTTGTAAAGATTTAACTATGTAATTTACGTATGATGTGAGTTTGTTTGCGTGTGCGTGTGCGTGTGCGTGTGTGTGTGTGTGTGTGTGTGTGTGTGTGTGTTCCAGGCCCACCTGTTGAGTTTGTTTGACAACGTGAACCGGCTGGGGTTCAGTGAGAAGAGCTATGACCAGATCCTCTCCTTCCAGTCTCAGGAGGGGGAGAGTGTGGACCTGCACCAGCCCATCCTGGCACAGGTAACACACACATAGACACACACACGCACACAAACAAATACAGAAACACACACACACACACATACACACACACACGCTCGCAAATGTTTACAACTTGCCTCTTTGATAAAGAGAGCTTTTTGAATGCATGCTCAACACACTAACTTATGCTCACACACACACTTGAAGTATTTTGCACTGAGGACACTCAGAAGAGACTTGTAGTTTGTTTTTCAAATCCTGATCAGTTGATTCCAGACCAGAACAAGGTTCATCCATTGTTCTGTGGAGGTTGACTCGCTGCAGGCACCAGGTCTACTGTGATCATCATCATAGTAAACTATGGGGATCTCTCTCTGGGCTGGGTGCTACGTCCAGGGTAACGTGGAGGTGTGGTTGGGCCAGCTGTTGGACGGGGTCAGACAGACCCTGCACGGGGTCATCCGACAGGCCCACCACGCTATCAGCGACCCGGGCCTCAAGATCCTGGAGTTCCAGTCGGCCTTCCCTGCCCAGGTGGGCCTGCTGGGCCTGCAGATGATCTGGACCCACGACGCCCAGGAGGCTCTGGAGCTCAGCAGGAGCGACAAGAAGGTCTGTGGATCCACGTTAGCCATGTTGGTCTTAGACATCGTTTACATAAATGAACATGTGCACACTTTATTAAAGTTGCAACGGGTTCGATTTTGCCTAATAAGCTCTCCACACTCCAAACAAAAAGGAGGCCGCATCTCACCAAAAAGATGTGGTGTCCACCCCTGTTTTATTCTAACTGGTCTGAACTGTCAACAAACAGCTAACTAAGTAAACATATAAAGACTGTCGGTAACATTAGCTACCTTTTCTATGGTATTGCTTCATGGCCCTCTGGCCAGCGCTATTTCATGATCTCATGTTGGGGCAGAATGTACACGGCAGTGACCTCTTGTGGTACAAATCTGAACTGATCTAATCGAATGCAATTTAATGCAATCTAATGTTATGTAATGCAATGTAATGTATTTCCGTCTCTGAAATGTAATGCACTCTGATCATTTATTAGCTTCCATTTACATTTTGCTGTATTCGTGGGCTCACAAAAACCTCTCAGAAAACCAACCAATGTTTATTCATTGGCCGACAGATAATGCAAACCACCAATCAGAAGTTCCTGGACCTTCTGAACGAGTTGATCGACATGACGACCAGGGACCTGAGCAGGAACGAGCGGACCAAGTACGAGACGCTAATTACCATCCACGTTCACCAGAAGGACATCTTCGATGACCTGGTGGGTGGAGCAGATAGGATGGATGAGAACGACCCAACGACTAGCCACCGCACCATCCTGACCTCCAATCTTAAAGTTATGATAGAGGGGCCGGAGAGTCTAGTGCAGTGGTTCTACAACCATTTTTACTTTAAAAAACGTTAAAAGAAATTGTATGTGTGTATGTATTGTATTGTAAAATGTCTTGTGTGAGGGCTAAAACTAGGGCGAGTGGGATTACCGTGCGACTCCCACGGCCTTGATGCTACAGCGAGGAAACCCCCATCCCAGCTCCACCTATTTCCGATGTCTTTGCATGTTACTTGATGTAAACATGATCGTTGGATGGATGGTGCAAATATGTTGAAAGATTTACCGAACTTCTAATATTATTACAAATTACATATTACATTATTACATTACATCTAATATTACATTTGTTCATAACCAATACTACAACAACCAAAAAGGACTCAATGCTTATACTGGTCTAGTAGACTCAGGTCTAGCGGAAAGTGTAGAGGACTCAAATGTCCGATTTTCAAACCTCCTTTCCTATTTCCTTCTTCGTTAGGTGAACATGAACATCCGATCCCCGTTGGACTTTGAGTGGCAGAAGCAGTCCCGCTTCTACTTCCAGGAGGACACGGACCGCTGCGTGATCCAGATCACCGACGTAGAGTTCGTCTACTGCAACGAGTACCTGGGCTGCACCGACCGCCTGGTTATCACCCCACTCACAGACAGGTAGGAGGCACACAGACAGGTGTTATCACCCCACTCACAGACAGGTAGCAGGCACACAGACAGGTGTTATCACCCCACTCACAGACAGGTAGGACGCACACAGACAGGTGTTATCACCCCACTCACAGACAGGTAGGACGCACACAGACAGGTGTTATCACCCCACTCAGACAGGTAGGAGGCACACAGACAGGTGTTATCACCCCACTCACAGACAGGTAGCAGGCACACAGACAGGTGTTATCACCCCACTCACAGACAGGTAGCAGGCACACAGACAGGTGTTATCACCCCACTCACAGACAGGTAGCAGGCACACAGACAGGTGTTATCACCCCACTCACAGACAGGTAGCAGGCACACAGACAGGTGTTATCACCCCACTCACAGACAGGTAGGAGGCACACAGACAGGTGTTATCACCCCACTCACAGACAGGTAGGAGGCACACAGACAGGTGTTATCACCCACTCACAGACAGGTAGGAGGCACACAGACAGGTGTTATCACCCCACTCACAGACAGGTAGGACGCACACAGACAGGTGTTATCACCCCACTCACAGACAGGTAGGAGGCACACAGACAGGTGTTATCACCCCACTCACAGACAGGTAGGAGGCACACAGACAGGTGTTATCACCCCACTCACAGACAGGTAGGAGGCACACAGACAGGTGTTATCACCCCACTCACAGACAGGTAGGACGCACACAGACAGGTGTTATCACCCCACTCACAGACAGGTAGGAGGCACACAGACAGGTGTTATCACCCCACTCACAGACAGGTAGGAGGCACACAGACAGGTGTTATCACCCCACTCACAGACAGGTAGGAGGCACACAGACAGGTGTTATCACCCCACTCACAGACAGGTAGGAGGCACACAGACAGGTGTTATCACCCCACTCACAGACAGGTAGGAGGCACACAGACAGGTGTTATCACCCCACTCACAGACAGGTAGGAGGCACACAGACAGGTGTTATCACCCCACTCACAGACAGGTAGGAGGCACACAGACAGGTGTTATCACCCCACTCACAGACAGGTAGGAGGCACACAGACAGTCAAGAGAGGCAGGTGACCCAGATTGACAGTCAGTCAGTGAGTCAGATAGACACAGCACAGAAACCTCAACAGAAGGTGTTCAGTCAAAGGTGTCTGTAGTTATACAGGGTATGTCCAAGATATGATTCTACATTTGTAGTAGTTGCTCCTGCCACACGCCACCTTCAGTGAATGTACCAGGGGTTCAGCCACACCAAGCCCCAGAGTCTAATCAGTCTGACTTGTGCCAGGTGAGGCTGCTTGAACCAGCCATCAACCACAAACACCCCACAACATTTTTACCTTTACCGTAGGTCATTTTAAAGACTCTTTGATCCAAAGGGATTGCATACAATCAAAATAGCCCCAACTAAAAAAAGAAATCAAGTCATGTGACGTCTCAAAGATACCTGAAGATAACTTAGAGATTGAATCTGATCGACAAACAACAAGATCCAAAAACATACTGAAAAAAACCCCAGCTGAAATGAAACCCAAAAACCCTTGAAGTGTCCTGGTGTGGTGTGTTTACTCTGTCCAGGTGCTACATCACCCTGTCCCAGGCCCTGTGGATGAGTATGGGCGGGGCTCCGGCCGGGCCCGCAGGGACAGGTAAACGGCCAGCCACCACTGGCTCCCACGCCTCTGTCATACACACTCACAGCAAATCAATCAACACGCTCTGCATGATTCAATGACCGAATGGGCTGGAAAGGTGAGGCTGGCACGAAGGCGTAGACTAACTTAAAGGTGCTGTAGGTCAAATGTAAGAGCTATTATCTGAGTGTCATTTGTCAGAAATGGCATAGCCATCCCTCAGTTATCAGTGAGTGAAATGCACTGTGAGAATATCAGCTTCGATTTGACTGCATCTGCCGCATGAGCCAATTTAGCTTTTAGACTGCTCCCGGCTGATTTCTGACAAATCAAGGTATCTCTTTCGTGATTGGTTTGGGGAATCCATCTTGCATGTAAATCACATGTGCGTGAAATGCAAAACTTCTGAATGGCAGAGCAAGTTCGGAGGGAGGGAGACGTTTATTTGGTTGATTAATTTCAAAATGTAGCTCTCTTCTGCTCTTTTCGGTTCTTTCTCTTTACAACTCTCAAATCGTACCTATAGCACCGTTAAGTCTGTTTTGATGCCATCTTATATTCCTAATTCAACGCAGGAAATTCAGATCTTAACTATGGCCATGTTAGTCATACACTGCAAAAAAATTATACAATAACGTTGTGTGTTGTTGAGACCATCCCAAGATGGACATGTTTATACTGTGTGTATCAGGTAAGACGGAGACCACTAAAGACATGGGTCGCTGTCTTGGGAAGTATGTAGTGGTCTTCAACTGTTCCGACCAGATGGACTACAGAGGACTGGGACGGATCTATAAAGGTACGGAAACACCGAGCGATCTCATGTCCCCACAAGGCCAGTATTAAAACAAGTGTGTGAACTCTGATAAACTTTCTACCTCTCTTTCTGTCTGTCTATCAATCTCTGTATCTGTTTTTCTTTCTCTCTCTCTATCTTTCTCTGTCTCTCTATCTTTCTCTCTGTCTCTCTTTCCCTCTCCCTTTCTCAATTTCAATTCAAAATAGCTTCACTGGCATGGAAAATGTACAAAATGTGCATTGCCAAAGCAGAAAAAAAAATCCTAGAAGGAAAAATAGCAGAGTGCTAGAAAAGGTCCAAAGAAAGTGAAGTACCACCGTATTGTCCTTGTCTCCAGGGCTAGCCCAGTCGGGCGCCTGGGGCTGCTTCGACGAGTTCAACCGCATCGAGCTGCCCGTGCTGTCTGTGGCTGCCCAGCAGATATACATCGTCCTGCAGTGCAAGAAGAACAAGAAGAGGCAGTTCGTCTTCACCGACGGGGATATGGTGGACATGGACCCTGAGTTTGGCATCTTCCTCACCATGGTAACCGTTGTTCCAGCCTTTTGACCTAGCATCCACAATATTAGATATTTATAAATAAATATTCATCTATATGTTATCTCTATGCATAACATACCTTAGAATGGGATATTTATTTATTTTTATTTATTTGGTATTTAGATAGACTAGTGCAGTGCCTGTTTAAAAATGTGCCTGTTTCGAACGGGCCGATTGCATGGCGTCCCGTACTGCTGCTTCCAGCTTTCTGGAAGCATCCAAACAACTTCCCACTCGACACTGCACTTCCTTGGGTCCTCAGCAATACACCCAGTCAGAGTGCACGCTGCTTGTTTTTTTTGTTCAAAGTTCAGAATCAGAATCAGAGTTGCTTTTATGACTTCTTAACGTACAAGTATGCAAGAGTAACATTCTTAGGCTTTATTAGTTTTATTCGTTTCTAGTTTCTTTCTTTATTAGTTGCTTTAGTTTATTCATATTGAACGTTTCCTGTGTCCAAATAAGTAGACACTAGACTTCCTTAGGTCCCCAGCAATACACACACCAAGTGTGAAGTACATCAGATGAACGGTTCGAGAGATATGCTATATACATTCATACACACACTCACACAGAGATTCCTCACTTTATAGGTAGATGCAAATGTTATTTAACCTTCGTCAAAGTAACATAATCAAAGCTCTAAAACACATTTTGTCATGCAGACGCTAACTTAAATGCAACAGGGATCTAGGTTAATTGCTCCCACTCCTGCAGCAGCACAGATAAATCTCATAATTAATCTGAAAAAGTGAGCCTCGCTTTTTGAGGGGGGGTGCGGGTTTAACGTGAGTAGGGAGAGGGACGGGAGACGGGAGAGGAGCGTTAGTGTTTCTTTGTTCAAAATGTAGACATTTTGTCCAAGAAATATTGCAAATCTTCCATATTGTACCTTGACTCCATTGAGGATACAGGTCTGTGAGGGAATCTAAACGGTTAGGACTGAGTTGATCTGAGCTGGTGTTAAATGAAGCATACTTGGTAAAGAAGGTGGCTTCATCATCCCGGTCCTCCCCGTCCTCCCCGTCCTCCCCGTCCTCCCCGTCCTCCCCGTCCTCCCCGTCCTCCCCGTCCTCCCCGTCCTCCCCGTCCTCCCCGTCCTCCCCGTCCTCCCCGTCCTCCCCGTCTCCAGAACCCAGGCTACGCCGGTCGCCAGGAGCTTCCGGAGAACCTGAAGATCCAGTTCAGGACGGTGGCCATGATGGTGCCGGACCGCGCTATCATCATGAGGGTCAAACTGGCCAGCGCCGGTTTCCGTGACAACCAGGTGCTCAGCCGGAAGTTCTACACCCTTTACAAGCTGTGCGAGGAGCAGCTTTCCAAACAGGTAAGCACATCAGGAAGAGTATGACTAGTATTGATCCTAGTATTTATACTAGGGCAGGATACTGTAGTGGCTACGGTGTTCAACCCCCAACTGAAAGGTTCTGGCTTCAAATACCAATGTCCTAAGCCTAACTGCTTGCGTCCTTGAGCAAAATGCCTAACTCATGAATATATATAGACTAGATATAGACTATGTGTATATCTATATCTCACTGTAAGCTGCTTTGAATAAGAGCATACTAAGAAACACTGTTCTTGAACCTTATTAACCTATATAACCGTCTTGACCTAAATAACCCTATTACCTATATAACCGTCTTAACCTAAATGACCTTATTAACCTATATAACCATATTAACCAATATAATCGTATTAACCTTATTAACCTATATAACCTTATTTTTTACCTATATAAGCTTATTAACCTCAATCATTTATATTCTACCTCATAATTGCATACAACTTAGATTTTTGTACATAACTGGATCTTCACAGAATTGGATTTTGTATATAATAGGATTTAGTTTATTTTGTCAGTTCTATTATTACCCTGTAATAAATGTATTGATTTCTAGTATTTATCTTCATATATATTTTTATTTTTGTCTGTAATTCTTCTAGAATAGAATGCCCTAAATAGGTAGTGATAATTTCAGTTCCCAGTCGGCGCATCTCACAAGCTACTAATAAGAAAACTGTGCTATTACTACCAGCATTTATCCACTACTTGGTGGTAGTAATAGCTACCAAGATGTCACTCTTGATAAAAGCGTCTGCTAAATGACTAGATTAGGTTGTGAGTCGTCCAGCTCCACTAGGACTTGGTTTAGTTGTCATGGTGTGTATTTGAAGCCTGTCCGTCCCCCCCCCCCCCCCCCCCCCGTCCCCCCCCGTGTCTGTTGGACCAGGTCCACTAGGACTTGGTTTAGTTGTTATGGTGTGTATTTGAAGCCTGTTCCCCCCTGTGTCTGTTGGACCAGGTCCACTAGGACTTGGTTTAGTTGTCATGGTGTGTATTTGAAGCCCTGTGTCTGTTGGACCAGGTCCACTAGGACTTGGTTTAGTTGTCATGGTGTGTATTTGAAGCCTGTTCCCCCCTGTGTCTGTTGGACCAGGTCCACTAGGACTTGGTTTAGTTGTCATGGTGTGTATTTGAAGCCCTGTGTCTGTTGGACCAGGTCCACTAGGACTTGGTTTAGTTGTCATGGTGTGTATTTGAAGCCCTGTGTCTGTTGGACCAGGTCCACTATGACTTGGTTTAGTTGTCATGGTGTGTATTTGAAGCCTGTTCCCCCCTGTGTCTGTTGGACCAGGTCCACTAGGACTTGGTTTAGTTGTCATGGTGTGTATTTGAAGCCCTGTGTCTGTTGGACCAGGTCCACTAGGACTTGGTTTAGTTGTCATGGTGTGTATTTGAACCCTGTTCCCCCCTGTGTCTGTTGGACCAGGTCCACTAGGACTTGGTTTAGTTGTCATGGTGTGTATTTGAAGCCCTGTGTCTGTTGGACCAGGTCCACTAGGACTTGGTTTAGTTGTCATGGTGTGTATTTGAAGCCCTGTGTCTGTTGGACCAGGTCCACTATGACTTTGGACTGAGGAACATCCTGTCGGTTCTGAGGACGCTGGGAGCCGTGAAGAGATCCAACCCGTCCGAACCAGAGAAGACTGTGGTCATGAGGGTCCTCCGGGACATGAACCTCTCCAAGCTGGTGTGTGTGTGTGATACGTATGGTGTTGACTGTCCTTTTGCTTTCATAAGGTACTAAAGAAGATCCAATTGCACTCCCAGCTTCCTTACCTTTTGTCTGCCTGTGTGTGCAGGTGGATGAAGACGAGCCCTTGTTTCTTAGTTTGATCAACGATCTGTTTCCTGGAATTGGTAGGTCCTTCCTCCCTGTGTATACCAACTGAATGTTTTTTTTTTGGTGTTGGGGAAATATCTTTGTATTATTATTATAGATACTCCTCCTCTCTCCTCCCTCCCTCTCCTCTCCCATCTGTCTTCCTCTCCTGTTACTCCTCTTCCCTCCTCCCCTCTCCCCCGCTCTTCTCCTAGTGTTGGATAAAGCAGGTTATCCCGAATTAGAGGCGGCTCTCAACCATCAGACAGAGTTGGCTGGTTTGATTCCCCATCCTCCCTGGATCCTCAAACTGGTGCAGCTCTATGAGACGCAGCTCGTGCGACACGGTGTGTGTGTGTGTGTGTGTGTGTGTGTGTGTGTGTGTGTGTGTGTGTATTGTCATAATATGCCTTGTTTGTACATTTGTATGTTTTTGTGTAATATTGTTGTTGTTGATGAGTGAGGATGTGTGTGTGTGTGTGTTTGTGTTTATCTGTCTGTGTGTGTGTGTGTGTGTGTTTGTGTTTATCTGTGTGTGTGTGTGTGTTTGTGTTTATCTGTGTGTGTGTGTGTTTGTGTTTATCTGTGTGTGTGTGTGTGTGTGTTTGTGTTTATCTGTGTGTGTGTGTGTGTGTGTGTGTGTGTGTGTGTGTGTGTGTGTATCAGGTATGATGACCCTGGGTCCGAGCGGCGCGGGGAAGACCTCCTGCATCAACACTCTGATGAGGGCCATGACGGAGTGTGGCGCCCCCCACAGGGAGATGAGGATGAACCCAAAGTCCATCAGCGCGCCCCAGATGTTCGGCACGCTGGACGTCAGCACCAACGACTGGACCGACGGCATCTTCTCCACCCTCTGGAGGAAGACGCTGAAGGCCAAGAAGGTGAGGCTGTCGGTTCGAGGCCAGGGCAGCTCTTGCCTTCCAACCGGAGGCGTATTCAATCCTGTGCGGACTCACTCATCCAGGCGTCAAAAGCGCCAGGCGGAGTTGTGCTAAATAGACCCCACACAGGAGTAGATGCGCTCCGCAAGTCACTGCAGCTCCTGCTGCAGTGCACAACTGCTCATTGGTTAACACGGGAGCTGGTTGAAAACCGGTGTGTTCCCTTGCGCTCTAGGCTTGAGCTTTGGTGTGTTCAGCACTAACAGGGCATGTAGTTGGTGCTCAAATGAGTACACTTATAAGTGTATTTCTTTCTCTCATGCGCGCGCACACACACAATGTAGAACTTTGGCTTCCTCAGCATGCTGCCTAACTTCAGCAAGGTCTATCTCTCATTCTCTCTCTCTCTCTCTCTCTCTCTCTCTCTCTCTCTCTCTCTCTCTCGCACACACACAAGACTATCTCTTAAATAAGCAAATACACACATAAACCCACATACACACAGATGCACACACTCTTTATTTCTAGCAGCTCTATTCTGCATCCAAAAGCGTTCTGTCCTTCACGACTCCTAACAGCCAGCTTTAAAACATGCACCCTCGTAGAAACATGACTAAAAGCTCTGGTACATTATAATATTGATGACTCTTCAAAATGTGTGTGTGTGTGTGTGTGTGTGTGTGTGTGTGTGTGTGTGTGTGTGTGTGTGTGTGTGTGTGTGTGTGTTATGAAGGGGGAAAACATATGGATTGTCCTGGATGGTCCAGTGGACGCGATCTGGATCGAGAACCTAAACTCGGTTCTTGATGACAACAAAACGTTGACCCTGGCCAACGGAGACCGCATCGCCATGGCTCCCTGCTGCAAGGTGAACCACCGCCCCCTGCTGCTGATTATTTATAACTCATAACAGTTAAAACTGTCTTTTCTGTTGTGGTGGAACAGGGGATTCAGTGTAATATTAACTGGAGGAAGATGATTATTTTCAATCACTTTATGTTTCATTCCTTTTAAGTGAATTTATTGTCCGCCAACAAACAATAGACATGAATTCTAAGGACATTGTGTGAACTGTCTGGGGGATTATTATTCATATTGGGAGTATGAAGGTGTTTTCAGGTGTTTTTTTCCTTTTCCTTTTTTTTTGTACTTGTAATTTTAGTAAGCGTCAATGTTTTCTCTGTCTTAGTATGCTGCATATCTGTAATATCATGTGAACATTTTATTAATGTTGAATAGGCACAGCATAAGTAAATACAATTGATGCCAAACCCAAGTGATTGATTATTTTAGACGATCCTTTATCAAGGCATTTCTGCATCCACCCTCCCCCCCCACCGCAGGTGGTGTTTGAGCCCCACAACATCGACAACGCCTCCCCAGCCACTGTGTCGCGCAACGGGATGGTGTTCATGAGCTCCTCTGTGCTGGACTGGAGGCCCATCCTGCAGGCCTGGCTTCAGGCCCTGCCCCAGAACCAGGCCCAGCACCTGCAGGACTGCTTCGACGGATGTTACCAGGTGGGGAGGAGAGGAGAGGAGGAGGAGGAGGAGAGAAGAGGGAGAGGACTAGAGAGAGAGGGTAGGAGAGGAGAGGAGGAGGAGGAGAGAAGAGGGAGAGGACTAGAGAGAGAAGGAAGGAGAGGAGAGGAGGAGGAGGAGAGAAGAGGGAGAGGACTAGAGAGAGAGGGTAGGAGAGGAGAGGAGGAGGAGGAGAGAAGAGGGAGAGGACTAGAGAGAGAAGGAAGGAGAGGAGAGGAGGAGGAGGAGAGAAGAGGGAGAGGACTAGAGAGAGAGGGTAGGGAGAGGAGAGGAGGAGGAGAGGAGAGGGAGATGAATAGAGAGAGAGGGAAGGAGAGGAGAGGAGGAGGAGGAGAGAAGAGGGAGAGGACTAGAGAGAGAGGGTAGGAGAGGAGAGGAGGAGGAGGAGAGAAGAGGGAGAGGACTAGAGAGAGAGGGGAGGAGAGGAGAGGAGGAGGAGGAGAGAAGAGGGAGAGGACTAGAGAGAGAAGGAAGGAGAGGAGAGGAGGAGGAGGAGAGAAGAGGGAGAGGACTAGAGAGAGAGGGTAGGGAGAGGAGAGGAGGAGGAGAGGAGAGGGAGATGAATAGAGAGAGAGGGAAGGAGAGGAGAGGAGGAGGAGGAGAGAAGAGGGAGAGGACTAGAGAGAGAGGGTAGGAGAGGAGAGGAGGAGGAGGAGAGAAGAGGGAGAGGACTAGAGAGAGAGGGGAGGAGAGGAGAGGAGGAGGAGGAGAGAAGAGGGAGAGGACTAGAGAGAGAAGGAAGGAGAGGAGAGGAGAAGAGGGAGAGGAGAGAAGAGGGAGAGGACTAGAGAGAGAGGGAAGGAGAGGAGAGGAGGAGGAGGAGGAGAGAAGAGGGAGAGGACTAGAGAGAGAGGGTAGGGAGAGGAGAGTGGAGAGGGGAGAGGAGAATGGCTGGGAAGAGAGGAAAAGAGTCAAATACAGGAAAGGAGTAGTGAGAGAGAGAAGATAAAACCAGAGGAGAAGACTGGCGAGGAGCTGAGGGGTAAATGGAGCACAGCATTAGATAGGACATTACTAGAGAGACGAACAGATAAAGGGGATGCGACAATAAAGAACGAGGATTTGGGTGGAGAAAAGAGGAGACAGGAAAGAAAGAGAGAATGGAATAATATAAATATAATGACACAGGACTGGTGAACAGGTTGAGTTTATTACTTGGCCGTTGATGTCCTGAACTGTCCTCCTCTGTCTCCTTCAGGATCTGGTGGACTTTGTCTCCACAGCCGTTTCTCCTAAGATGCAGGTCCTGGAGTGTATGTACATCAAGCAGACCATCGACCTTTTACAGGTACCTTTACTACACCTACCACAGGTACTTTTACTACCTACTACAGGTACCTTTACTACACCTACTACAGGTACCTTTACTACACCTACTAACGGCACTTTTACTACCTACTACAGGTACCTTTACTACACCTACTACAGGCACTTTTACTACCTGCTACAGGTACCTTTACTACACCTACTACAGGTACCTTTACTACACCTATTACAGGTACGTTTACTACACCTACTACAGGTACCTTTACTACACCTACTACAGGTACCTTTACTACACCTACTACAGGTACCTTTACTACACCTACTACAGGTACCTTTACTACACCTACTACAGGTACCTTTACTACACCTACTACAGGTACCTTTACTACACCTACTACAGGTACCTTTACTACACCTACTACAGGTACCTTTACTACACCTACTACAGGTACCTTTACTACACCTACTACAGGTACCTTTACTACACCTACTACAGGTACCTTTACTACACCTACTACAGGTACCTTTACTACACCTACTACAGGTACCTTTACTACACCTACTACAGGTACCTTTACTACACCTACTACAGGTACCTTTACTACACCTACTACAGGTACCTTTACTACACCTACTACAGGTACCTTTACTACACCTACTACAGGTACCTTTACTACACCTACTACAGGTACCTTTACTACACCTACTACAGGTACCTTTACTACACCTACTACAGGTACCTTTACTACACCTACTACAGGTACCTTTACTACACCTACTACAGGTACCTTTACTACACCTACTACAGGTACCTTTACTACACCTACTACAGGTACCTTTACTACACCTACTACAGGTACCTTTACTACACCTACTACAGGTACCTTTACTACCTACTACAGGTACCTTTACTACACCTACTACAGGTACCTTTACTACACCTACTACAGGTACCTTTACTACACCTACTACAGGTACCTTTACTACACCTACTACAGGTACCTTTACTACCTACTACAGGTACCTTTACTACACCTACTACAGGTACCTTTACTACACCTATTACAGGTACTTTTACTACCTGCTACAGGTACCTTTACTACACCTACTACAGGTACGTTTACTACACCTACTACAGGTACCTTTACTACACCTACTACAGGTACCTTTACTACACCTACTACAGGTACCTTTACTACACCTACTACAGGTACCTTTACTACACCTACTACAGGTACGTTTACTACACCTACTACAGGTACCTTTACTACACCTACTACAGGTACCTTTACTACACCTACTACAGGTACCTTTACTACACCTACTACAGGTACCTTTACTACACCTACTACAGGTACTTTTACTACCTACTACAGGTACCTTTACTACACCTACTGCTGGTACCTTTACTACACCTACTACAGGTACCTTTACTACACCTACTACAGGTACCTTTACTACACCTACTACAGGTACCTTTACTACCTACTACAGGTACCTTTACTACACCTACTACAGGTACCTTTACTACACCTACTGCTGGTACCTTTACTACACCTACTACAGGTACCTTTACTACACCTACTACAGGTACCTTTACTACACCTACTACAGGTACTTTTACTACACCTACTACAGGTACCTTTACTACACCTACTACAGGTACCTTTACTACACCTACTACAGGTACCTTTACTACACCTACTACAGGTACGTTTACTACACCTACTACAGGTACCTTTACTACACCTACTACAGGTACCTTTACTACACCTACTACAGGTACGTTTACTACACCTACTACAGGTACCTTTACTACACCTACTACAGGTACGTTTACTACACCTACTACAGGTACCTTTACTACACCTACTACAGGTACCTTTACTACACCTACTACAGGTACCTTTACTACACCTACTACAGGTACCTTTACTACACCTACTACAGGTACTTTTACTACACCTACTACAGGTACCTTTACTACACCTACTACAGGTACCTTTACTACACCTACTACAGGTACGTTTACTACACCTACTACAGGTACCTTTACTACACCTACTACAGGTACCTTTACTACACCTACTACAGGTACCTTTACTACACCTACTACAGGTACCTTTACTACACCTACTACAGGTACGTTTACTACACCTACTACAGGTACCTTTACTACACCTACTACAGGTACCTTTACTACACCTACTACAGGTACCTTTACTACACCTACTACAGGTACCTTTACTACACCTACTACAGGTACCTTTACTACCTACTACAGGTACCTTTACTACACCTACTACAGGTACCTTTACTACACCTACTGCTGGTACCTTTACTACACCTACTACAGGTACCTTTACTACACCTACTACAGGTACCTTTACTACACCTACTACAGGTACTTTTACTACACCTACTACAGATACCTTTACTACACCTACTAAAGGTACCTTTACTACACCTACTATAGGTACCTTTACTACACCTACTACAGGTACCTTTACTACACCTACTACAGGTACTTTTACTACCTACTACAGGTACTTTTACTACACCTACTGCTGGTACCTTTACTACACCTACTACAGGTACTTTTACTACCTACTACAGGTACCTTTACTACACCTACTACAGGCACTTTTACTACCTACTACAGGTACCTTTACTACACCTACTACAGGTACTTTACTACACCTATTACAGGTACTTTTACTACCTACTACAGGTACCTTTACTACACCTATTACAGGTACTTTTACTACCTGCTACAGGTACCTTTACTACACCTACTACATGTACTTTTACTACACCTACTACAGGTACCTTTACTACACCTACTACAGGTACCTTTACTACACCTACTACAGGTACTTTTACTACCTACTACAGGTACCTTTACTACACCTACTACAGGTACCTTTACTACACCTACTACAGGTACCTTTACTACACCTACTACAGGTACCTATACTACACCTACTACAGGTACTTTTACTACCTACTACAGGTAGCTTTACTACACCTACTACAGGTACCTTTACTACACCTACTACAGGTACTTTTACTACACCTACTACAGGTACCTTTACTACA
>JACYXH010000396.1:1517500-1522500 GCA_026745465.1 Lota lota | reverse complement strand
CTGCCTCGGAGGAGAGACAGCGTAGCCGTGGCGACCTGGGACGCCTGTTTGTGTTTGCGGTCATGTGGTCGCTGGGAGCTCTGCTGGAACTGGAAGATAGAGCCAAGTTAGAGGCCTTCTTAAAGGTACACACGCACGCACACACGCACACACACACGCACGCACACACACACACACACTACAACTTGATCCGCACACTTCTTGATACAATAAACAGAAACTGTTTTTACATTTGCTATGAGTTATTTTTTTATGGGGGCTAATCGTGTTTGTCTATGTTCAGTAACCCCCTACTTGGTTCTATTCTAAAGGGTCACAGGTCATGTCCCGACCTGCCCAAGACCGAGCAGGACCAGACCATCTTTGAGTTCACTGTCAACAGCCAGGGAGACTGGGAACACTGGTCCAACAAGGTCTGAACTCCATGTTTAAACACAAAGACCTTCTCTGTCTATTTCCTCTGTGTATGTAGAATGTCTCTCCAGATATTTAGCAGTACATAAGACATCCAGCAGTAGATTAATAAGAGTGAGAAGGTGAGGGTTCATGGTTTCCTTCCTCACCTACCCTTTAGTAAGGCATTGCTTTTTTTCAAAACCCTTGCAACCCTTTTGGTGACTCCATTCTTTGTGTTTTCGAATAAAAAAGAAGAAAATGTTACATTTCCACCTGAAGGTGCCATTTTGTAGCCCAAATCATAATCTCTTCCAATATGCACCTCAGCATAATGGTTAGAGTTACCTCAAGTTTTAAAACATGGCACGCTTATATTGATGTTGTTTCTCATCCGGTTGCTCCACATCTCCAGGTCCCGGAGTACATCTACCCCGCAGACAGTGTGCCGGACTACGGCTCCATCCTGGTGCCCAACGTGGACAACGTGCGGACGGACTTCCTGATCCAGACCATCATGAAGCAGGGCAAGGCTGTCCTGCTCACCGGGGAACAGGGTACCGCCAAGACTGTCATGATCCGGGTCAGTCCGAGAGAGAGACGGATACCGTGCATGTCGTGGCGCTCCATTGTGTGCTTATCAGATGGCAAATGTGTTTAAGATGGGAAGCCCAATTCTACAAAACTGTAGAATCAATTGGTTTTATGTACTTTTGTTTAATTGGAAAGAATATGTTTTATTTGTATGTCAAAATGTTTAGTTAAATTAAAACCAATATTGAATAAATAACGTATTTTATGCTAACAAATATATTTGTTATGTGAAATAGTTTACTATTTTTTAATAACTAGCCATGTTGATGATGAGGTTGAAAACTCATTAGCATTAGCACAAAGCAGCAACTACCAACGCTCTCCAATACGTCTCTCTCTCCAGGGCTACACCAACAAGTTTGACCCCGAGGTGCAGCTCAGCAAGCGGGTGAACTTCTCGTCGGCCACGCTGCCCAACATGTTCCAGAGGAACGTGGAGAGCTACATTGACAAGCGCATGGGCTCCACCTACGGCCCGCCTGCCGGCAAGAAGATGACCATCTTTGTAGACGACATCAACATGCCCGTCATCAACGAATGGGGAGACCAGGTCCGGTTAGACGCCGTGGTTATTCTGCGTCCATCATGTTTATTCTTTTGCTGTTTATCTATCTGCTTATCCACATCCAAGAGGAGATCCATTTGGTCTCTGCGGGTTCAAACTGAAGACATAACAGAGATAAAGATGAAGAATAACGTTTCCTAAGCTATTACACATAGTTTAGGAACATGTTATAAAACTAGCATTTTCTACTGTTAAGAAAATTGTTGTGTCATTTTTATTTGAGCCATTTTCCGACCAATCAGATTGTTGATATCCCTGCTATCTGTTTCCTTCAGATAACCAATGAGATTGTGCGGCAGCTGATGGAGCAGGGTGGTTTCTACAGTTTGGACCGACCGGGGGAGTTCATCACTGTAGTGGATGTACAGGTAATGGGACTTTCTAGTTGGCATAGAGAGTTGTGGTGGTTTACTAAATAATTAAATGAATACACAAATAACAAAGCTAAAGCAATACATTGATTAAATAAAGAAACAAAGAAATACATAAATAAATACTGGTGACTATTATATCACACATTTTGTGATACAACATACGATTACTGATGCATGCTTTACAGTTAAAATAACTGTTTGCTATCCCAACTGCATCTGCGTATTTAATGTCCTGCTAGCAGACTGTTCTGTGTATGACATGAACACATGACATGACTCCTCTTGAATGAACACATTAATCCGCTCGTGGTTTCCAGCTGATCGCTGCCATGATCCATCCGGGCGGCGGGAGGAACGACATCCCTCAGAGGCTGAAGCGGCAGTTCTCCATCTTCAACTGCACCTTGCCCTCCAACACCTCCATAGACAAGATCTTCTGCACCCTGGCCCAGGGCTACTTCTGCCCAGAGAGGGGCTTCTCCGAGGGGGTGTGTGCACTGGCCGGTGCCTTGGTCCCCACCACGAGGAGGATGTGGCAGGCCATCAAGGCCAAGGTACTAACGGAGAGAGGGAGAGCTTTCTGTTGGGAGATTTTTCTTCTGTACATTGTTGTTGTTGTTCACGTTTGCCTTTTGCAATAAATATCAATCTGGCCTTGGCTAGGCAGCAATTGATTTCCAAATATGGCCGTGGCTATAAAACCATGTGTGCATCACCAGAGTGATGCTCTTGTTCTCTTCACTCTTGCCGAATCCAGTTGGAAGTAAAGCAAAAACATTTTTTATTCTGAGAAAAGCATTCAGTGCAGATTTTTCAACATTGCTATTGTAGTAGTATTGCTACTTTGGCTCAAGACAGTTTGAATTGTAACACTTTCCTTGGGCGCCGCCAAAGTTTTTTTTACACGTTTTAGTTTGTCAGGAGATGAAACTCCCTTCACCGAGTGCTGATTGGTCCTAGAATCTTTGGAAAAGGTTTTCAACGGGATTGAGGCCAGACCGTTGTGCAGAGAGGAACAGAATGTGAACTCGGGGCAGTCTCACGAGGCTAGGACTGGACTGGAATTGTCCTTGATCCATTTTGTTTTTCTGAATCACAGAGATAAAACATGTCACAATAGTTATCTCCCTGCTCCGCTCTCTCATCATGTGCTCCCCTCTCCTCACACCTCTCTGTGTCTCTTCTTCCCCTCACTCTCTCTCTCTCTCTCTCTGTCCCTTCTCCTCTCTTGTATACACCAGATGCTGCCCTCACCTGCAAAGTTCCACTACATATTCAACCTGAGGGACCTGAGTCGCATATGGCAGGTTGGGACCACAGGACAATCAAAACAAACAAACTGATTCTGTCCTGTACAAACCATGATGCAAAAACGGATTCAAGTTGTGCTTCACCTTGTCTCGGCTCGTACCATTGGACGCAATGTGCCCTACGTCTTTGAGCTGTGCATCCTACCATCACGTGGCAGGCTCTGAAAGAAAGGTGGTTCTCTGTGTTGTGTTTGGTTGTGTTAAGGGGATTCTGGCGGTGCGGTCCGAAGTGTGTCAGAGCCCAGAGGTTCTGTCCGCTCTCTTCCACCACGAGTGCAGCCGGGTCATCGCCGACCGCTTCATCAACGCCAAAGACGGGCAAACCTTCGAAGCCATCATGGAGAAGGTGTGTGGGTTGTGGCTCCATGTACCTATTAGTGTGTGTGTGTGTGTGTGTGTGTGTGTGTGTGTGTGTGTGTGTGTGTGTTTGTGTTTGAGTTTGAGTTTCGAGTTCTAACTCACTGATTGGTCCAGATCACAGTGGAGGCTCATGGGATAGCAGTGACTGAGCATGCTCAGTGGAACAGCTACTTTGTTGACTTCCTGCAAGAGGCGCCCGAAGCGACGGGGGAGGAGGCGGACGATACAGAGCTGGACGCCCCCAAGGTCTGCTTGTTTGTTTGTTGTTTGTTTGTTCTATTATTTCTGAGCAACTTCAGCACACTAACATTTTATCGTGTCTTCCCTGCAGGTGTATGAGCCAATCGAATCACTGGATTCTCTGGCGGCGCGCCTGTCCATCTTCCAGCAGCAGTACAACGAGGCAGTGAGGGGCGGAGCCATGGACCTGGTTTTCTTCAAGGTAAAAGCAATCAATCAATCAACCAATCAATGCATCCATCAATCAATCAGCTAATTGATCAACCCTCAAGGCAGCTCCAATCCCTTAACCCCACCCATCACGTCGAGCGCTAAGTCAACCAATGCATTGAGCGATTGGCGTCGTCTGGTTCTTCAACGTTTTTGCAGGATGCGATCACCCACCTGATCAAGATCTCACGCATCCTGCGAACCCCCCAGGGCAACGCCCTGCTGGTGGGGGTGGGGGGGTCCGGGAAGCAGAGTCTGACCCGGCTGGCCTCTTTCATCGCTGGCTACCAGACCTTCCAGATCACCCTCACCAGGTCCGTGCACACCTGGAGTCGCAACACGTATACACACACACTGATGGGGAAACCCCCGCACTCACAAACACACATTTATACAGAATGAACACACATGGATTGAAATGGGTTTGCAGGCGTAATATGTTGTTGATGTTGTGGTGGGGACGTCTTGCAGGACGTACAATAGCAGCAACCTCCTGGAGGACCTGAAGACTCTGTACCGCATCGCTGGACAGCAGGGAAAAGGCGTCACCTTTCTCTTCACAGACAACGACATCAAGGACGAGGCCTTCCTAGGTACCTGGCTGACTGACAGGAAGCGAGACAAACAGGCCTGACTAGTGTTTCTGTCTCTATCTGTCTTCCTGGATCCTGTCTCCATCCTTTTTTTGAAAAGTTTGATGCATGGGATTTAAATTCATTTTATCCTCCTCCTCTCCTCCTCCTCCTCCTCATCCTCCTCCTCCTCCTCCTCCTCCTCCACTCTTACTCCTCCTCCTCCTCCACTCTTACTCCTCCTCCTCCACTCTTACTCCTCCTCCTCCTCCACTCTTACTCCTCCTCCTCCTCCTCCTCCTCCTCCTCCTCCTCCACTCTTACTCCTCCTCCTCCACTCTTACTCCTCCTCCTCCTCCACTCTTCCTCCTCCCCACCCCCC
>JACYXH010000396.1:1465000-1512500 GCA_026745465.1 Lota lota | reverse complement strand
TTCCCTGTCTGTCTTTCTGTGTTTCCATGTATCTGCGTATTGTCTGTCTGTCTGTCTCTCTGCTTGCTGCCTGTGTGTCTGCTGGTGTCCAGGCGAACTTGGCTCTGCAGGAGGCCCGTCTGGTGGTGGCCCAGGCAGAGTTATCTAACGCTCAGGCACAACTAGACGCTAAGCAGCAAGAGCTGGACGCTGTGCAGGTACACACACACACACACACGGGCGCACACGCCACACGCACGCACACAAATAACGATTTTCTTTGTGAAGATGTGCTTCTGCAGTCCAAGTGAACCCAGTATGTGTATACATGTTTTGCATTCACCTGACACGCTCATGGTTTGTGAGCGAGACCTAACCTAAACAGACTGAGGTCAACTTGTAGGCGCTGTATGACTCCGCCATGAAGGAGAAGCAGGAGCTGCAGGACGGCGCGCAGGCCTGCAGGAACAAGATGACCACCGCCACGGCTCTGATCGACGGGTTGGGGGGAGAGAAGGTGCAGCGCCGCCTCCTCCTGCCGGGCCTCTCCCCATGCTCTGTCTGAGGCCTGTAATGCCGGGGGGATTCTGTTGATTCTGGGAGAAAGTGGGAAGATCATCTTAAATGATGCCCAAGAACAGCTGAAATGTAGTTGAACATGGGGCCATCCCTTTGTCCTAAAACCAATCCATCCATCAATCTATTCACTGATTCATACGTCCATTAATTAAGTCATCCACCCAGCCATCCACCCAGCCATCCATTCATCTCTGTGTGTGTGTGTGTGTGTGTGTGTGTGTGTGTGTGTGTGTGTGTGTGTGTGTGTGTGTGTGTGTGTGTGTGTGTGTGTGTGTGTGTGTGTGTGTGTGTGTGTGTGTGTGTGTGTGTGTGTGTGTGTGTGTGTGTGTCAGGTGCGCTGGACAGAGAGTAGCATGTTGTTCCAGAGCCAGATTGAGCGTCTGGTGGGAGATGTGCTGCTAGCTACTGGCTTCCTCTCCTACGCCGGCCCCTTCAACCAGGAGTTCAGGAACCTGCTGCTCTCCCTATGGAAGACGGAGATGAGCCAGCAGCACATCCCCTACAGCCACGTAAGAATGTAGCCAGCAACCAACTAACTGACCAGCTAATCCACCAGCTAAATAACCATAGCCATGTAAGGCTCCCTGTAGTTAACACATAGTAAACCGACTAGATTAACTGACAAGCTACCTATCTAACTACAATTACGTAAGGCTCACTGTAGCCACAAACTAGCTAGCGGATCAGCTAACTAGCTAGCTAACTAAGAACAATAATAATTGTAACAAATAAAAACAA
The DNA here is from genome assembly GCA_026745465.1 of Lota lota. Lineage (NCBI taxonomy): Eukaryota > Metazoa > Chordata > Actinopteri > Gadiformes > Lotidae > Lota > Lota lota. The sequence continues at coordinate 1,511,204 of JACYXH010000396.1, read as the reverse complement.
TAAACTTTATTTAGGCTTATAGCCTACAAATTCAACATTCAAATAAACGTAGAGTTCAAATTAAATAACCATCTCACTAGTGGATTGGTGAACTAACTAACTAACAATGAACTAATGAACTAACTGACTGACTGGTGACTATCTGACTGAGTGACTAACGAACCTGCCAACTGATTCAGTCTTTCACTCACCTCAATTATATTCAACAATATTCCCAACAAACCCCCCCCCCCCCCCACCCAGGATGTGAATGTGATCAGCATGCTGGTGGACAACACCACGGTGGGGGAGTGGAGTCTCCAGGGCCTGCCCAACGATGACCTGTCCATCCAGAACGGCATTGTGGTGACCAAGGCTTCACGCTACCCACTCCTCATCGACCCCCAGGGGCAGGGCAAGATCTGGATCAAGAACAGGGAGGTAGACCACAGCCTACAGGTGAGTGGGAGAGAGTTAGAGGGTGAGAGAGGGAAAGGGTGAGAGAGGGAGCGAGGGAGAGAGGGAGGGCGAGGGAGGGAGAGAGAGAGAGAAGGAGAGGGGGATAGAGAGAGGGAGAGGGTGAGAGAGGGAGCGAGGGAGAAAGGGAGGGCGGGAGAGAGAGAGAAGGAGAGGGGGAGAGAGAGAGGGAAAGGAGGAGAGAGGGAGTGAGGGAGAGAGGGAGGGAGAGAGGGAGGGAGTGAGGGAGGTAGAGAGAGAGAGAGAGAGCGAGAGAGAGAGAGAGAGAGAGAGAGAGAGCTCAACATAACTTAACTGAGAACTAATTTGGTGAGAATAGAAGAAGACAGAAAGATACTTAATGAAAGAAATCTTTGAAAAATAACTCAAATACCTCATGGTTATAAGCATGAATATGAAAACATACCTACATTAAGAACACATTCATTTTGTAATGCAATGTTTTCGCCTTTGTATCTGTTGTTTCAAGGAATATTGCTATTACTAATTGATTGGTAATTCATTAATGTTGTTGTTTTTATATGAATTCATCCATTAATTGAATATTGACTGTAATCCCTCCTTCTTCCCTCATATCCCCTCCTCTTCCTCAGGTGACATCTCTCAACCACAAGTACTTCCGCTCCCACCTGGAGGACAGCCTGTCCCTCGGCAAGCCCCTGCTGCTGGAGGACGTTGGAGAGGAGCTGGACCCCGTCCTGGACAACATCCTGGACAAGAACTACATCAAGTCTGGATCCACCTATAAGGTAGAGCCTAGATGTACAGCTGGAGCTATGGCAACGCTATGTTGTTCTATACTGTTCTATAGCATTCCATAGCTATCTATCTAAATAAATATGGATACAGTTTGTTTATTTATTGATTGATTGCTGCATAAGCTATTTTGTTAGGCTTTTGGACATTTTGCAAAAATATGAGCACGAACACGATTGTATGTACTAATGTTTTATTTCATCCATATTTTATATATATATATTTGATCTATAAATAATATGTATTTTTATGCTGTATTTTGTGTTCATATTGCTAGTTGTGTTTATTCTATTCTATTTACTTCTGGCTTGAGCGGTGGAACTGCATCAAATATTTTCGTCTCGGATCAAAAGGTTATCTGTATATTAATTCAGATCTGTGTTTGAATCCCCATTGGTGTTCCACATTTGAGCAAATTTGGTAATTCAGTTTCTTTTCACTTTTTTCACTGTTTGTGTCCTGACTTGACCTTTCTCCTCCTCCTCCTCCTCCTCCTCCTCCTCCTCCTCCTCCTCTTCTTCTACCTCCTCTCCCTCCTCGCCCTTCTCTCCCCCCTTCCCCCTCTCCCTACCCTTCTTCCTCTCCCTCTCCGTGTCTGCCTCCTCCTCCTCCTGGTCCTTCCTCTCCCTCTCCCTCCCCTACAGGTGAAGGTGGGGGACAAGGAGGTGGACGTGATGAAGGGCTTCTCTCTCTACATCACCACCAAGCTGGCCAACCCGGCCTACAGCCCAGAGGTCAGCGCCAAGACGGCCGTGGTGGACTTCACCGTCACGCAGACGGGCCTGGAGGACCAGCTGCTGGGCCGCGTCATCCTCATTGAGAAACAGGTTAGTGAGGGAGTTTGGTACTTTGAGACTCAGTACATTAGTTAGTAAGTTAGAAGTGAGCTTGTCAGCGAGTGTGTTAGGTAGCTAGTAGTGAATTTGTGAGTAAGTTGGTAAGGCATGAGTGAGTGAGTTATTCAGTGAGTGTGTGAGTTAGTCATTCAGTGAGGGAGTTAGTTTGGGAGTTTGGTTGGTTAGTCAGTTAATGATATGAATAGCGAGTGAGTGATTGAGTTAGTTTGTTTGTTGGTTAGTCAGTTTGTCAGGTTCCCTTAATTGGTTAGTTGGCTAGTTCTTTAGTTAGCTAGCTTCTCATTTTCCTCCATTTCCAATCCCTGCTCCGCTCCCCCTCCTTGCCTCCCCCTCCCTGCCTCCCCCTCCCCATCTCCCCTCTATCAGGAGCTAGAGTCTGAGCGGGTGAAGCTCCTGGAGGAGGTAACGTCCAACAAGAGGCGGATGCAGGAGCTGGAGGACCGGCTGCTGTACCGGCTGACCAGCACGCAGGGCTCCCTGGTGGAGGACCAGTCCCTCATCGAGGTCCTCAGAGTCACCCAGACCACCGCCCAGGAGGTACACCCACCGCAACACCACCACCAACACTATCACCAGGGCGACTGTGGGCGATCTCTCACCCTAACCCTGGGGGAGGGCTAGGCCACAGTCTGGTCCAGTGCAGTGGTTGCCGATCCTTTTTTTTGCACCAAGTCCACATATTTAGGTCTGACAGTTTCTTTTGTACAATTTTGTGCATCTGCTTCGACATTCTTCCTTGAAACTGATCGTCTGTCCGTCTGTCTGTCCGTGACCACATATCGATATCAGGGGACCACACGTGGGGTCCAGATGTGGTTAGGGTTTGAGACCCAGAACCCGAAAGGTACTGGGTTTGATCTCTAACGACCTCAGCCTCCACCAGTAGGCATGAGTGACCTGGTCATTAATGACCTGTATTCTCTGTATTCACTCACTCTATGTCACATTTGACAAAAGCCTCTTCAAAAATAGATCATATCCCTGGCAAGTGGTGAACTACAGTACTAAATGTGTCATGTTTAGGGGTTATGCTCCTTTTTGTAGGGAGAACATTAAACACCCACCACCAGGGTTAGGGGTTTCATAACCCATGAAATGTTTTAGTAATGCAAGTCTTCAGGGCTCCATTCACTTGAAGCCCACATGGTCACTCGGGAAGGAAATGGATATTTTATTCATGTTTTATACATGAATAAATGTAGCAATTCGGCGATTGCACAGAAAGGTTGGTTGCTGGACAGAACCCTCAGTCACCAACACTCTAAATTTAGATTTCAATCTAGACTTTCTTTTCCAGAACAGTGCTATAGCAAACCCACAACCCCTATCACAAAACTGTCCTTTAATTTCCTGTCCTCCACCCTCTCTCTTCTCTCTTCTCCTCTTCTCCTTCTCCTGTTCTCCTCTCTCTTCCCCTTGGCTCTCCTGTCATCCTCTCCTCCTCTCTTTTCCTCTCCTCTCCTCCTCTCCTCCTCTCTTCCCCTCCTCTCTTCCTCTCCGCCCCTCTCCTCTCCTAACCTCTCGTTTCCAGGTGAGTGAGAAGCTGTCCATCGCTGCAGACACTGAAGTGAAGATCAATCAGGCAAGGGAGGAGTACCGTCCGGTGGCCACCAGGGGCAGCATCCTCTACTTCCTGATCGTTGAGATGTCTCTGGTGAACCTCATGTACCAGACCTCTCTCAGACAGTTCCTGGGTATATTCGACTCATCCATGGAGAACTCGACCAAGTCACAACTCACAGCCAAACGCATCAGCAACATCATTCACTTCCTGACCTACCAGGTTAACAATTTTGTATATATTATTTGGACCAATGAGAATGCATATTACTGAATCACCAATTTTTAAGATAGGGGTATAGATTTTTTTTGTTTAGATTGAAGTGAAAGCTTCCTGCAAATATTTTGTTTCAGGATTACAGAATGAAAGTGTTGAGTCTGTATACTCATTAAGAACTAAAATGCAAAGCTTTATTACGATGTAAACAACATAATTACATCATAGTATCCAGAATCATAAAAGAAAACTTAGTCAACAGAATCAGATAGTTCAATTCAATCAACTATTTAAAGCTAGCGTAGGCAATTTGGAGAAACCAGCCAGAGTAAGCATGCAACCAACCGCAAAGCCACTCCCCCAAAACACATGACCTGCTCGCTAGCTTTAGCAAAAGTCTGCCTAGCCTTGTTGAAGACTCATGCGCAATGAGTGCACTTGCAGAGTTCGCACAGGTAGCCAGTTAGGTACAGACAGGTAAGCCATCCTATCGTTTCATTTGGGCTGAATAAAATGATTGGACGGGCTTATTAAAGGCCTGCGACAGCCACAGATGCTATATTATTATTTATATTTAGAGCATTTGATGTCGGGATGTTAAGAGAATCTCAACAAATAGAGCAAAAAATGCTTCTAAAATAAATTGCCTGCCCTACCATTAATCACCTAATTATACATAATGAACTTTCTAATATATATACACACACTCATTCACTCGCTCACTTCTCCCTACTCACTCCACCATGCACCATATTGCTCCCTGCAGGTGTACTGCTACACAGCCAGGGGGTTGTATGAGAGCGACAAGCTCCTCTTCACCCTGCTGTTGGCGCTGAAGACCGACCTGCAGGCCCGCAACATCTCCCACAACGAGTTCCACTCCTTCATCAAAGGTCAGAGTACAACCCCCCCCCCCCCCCCCCCCCCCCCCCCCTTACCCTGTCACATGGTACAACCAAGACTGGTTGACCGACAAACAGAGAATCAAACATGCACACATTCTCAAACTGAGGCTAGACAGCTTATTGGACGAACGTCGACCAAGTCAAAAGCGATCCCCTACCTTTAGGGACAACACACTAAGGGGTTGTATAAGTTATGAAAATAAATACACTATATGAAAGAATGTTTTGGTGCTACTATGAGCAGGATTGTGCAATGGTAAGGGTGACCCCCAGCTGAAAGGTTCTTGGTTCAAACCCCAATCTCACAATGATTCTGAATTTGACTTGATAATAAATAGTATGTTATGTTTTGTTTACTGCTAGTGCAATACGTTTTCTGTTGATCAACTGACCCATGAATACATCACAACACTACTACTGCTACAAACTGAAGTGGTGAGATGATGTAGTCTCTAGTGTATCATTTGTGATGCTAACAGTGTGGTATTCACTGTCCGTGACCAGGTGGGGCCTCCCTGGACCTGAACTCGGTGGATCCTAAACCCCGCCGTTGGATCCTGGATATGACCTGGCTCAACCTGGTCCAGCTGTCCAGCCTGCATCCCTTCACACAGCTCCTCATCCAGGTGCCTGCTTATATAGCATACATCCATAGCATCTAGCAATATAGGCTAGTGAGCTGCATGACATGAAGCTGTAGCATCTCGCTAAACAGGGTTGTGATGTACTATAGCATTGATCATAGAAATGCCTGTGTGATCCAGATCTTGAGTAAAAGTGTGTGTTTTGTGTATTTGTTAATATACTGTATTTGTGTGTGTGTATTTGTGTGTCTATTGGGTTTCAGGTGAACCATAATGAGCGTGCTTGGAGGAACTGGTTTGACCAATCGGCACCAGAGGACGCCCCGTTACCCGATGGGTACCAGGAACTGCTCGACACCTTCAGGAAACTCCTCCTGATCCGCAGCTGGTGTCCGGACCGAACCATAGCTCAGGTGTGGGCCCGGTACCAACCAGTCCATTTTGGAAAATGGTTCCAAAATATGAATTTGAGCCATTTTGCAAGCCGAATAAGGACAGGTGAAAGTAGTCTCTATTTGCAGAGACCTAGTTTGTATATCGCTGTATATCATTTGAAAAGCGGTCTCTATTTGCGGAGACCTGGTTTGTATATGGCTGTGTATCATTTGAAAAGTAGTCTCTATTGGAAGCAGAAGTGTGCATTCTGAATGTGTGTGTGTGTTACACATCAGGCCCGTCGCTACATCGCTGAGTCCCTGGGGCCTCAGTACGCTGAGGGTCTGGTGCTGGACCTGGACTCCATGTGGGCCGAGAGCGACAACAGAACCCCCATGGTCTGTCTGCTCTCCATGGGCTCCGACCCCACCGAGAACATCGAGAGGCTGGCCAAGAATAAGGTGGGAGGCGCTGAGATTGATGGATGACTGAAAGTAGGGTTGAACGAAGAGGGAAAATGGGTAGAAGGGTCAAGAAGGAAGAATCGGATTATATTTAAGACAATCGTATTCACAGTTGTTGAAATAATTCATGCTAAACCGTTTTTAATTTCTGTAAAAAAACAACATGTTATGTTGTTGAAATAATTCATAAAAAAAGATTTGAACGGTTATTTTATTTTCATTTTCATATTATTTGTTGAAATAATTCCTAATTTATTAAAAAATCAAAAAATTATTGTTAAATTGTCCCATCTCCAGGGGGCGCCATGCAGGCCCATTTCAATGGGCCAGGGCCAGGAGATTCACGCTCGCCGGCTATTGGCCCACAGCATGACAGACGGCGGCTGGCTCCTCCTACAGAACTGTCACCTTGGCCTGGACTTCCTGGACGAGCTCTTGGACACCGTCACCGCGGCAACAGCTGACAGCGTACATGAGGGCTTCCGCGTGTGGCTGACAACCGACGTGCACCCCAAGTAAAATCCCTATTTAAGTTATTAGTATTACTGGTTATCCATTTCATGATCCCTCACATACAAGGGGGTGTTGATACAACACAAAAAACATGTAGTACCATATAAACCACACCTATTTTGTTGTGTTGTAGGTTTCCCATCGCATTCCTCCAGTCGGCCATTAAGTTCACCAACGAACCTCCGCTTGGTAAAACATTCATTCATTTACTCATTCTTCATTCATTTACTCATTCTTCATTCATCACTCATTCTTCATTCATTCTCCCATAGCTTCATTCTGTCCATGTGGTTCCAATGATGTTCTGTAATTTCACAATGTAATTATGTGACTTTTGTGTTTTAATTGTATGTTTCTGACGTGTGTGTGTGTGTATGTGTGTGTGTGTGTGTCTGTTGCGTGGTCAGGGATGAAGGCCGGTCTGAAGAGGACCTATGGGGGCGTGACCCAGGAACAGCTGGAGGTCTCCAACCTGCCTCAGTGGAAACCTCTGCTGTATGCTGTAGCCTTCCTGCACACCACTGTCCAGGTACCTGTCTGTCTCTCTGTAGCCTTCCTGCACACCACCGTCCAGGTACCTGTCTGTCTCTCTGTAGCCTTCCTGCACACCACCGGCCAGGTACCTGTCTGTCTCTCTGTAGCCTTCCTGCACACCACCGTCCAGGTACCTGTCTGTCTCTCTGTAGCCTTCCTGCACACCACCGTCCAGGTACCTGTCTGTCTCTCTGTAGCCTTCCTGCACACCACCGTCCAGGCACCTGTCTGTCTCTCTGTAGCCTTCCTGCACACCACCGTCCAGGTACCTGTCTGTCTCTCTGTAGCCTTCCTGCACATCACCGTCCAGGTACCTGTCTGTCTCTCTGTAGCCTTCCTGCACATCACCGTCCAGGTACCTGTCTGTCTCTCTGTAGCCTTCCTGCACATCACCGTCCAGGTACCTGTCTGTCTCTCTGTAGCCTTCCTGCACACCACCGTCCAGGTACCTGTCTGTCTCTCTGTAGCCTTCCTGCACACCACCGTCCAGGTACCTGTCTGTCTCTCTGTAGCCTTCCTGCACACCACCGTCCAGGTACCTGTCTGTCTCTCTGTAGCCTTCCTGCACACCACCGTCCAGGTACCTGTCTGTCTCTCTGTAGCCTTCCTGCACATCACCGTCCAGGTACCTGTCTGTCTCTCTGTAGCCTTCCTGCACACCACCGTCCAGGTACCTGTCTGTCTCTCTGTAGCCTTCCTGCACACCACCGTCCAGGTACCTGTCTGTCTCTCTGTAGCCTTCCTGCACACCACCGTCCAGGTACCTGTCTGTCTCTCTGTAGCCTTCCTGCACATCACCGTCCAGGTACCTGTCTGTCTCTCTGTCTTTCTGTCTGTCTGTCTGTCTGTCTGTCTGTCTGTCTATACAGCCATTTGTTGTTCGCTGTAGCCTTCCTGAACACTACCGTTCAGGTACCTGTTTGTCTGTCTGTCTGTCTATAAAGCTATCTGCTGTACTATGTAGCCTTCCTGCACACCACCGTCCAGGTTCCTGTCTGTCTGTCTGTCTGTCTATTTATCTGGGTGGCACAGTGGTTAGCACCATTGCCTCATATGGGTTCAAACCCAGCTGTAGCTTTGTATGTTCTCCCTCTGGGAGCTCTGGTTTCCTCCCACACCAAAAAGACACACATGCTATGTTAATACTCCTGCCCTTGCACTGGCAGTAGACCTGGAGTTCGTCCCTGGCACTGCACTGTGGCTGCCCACTGCTGCTAGAGATGGGTTGAATGCAGAACGCATACCTAAAGGGGACATTAAAAGGCGAAGCAAGCTTATTTACCCTTAAAATAAATAAAATACCAGGCCATTCATACTGCAAGAAGAAATCACTTTTAAAAACATTAAAAGGACAATCATTAAAAGATCATTAAAACAGGAGAAATATAAACTAGAAGAAGTATGAAAATAGAAATGAACCCAAGATGGTAAGAGAATAAATGTAAAGCAGGGCAATTTTTTTTGTTAATGGCTGCAGCACAAATAAATTATTTGAGCCCTGATTTAAAATAATAAAGTGTTTTGGCATACCTCACATATTCTTGAAGTTTGTTCCAGAACTGTGGTGCATAAAAATGAAAAGCTGCTTCACCATGCTTAGTTAGAAATCTGGTAACAGTGAACAGACCAGTCCCCGATGACCTGAGAGCTCTAGTGGGCTCATAACACACAAGCAGACCAGAGATGCAATGCATTGTTTTGTACAGGGCTTGTACATCGTGACGTTACATCGCATTGACCACCTCCATTTTGGAAGTATAGGAGCATAGGAATTGTATTGGTAGTAATGGTGTTTTGTTCATTGGTTAGTAGTTAATTGTGTAATTATTTCATATTATGGGTAGATATTGGTGTGTTTGAAACTGCCACAGCGTATTTTGAGTAGCCTAGCTCACGGTATATTTACATTGATTTAGAATTTTACATTACTACAACTCTCTCTTCTCTTTCATCATAAAATGGCGGAATGCATTCCCATGATGCATTCAGATTTTTCTATCTGTGTGTGACTCTCTCTCTCTCTCTCCCCCCCTCCTGCTCCTTGCAGGAGCGTCGTAAATTTGGTCCTCTTGGTTGGAATATCCCCTACGAGTTCAATCAGGCAGACTTCACCTCCAGCATGCAGTTTGTCCAGAACCACCTGGATGACCTGGACCCCAAGAGAGGCGTCAACTGGGCCTGCATACGCTACATGTTGGGTGAGACATGTTGGGTGAGACAGTTGAGGTGTTATGGATTGGAGTCCTACCTAACCTTTAGCATCCTATAGCGCAGGTGTTCTCAAAGGGTTTCATGCTGTGACTCACTCATGAAGATACTATTGGCCAGGGCCTGAATATTTAGTACAGCAAAATAAGCAATATATTCTCATGTACATCAATACGGTATTCCCGGTAGTAACACTTAAAAATAAGAGTACATTAACTAACCATTACGTAACATTAGTTAATGCAGTAATAATCATTATCTAACGTTGAATTAACAGTTTACTAATTGTCTACTTATCACATCTGTCATTAGTCATTGAGTCATGACCCAAAAATAATTACAATATTTATTTACCAATATTGCAATAATCAACAATGCTATCATGTATTGTTAAAAACATGGAGCAAATACAAGCTGCTTCAATTGGGGCTAAACACCATGAAATAGTAAGCCATTTAAAACATGAATTAACGTTGAAATATTAGTTAATTCATGGGCAAAGGTTTGGCATATGCTATGTGACCCAATCGAGATACCCTCGTTACCCACCAGTTGAGAATCCCTGCCCTAAACTAAACTTTAACTTTTGACCTGGTCTTCCAGGGGAGGTCCAGTATGGCGGCAGGGTGACGGACGACCTGGACAAACACCTGCTCAACACCTTCACCCGCGTGTGGTTCAGCGAGACCACCTTCTCCGACAAGTTCTGCTTCTACAAGGGCTACAGCATCCCTGGCTCGGCTAAGACCGTCCAGGACTACCTGCAGCACATAGAGACCCTGCCCCTAGTGGACACGCCCGAGGTCAGAGTCTATTCACCCCCTCATGGCACCTGCTTAATCCCAATGGTTTACAGACACTGACAGGGTGGAGTCATCGCAAAGAGGAGCAGCGCGGTTATATATGCTGACCAGGGAGTTAAAGTCCATATATTTACTGACAGTAATGATATTTGATTGTCAGTAGTGAGAGAGGATTTGATCAGGTCTATACATCTGAAGAAAGTTTTAAATGGTTTATGTTTATATAAATCTTTTTTCTTTCTTTTTGAAATACAGAGAAACAACACAAACTACTTTGGGGTATAAAAACGTTATTCTGAAAACGTTATTCTCTCATCTGTCATTTCCCAGGTGTTTGGGCTTCATCCTAATGCTGACATCACCTACCAGACAAATTTGGCCAATCAGACACTCAGCACCATCATCAACATCCAACCAAAGGACAGTGGGGGCGGGTCCGGAGAAACCAGGGAGGCCACAGCTCAGAGGCTAGCCAATGAAATGCTGGAGAAGCTACCACCAGATTATGTGCCACATGAGGTGACCAATTAAATTGCTTTAAATGTTTTACGGTCTTTAATCTGATGGAAAACTGTAACCATAAACCAAGTCATCATATTAATAGTATTTTAAAGCTGAATAAATCTCACTGAGTCCAATGTTGAGTCGATAGGTCAAAGCCCAGCTCCAGAAGATGGGTCTGCTCCAGCCAATGAACATCTTTCTCAGGCAGGAAGTAGGTCGCATGCAGCGAATCATAAGCATTGTGCGAAGCACGCTCACTGACCTCAAGTTGGCGATAGACGGTGAGCTTTCTCTCTCCAGCTCGCTCACGCTACATGCATTTCATTTTTCTCTCTCTCTATAACCTTGTTCACCTTTCTCGCCCGCTGCCAGGCACCATCATCATGTCGGAGGCCCTGCGGGACGCCCTAGACTGCATGTACGACGCCCGCATCCCGGCCCTGTGGCTGAAGCTCAGCTGGGACTCAGCCACGCTGGGCTTCTGGTTTACCGAGCTGCTGGACCGCAACCAGCAGTTCAGCAACTGGATGAGCAACGGACGGCCCAACCAGTTCTGGCTGACCGGCTTCTTTAACCCTCAGGTGGGTGAGCCCGCGGTGGCCTCATTGAGGAGTGTTGTAAGAGCTACTGCTTGAAATGGGGCCATTAAGAGTATCACAACTGTTGTTCAGGGAGGGATTACTGTTGTGGCATGCAACACTATGTCTCCAGGATCGCAAATGTTTTATCAAATCATAAGGGTCAACCTTAACTAAAAATGTATCATGTTTGTGTGTGTGTCTGCGTGTGTCTGCATTTGTGTGTGTGTGTGTGTGTGTGTGTGTGTAGGGTTTCTTGACAGCCATGCGTCAGGAGACGACGCGGGCCAACCTCTCCAAGGGCTGGGCCTTGGATACGGTCGCCCTCGGCAACGACGTCACCCGGATGATGAGGGAGGACGTGACGTCCCCGCCCCCAGAGGATGTGGGCGGAGTCTACATCTACGGCCTCTTCCTGGACGGAGCCGGCTGGGACAAACGCAACACCAAGCTCACTGAGTCACCGCAAAAGGTTGGTGTGTTTGTATGTGTGTGTTAATTGACAGGCCAACATCTGTCTGACAATTCTTTCATTAAGGAGCAGGTAAGTGTTAGGCATCTCACTCAAGGATGTATACAGGTAAACTGGGGACATTGGGCTTCGAACCAAGAACCTTTCAAGTCAAACCATCCTAGACCACTATACTACCCCTGTCCCTTATCGTACTAGTTCCTTCCTCACATACATGGAGAGGTATGTGTGCATACACACCCGATCATTCCCTCACAGCAATGCTTCGATCGACCCCTGACCTTTTTGACCTCATTCCAGGTCCTCTTCACGCCGCTGCCCGTGGTGCACGTGTACGCGGTGAGCACGGCCGACGGCAAGCGGCCGGCGGCGGCAGCGTCCTCCATGAACCTGTACTCATGTCCCGTGTACAAGAAGCCCAGACGCACCGACCTCACCTACATCTTCCCGCTGACGCTGCGCTCCAGCCAGCAGCCGGACCACTGGACGCTGCGCGGCACCGCCCTCCTCTGTGACTGCAAATGATCTTCCTCGCGCCGACGATGAAGATGTTAGCGCTGTCGATGTGGCCGCGGTTTATGTTGGCACAGTGCGTATGTGTTTTGTATGTTATGCATGTATGTTATGTTATCGTGTCCTATTTATTGTCTGTAGCACCGCAACACGTTCCTTGCATGTGTAAGCGTGTGTGCCAATTTAACTTTCTGATTCTGATACCTTTTTTTTGTTTTTTGTACAATTATTGTGCATCCATGAAAACGAATGGACCCAATAACTGAAAATGTTTAATTGATTTGGGATGTCATGGAAATAGCTATATCCCTCTAAAATATACATCTGTTATATGGTAATACTATCAAAGATGAATATTTAGGTCTGATGTGAACCTTCGTGAAGCCAGAACACAATATCCACTATGTCCAATACCTCATCAATTCCTTTTACTCCTCTATTTTACTTAACTCTTTATGTTTGAAGTGCTTTAATTTATTTCACTTTTTAAAGCTTTCATGATTTGGTTATGACGAAAAAGGTTTTATATAGAAACAATATGTGGAATATATATTTATAATTCTCCACATTGTCCAGTAATGGTGGATCTTTAGGCACACTTCACATACTACCAAGTTTAACCTGTTTATTGTATTTTTCCAAAGACGACCAGCTGTGGAAAGCCTTTTAAAGCTGCATTTGTGAAAATAATTAATAAATACAAACCTAAAGAAATGGTTGGCTACTACTATGAGCATCAAGGTTTGAATACTTCACTGGTGTCCATGGTACCTTTTGATCATGTTTGACAGAGTAAGAATAGCTCTGCCTTTGCCTTGAAAATACCACAATTCCTTGCTTACTTTAATCAAAAATAGATCAGAATTATTTTTAGTTCGATACATTTATACAATAGGTTTGGCTTTGAAATGCAATAAAATAAATATATATATAGAACTTGCTGTTCCTCAATGAGAACCATGTAGTCAGTGTCATGCCAAAAAACATCGGCTAAAAGGTTAAGAAATCATAATCGTTATATTTGTCATTCTCAATCTGACCGAAAACACCCTAAACCTAATATATACTATTGTGTATTTCTTTATTCAGTCATGCAAACTCAAAATAATCACTCAAAATATTCTAATAAACAACATAGTTATAGACATCTACTTTTACGAGCTGTTTATACAGCAAAACAATGAGTGTCAAGATATTTCACATCAGGTATGTAATATGTTCTCAGTCTTTATTCTTAGTATTCATTTATCTTGAAACCGATTGAGTTATCTATGAATTATAGTACGGCTTTTGAAATGTCATAATTGCAACCTGAAATAACCAATGCATTCAATCTTTTCACATTTAGTAAGCAAATCTTTACCTTTACAGCCCCCTGACAAAATAAACATTCCCATCATATACCGTCATAACTTACCTACACTTAAGTAGAACAGTTTAAAGCTCTCCATATTTCGTCATTTCATCAAACATACACAACAAATAACAACTGGAACATTTGACAAAGCCCAGATGCTTCTTTCTCTCTCTCTCTCTCTCTCTCTCTCTCTCTCTCTCTCTCTCTCTCTCTCTCTCTCTCTCTCTCTCTCTCTCTCTCTCTCTGTATTTGTTTAATTAGCATTTGAGTAGTTTGTAAATGACAAATTTAACAAATATTTAGTGATAATAAATGAACCGTAATGTCAACTGTAGACACATATCAGAACAGAGACTAGAACTATGTCTGAAAGAAGAATAACGCCTTATGGTAGACCTATTTCTTCACTGGGTGTCCGTTCTTGCCATTGCCGCCAGTCGGCTCTTTTAACCGGCCCAGTTCCTCAATGTCACTTCCTGTCAAACTAGATGCTTCTTTCAAATGAATAGAAAAATGAAGATAATTGAATATTTTCATTTCTGAAGCTTGGCCAGGGAGCGTCGACCATAAAACATATACTTTCATCCTCTCTTTTGTTGTCACAATAGTCCAAGGAAAACAAAACGGCCACTTGTTGCATTGGCCATTGAGCTTTACGCCAGCTGCTTCATGTCGTACATAGGGACCTCGGATGCCTCTGCTTTCGCGCCGTCCGTGGCCTCCTTGTCTGGGCTGCCCTTGCGGCCCTTGGGCGGAGGAACGGGCACGGCTCCGTCGGCACCTCCCTCCGCTCCCTCCTGGCCCTCAGCTACTGTCCGCTCCTTCTTAAGGTTGAGCTTGGCGGGGACGTTGGCCATGGACTCCTTGAACCTCTCGCCGGACTGCTTCAGCCGCTCCCCAGACTGGCGGATCTTCTCGCGCCGCTCCGCCGTCACGATGCGCTCGCCCAGCTTGTTGACTTTGGTGCCCAGGTTTTCGCGGGTCTTGCTCATGTTCTCCTTGGAGAAGGTGGCCTTGAAGCTCTCGATGCGGCTCAGGCCGGTCTTCTTGGCGCGGGTGACGGAGGAGGAGTCGGCCTCCTCCACCACCATGTACTCCTCGTCTGATTCCGGAGGAAGCTCGAACTTGTCCGGTTCCACCTCGGCCCTTGAGCTGGCTCTGCCGCCGCTGGCTTCGGAGGGCTCGTTGCCGGGGGCGACAGACCTCACTTCCTGGTCCCCCTGGGGGGCAAAAAAAAGCCAAAGAAAACAGAGCAACATGAGGAACTGTGGGAGAGATAGAGCGGGATTTAAAAGTGCCATTAAGAGTATGTTGAAACATTACGTAGATGCTGAAGCGATATGTGATCCATCATAAGCAACATGAGAACCTGTGAATTCTACACAGCTATGAGATTAACTGATAGGAACCATACAATATATTTTTGTTTTCCTAATTTTCTGGAGACACTATGCGCAAATACCCTTAGGATATTTCTTTGACTTTGATGGCTGATCAACGTCAATCATCCATTCATTGGAATGTGTGATATGATATGTGTGGTGTACAAGCAAGCCGTTATCCTGAATGTCCATGACTTAATAACCAAAGGAATTTGGAACAGGTATACAAACTAAAGACTACTGTGAGACTACAGTCCTCTGCTGATTTCTCTCACATGCTCAAATCAGACGCAACAACTATCTTGTCGCCATGACACCTCAGAAAGCATTTGGTTGCCAAGAGCCACTACAGCCTGGAATGTGTTTAATCGTTTTTCAACTGCCACATCCAGCATGTAAGTTCAGTTACAGATAATAGGATCCAGCATGTAAGATTCAGTTACAGATAATAGGATCGTTATGATTCGCCCTAGTTACAAGTTACTTCTTGTGGATGTGCTTCTCAAGGTCACACAAGAAGTGTGGGAGAAAATGTAACACCTATCCGTATGAAAACTGTCTCATGTCATGACTGAAGGTCCCAAGGACCCAGTCTAACTGATGCATGATTGCATGTTTAAAAAAACACAAAAGCAATTGTTGCTGTATATTGGGATTTCCCAGGCAAGGCTAAAGAATACAACCTTTGCCAACAGGTTCTATTAATTGTGGAACTTTTGGGATTGGTGTGGATTTTGGTATATTTGCTAATGGTATGTTGGTCAACTTATTTCACCCAGCATTTGGCTTTTATTAGACCAATGTTCATTTTAAATGAAGACTCTTCAGATGATATCTTTATTTGGATTGTTCAAAGATTAAGAGAAATGCATATAACATGTAAAGTGGCTTTTGTTCACATTTAGTTATTATTTTAATATTGAACATAACAACAACTTAGAGCCAGCTAACAAATAGCAATACGACTTGTTTATTGAATTGTAAAAGCAAAAATTAAAAAAAGCATACACCCTCGGTTATTAGCAATAGTTGCTCACATTAGAGCAATATGGACACTTTTCAGTGGCAATTATTCAAGTGCAATATTATGTGTTACCATAGAAAACAACCTATTCAAAAGTATGGTCTGTCAATAGGCAACTGTTTGCAGATCCAGCTGTCGATTCCAATTCCATCCCATTAGTTTATATTTTATTACAACCATAGCTAAGTTAATTAAGCGATTGCACTTCCGGTTCCATGCTAATTAACAGGCAATAACATGAGTGTAGGACAATAGCATGGTTACACGGCAGGTGATGTTTCGACCCGTTTCCCTTGGTTGGTTTGATACGGTCACTGTTGTGTTGTAACACTCTCCTCGGAAGCCTCTGTGTCTTGTCCTCCTGGTCTACCTGCCACAGATGCCATGCTGTGCTCTTCGCTGCCCTGGTCCTTTTAAAACATATTTCACAAGACAGATACCAGGTCTCACAACAGCAGACATGTAAAATGATTTAATTGCCATCCTTGAATTGTTTTAGTGGCTTGCTGGCAGGTGTGGCTAATTTCTATTTAATGTTTCTGTTCGTAAGCTTCTGTCAAAATGGTAATTTTGTAGCTAGCTTTAAAATATATATACATTTCCATGGTTTCAGTGATTTAAGGGTGCTAACTGGAAGTAAAATTGCAGCTCTTAATTCTCCTTCTATAAATACACTGCACCATCTGTTTCTAATACTCAGTGCAAGGCCCTGGTAGGCCTAGGGCCTTGCACTGACTGACTGTACTATGTACAGCTAAACATATCACCAGCAAGCTAGAAAATCCCTGACACAGCTCTATCTAATTAATACAGGGCCTGCAGTAGCATTGTCAAAAAAGTTAGCTTGAAATACAGGTAATTAGGCTACAATTGCTTTAGTCAATATGAGATTGAGGAAATGACTATACTTATAAATAGCTACTATTAGCAAATTTAACAGATTCTCCAGTTTGGTTGAATGTAAAATTATTTTATCGCGGGAACAATAACAGGAACATTTGGTTTCCATGATTCCAGAGGTAGAAAACAGAAATGGAAAGAATAGGTGGGCCACTGACTCAAAGATTCTAAAATTAGAGGGCAACCAGATTTTGAGTTCAGGTTACGCACATGATGGCAGCATGTACCATAAAGATTAATTGGTTTCCATTCAGCACTGCTATTTTGAGCCATAGGGTTGGGGTTAGGGTTAGAAGAAATTGTTCTATGTTCTCAAAGAAGCCCTTGATAATTAATGAAACAATGGTGAAAAGATATTAGGTCTATGCATTAATTAATTCAATGTATCTCAATATTTTGAGACGCATGCCTCACAAGCTAGGTAGCATAAGCAATAACTAGGAAACATACCAGGATCTATGATTACGTGCATCATAGGCATATATACTATACCTGATACTAAATATATATATATATATATAAACGTTGACTGTATGCTTTGCAGTCATAACATCGTTACACACACCAGAGGCATTTAGCATGCTATGGCGAGATAAACTATTAGGCCTACCAACAAGTTACCATGAGAAATCGCATTTCTGTCACAGCTGATAGTGCCTATGCACTCTGCATTTTGACCTCACATTTAAGTTGCCTACACGTGAATGACGTATAACTATAAACATAACTGTTTACAGCAATCTCAGAGTTATTGTTAATATAGAAACAGGGATTGTCATTTAACAATACTAATATATACACTATTAAATTCAGCTACATAGCAATACACAATAGGCCTACTGAATCGTTGAGGTAAGACATCGGATGTTGACACACATAGTTGTTATGAATGACAAATGTTAATATTAGTTAATGCCGGACTTAGGTCGGGCAAGAGGCAATCCAATCCAGTCAAGTGATAGAGACAACTTTGTGGTAACTGGTACAGACCAGACATTCCTGAATTATCTGAGTACTGAGTGTGTCCACATCAAGGTTCACCATATTGATGATGAATTTCCCTATTTAGTTGTTTGATCACATTTTACACACAAACAGTTACTATACATATGAGAATCTGTAAGAAGTCGGCTCAGAAGGTTTCCTATTCATGCTAATCAACCAATACAATTACAGTTACATTTATGATTTAGTGGGCCCATCATCTGAGGCTTATCCTTTATATGGCTCTGGTAAGTAATCCTATACTGAAAAAAAATATTATTGTGGATGGCCTATGAAACGTCATGATGTCCACATACCATGTGCATTACAATGCAAGAGTGCAAAAGTTGCATTGCCCACCTGTTTATACAGATCGTGCATCTTATACATCATGTAATCTATTACAATTGCTGCTGTAGAAACAAGTGGCAAAGGTTGTGACATCATAACATCGCCATGACAACGTAACGCCACCAGTATCTTATATAACCATTGGTGTTTCCTTATCCTTGGACCAAATTGGCTGCACAGCTTCTTCAGCTATCAACGTCTCGTAATTAGACTCATGCCTTCTGTTACTTAATTAACAAGCACAAGATACAAGAGAGAAAATATGTTGAAGTGCGAGAGACTAGGAAACTATATTAGGAGTTGCTGGAGTTTCAGATGCACACACTCAGAATAACCCGGTGTGTCAGCTGGCAAAGTCACTTACACGGATAAATGTGGTATATATTATATTTAATACTGACTAGCTGCTCAGCATTGATTATTAATAGATTAAACAATTTATATTAATTAATATTAAATGTCTTTAAACTATTGCGACTTGTGAACTGTTTATCTTGAGTACAAGTGTAATCTAAAAGCGTATTACACAGTGTAGTAGCACCCACTTCCATAGTGGACTTCCTTATCAACAACAACCGAGAATGCTGATGCTTTTGGCATTGTAGAAAGATCAGAGGTTTCCCCAAAAATCTGACTGAACCAGACTAAAGGAAATGTAAACAATATTATTAAGATCAAGATTATTCTTGTATATTTTCTGTTACATATAGGCCTATTTATGTAACAACATTTGGGGTATAACCTATAATCAATGCTCATCAATGTCACATTTCACCAATTCCCCTTAAACTAGTCAATGGCAAATCTAGTTCTTACCATCACTATTTAACAATATCAAACAAACATGGCTATCATATTGAGTATATCAATCCTGAGTGATTAATAAATGAATTGTGGTGATGATACAAGTCTATTCTATGTGCTCAAGATCTATGGGCTGGCCTTTCAGAGGGTCTGACGTCCCTCCTGGGTCGTGCCAGGGCTAAAATAACCAGGCCACCAACATATGCAAGCAGCTGCTATCCGAAGGCCAAAGTAAAATGAAGCCACTAGAACGTGTGTGTGTGTGTGTGTGTGTATGTGTGTGTGTGTGTGTGTGTGTGTGTGTGTGTGTGTGTGTATGTGTGTGTGTGTGTGTGTGTGTGTGTGTGTGTGTGTGTGTGTGTGTGTGTGTGTTCAGTCTGCAAACCCCAAGAGGCCCTGTTGCTATTTCAGCCTTAGCGTGAAGCAAATTGAGCATTTAGATAGTTCTGCTCAGGTAAATCAACTGTGTTTAATAACTATTTGTTTCACACACAGAAATGACTATAATCTACAGCAATTCGAACATGGCCCATTCTCTCAGAACTCCCAGGAATCCCTTCACTAACTTGTTTCAATGTCAGAACTAGGATGTTGGTTGGAGTTGGAGACCCCTATAGAGTTTCACTACCAGTTGGACAGGAATCTAAAATTAACCAAGCCCACAATACCAGCCTGCATCTCCCTTATTGCTCAACAATATTTCAAATGTTATGTAGCAAAAAAGCTCAATCTACTTGTAATTTCTAACAGTCTTTATGGACTAAACAGTAAGTCTCTTTTGCATCAAGCCAAGATGGACAGACCATGGACAGACAGACCATGGTCAAAGACGTCATTTACCGTTTTGAACAAAAACAAATAAATAAACAGACACACAGACGGACTACGGCTCTGACCTGGTAGATGACCACTCGGAACTTGTTCTTGGCCAGGAGGTCGCCCTGGGTGGCCTCCACCTTCTTGACGCGCAGGTTCTGGTTCTCCACGCGGACGCGTACATCCTTGATGTGGCAGCTGACCTTGCGGGTCTTCTCCAGCAGCCGGTCCACGGTGCCGCTGGTGGCGGCGTGGTCGCCCGTCAGCTTGACCACGTCCGCCTGGATGCTCTTCACCGTGCTCTCAAGCTCCAGCTGCCGCTCCTCCATGCGCTGCTGCGTGGCGTTGACGTTGTCCATGATCCCCGCCACGCGCTCCAGCAGCGCCATGATGCCGCCCGCGTCCTCCGCGCTGCCCAGCTTCTCCGCCATCGTCCTGGTCTGGTCGGGGTCGGGGTCGGGTCGGTCGAGCCCGGATCGGTTGAGTCTCGCTAGAGGCTAGAGAGAGCCTGTTTTCAGGGTGGGGGGGGGGGGGGGACGGGGAAGAAAAGGGAAAAGACGACCCAATGTTCTGGAAGGAAAGAAGAGGATTCTGGAAAAGGTTCTGGTCTCGGAGGAGAAACCCACGCTAAAGGGTGGGATCGGAGGAGGTCTGTTGATGAAGGAGGAGCAGGTGGAAGGCTAAGACATCGGGGAGGCCCAGAGAAGAGGAGCAGGGAGGAGATCCACAGGAGAGACCAGAGGAGCCGACTCCTCAGGGAGGTAGATAGAGACAGAGAGAGGGAGAGGGAGACAGGATCGACCCTCTGAAACTTTTGCTTCAACCTGACACTGCTCCGGTCACCAGCGTAGACCCCAACAACCTAATAGGGTTGGGGGGGGGGGGGGGGGGGGGGGGGGGGGGGGGGGGGGGGGGGAGAACTGGGGGAGAGAACTGGAATAGAGAGAGAGCAGGAAAAAGAAGAAGAAGAAATGGACATGGCGAGAGATAGACAAGACAGAACGTTAGGTTTGGGTACTGTGTCATTCAAGGATCATTTGATAAAGTTTCAGTTTTCATATGTGAGGAGATTCTGTCTATTTTCCCCCTGATGAATCAGATGCCCAGTCACATGTTTGTCCACTTAGCTATGTGATAACTGTGTTCCACAAGTTAAACCGTGTCATTCTATATTGAGTTTCATGACCCAGTTGACAGTCATACCGAATCAATGATATGTTTGTCTGTGCTTATGACTATAACTGACGATCAATAACTTATCTTATTGTTCAAAGACAACTTAACCAACTTATCCAAAGTCCAAAATTTTTGTAGTAATGTGTCCATAGCAACCCAGGGTAACGATGGTCTTCAAACTGAGCGACTTGAATGAAGAAAAAAAGAAAGATGCACTACGAGCTAGGGAGTGAGAGAAAGAGTGTGAGGAAGGATGAAGTGTGAAATGGGATCTCTGGCACTTGAAGCTAAAAATAAAGAGAGGGTCAGATGAATTCTGTTCCTGTTTGGGAGAAGATCGGAAAGCCCCCCCATTCTCTTCACTCTTCACTCCTCATCCATCCCTCCATCAGGCCTCTTTTCTTACCCTTCCATCACTCCTCTCCTGCACTCCTTCTGTGGCTTGCTGCTTGCGTTCCAAGGTTAAGGGCCCTGGGGCAACTGTATTGGATGTCATGACCCAGCACACAAGAACCATGGTTCAAATCATGGTTCTACTCGGAAATGCTATCGTCAAATCCACTTGTCTGGTCTGGTCTTGCACATGCTTTCATTTGAATGAAATATCACTGGGTGTCTTGGTGGCTCAACATGCTAGCATGCTAACCATGTAGGTAATTCACGTTGTAGTGATGTTTCGAATCCGACCTATGGTCCTATATGCTACATGTCATTCCCTCTCTTTCATCCCTCTTCCCTGTGGGAAGTTCCCTCTGTCCATTAAGGCACACAAGCCCATCAAATACAAATTATCTTTCATTACAGTTGCATTAAATAATGAGTTACATTTTAGTGACGTACCCTAATACTGCACTGTACTGTATACTACGCTGTACAGCACTGCGTCTTTCCCTCACCACTATTCCTAGTGAAATCCTGGGAGAATTCCCAGTATGAGCTGGGCGCTCCCAGTCTCGTTGTGTTGGGTTGACAGATGCAGGACAGGAATGATGGGCTGCCTGTTAGTCTGGTGTTAAGACTCTGGTCCTAGATGCAGCGTTGGATTACACACACACACACACACACACACACACACACACACACACATACACACACACATACACACACACACATACACACACACACACACACACACACTTATATATATATATAAAGTATATATGTACATATACACATATATCATGATGGTGCAATTTTCTCTTAATATCAACTTTCTTATTTTACATCTCTGGATTGGTGTGGCTGTTTTGTAAACAAAACTACATATATGTGTGTGTGTGTGTGTGTGTGTGCATCTGTGTTGATTAGGGCAATGGCACTGTGATCAATACAGACATTCATCAATAGTCTGCATGGTGTACATGTACTTGTAGAGAGAGAGAGAGAGAGAGAGAGAGAGAGAGAGAGAGAGAGAGAGAGAGAGAGAGAGAGAGAGAGAGAGAGAGGGACAGAGACAGAGAGAGAGAGAGAAGGAGAGAGAGAGAGAGAGAGAGAGAAGGAGAGAGAGAGAGAGAGAGAGAGAGAGAGAGAGAGAGAGAGAAGGAGAGAGAGAGAGAGAGAGAGAGAGAGAGAGAGAGGAGAGAGAGAGAGAGAGAGAGAGAGAAGGAGAGAGAGAGAGAGAGAGAGAGAGAAGGAGAGAGAGAGAGAGAGAGAGAGAGAAGGAGAGAGAGCATGGGGTTTGATGGATTTGATTGATAGAGTAGATAGCCGTGATGAATTTATCCAAGGCCACAGACAGAAAACAAATACACAGAGACAAAAATAAAGTAACAGAGAAAGAGGGGTTTATGTGTGTGTGTGTGTGTGTGTGTGTGTGTGTGTGTGTGTGTGCACATGCATCTGTTTGTGTGCACATGCATGCATGTGTGTGCACCCGTGTGTGTAAGGGGGGGTTACATGATCAAATACAGCAGGGGACTGCCCAACTTTCTAAACCCGTTCCACCAGCTGCTGTCTATAATTATGCTGTCGTCATTTCTATATTTACCCTCATAACCACACCTATACACAGTAGAGAAACCCTAGAGCTCCTGGGGTGCGTTTGTTTTTTATCTCTTCTTTACTTCCGATGGGTGGAGCAATTTATCCAATAATCTGGATATTGTATAGACTTTAATCAATTTTTCTTGATAAAAATAAAAGAAAGAAAACGTTTTAGATTGTGTGCAAGCTTCAAAATCTACCAAGTAATTATTTTGTATTAATTTTCTTTCTCTGAAGCCACTGTAGTGGGAGCTCCCCAGATGTTGAACACAGGGGGGCCTAACATACCCAAACTAACAGTGTGTTTACCACAAAGCGCACATAAAGTTAAGTATAGTCAGAAATAGTATATTCCTGCTGAAGGGCAGGGAAGAATAACATACTGCAATAGCATTTAGTTCTGTTTGATGTTCATGTTTTTCGGACAACTTCGAAGAAGTAGCAAGAATTTCTTCCTTTTTTTATCAGAATGTGTTTCAGAGATATACTGATTATCTTTAACCAGATGAGGGGCTGAGGAAAACATGTCTTTTTCTTCAGTTTGTCTTTATTATTGAATATTATTAGTAGTAGTATTATTAACGTTTATATGAAGGCTGATGAACCTTGCTTATTTAAGCAAATGTAAATCGGCCTAAATATACACAATGTTAAAATAAATATGAAAACATATGCTCATAATGAAATGCATCAAATTACACACTTTATTGGAACACATAATTTAATTCTAGCTCAACTACATCACTAATCTCTAACCAAAGACTTCACTGGCTCATGCAATACCCAAGATCTACTGTAAAATGAGGAACAGGATTTCCTTTGCAGCATCGCACCACCAAGAACAACAACCCCATCTATCAGCAGGTTTACAAATCAACACCAGCATATAGCAGCTTCAAGAAAGATCCATTCAGTCTTCATATTTCTGTTAAAATAGTTAATAAATGTTTAGCTAATTAGCGGGTATTCTAAGGGGGAAAGGTTCACCTCGGTGGTTACGTATGAGCGGTAGGCCTACCAATAATCGTATTGTATCCCAAATTAACTGAATAATTGAGTGGTGTTAAATTACATTAGCTAGCATAGCATTTATCTATAAGGAGAACCTGCCACAATCTTAGTTGGTACATTTAGATGCTGAAATTGATACATATCAACTCCTTGTGGCTATATCTACCATGTTCAGGAATTACACTTAGCCATTTTTGTGGGTCTTAATAATTTACAAACCAAACTAAACGATGAGGGCTAGATATTAGTGCTAAGATGCTTTATGGGAATCCAATCCACATAGAAGCTAATCCGTTGACTACAGTATGACAACAACATAGATACTTCGTACCGCCATTAGAAATTATATCAAAAATAAACTAAAAGAACAATTATTTAAATTATCAGCTTGTCAAAAAACACATTGGAATCCCATTTCCGGAATGGCATTATTTAAAATTACGTAAATTAAAATAACAACAACCTTTACATGTCATTTTGTACCTTAATAGTTGTAATAAAAACAGCATTTTGGTTTTCAGGAGTGTCTTGTACAAAAAAAACAGAAAGAAACATAACAGAAAAATATTTTCCTGGAATTTTCCACCCTTGGAAAATATCTGTTTTCCTAGCAACCAACGTCTGAAGCAAGTCTCCTGTGACCGTGGGCATGATGGGGAACATTTCGTATTAAAAGCAGCAGCACTTCAGAATTGCAGTAAGGGTCCTCTTCAGGTTAACTATGGCTTTAATACAATGGCAACCAACCCTTTGTAACTGGAATTGGAAAGTGTTTCTTTTTCCAAAGTGGTGTACATAGATATGTATATAAAAACAAACGATTACTAGCCAGCTTAATCATACCATGAGAGTCACACTTGTTTTTCAATTGAGGTTGGAATGCATCATCGACCAAATTCTTTGTATGGAAAAGTACAGATGGGGTTGAAAAAATAACACATTTTAGACAGTTTGTTACCATGACAACGGAAGAGCAGTAGGCATCTCTCGGAGTCCGTGGTTGTACTTCATCTCCTTGAGTGACTCCATTTTGGGGAGCAAGAATACTCATATTCAATGAGGCTGTTGGACGAATATGTCGGTATTCTTCAGGAATTAATCGAGGGGCTTAACGGTGGTTTGGATCCAAAATGTCCTCTCGTGGCTACGCCCATACAGAGAGGAGCACAGAGCTGCCCCAACAACATGACCAGGACAACACAAACAGGAAGTTGAGGCCAGGAATGAACAGGAAATGAGAAAACCGACCATATTGAGAGATTGTTTGAAAGACAAACTTTGTGTTCTTATCAGCTGCTGAGGTCACTGCGTCGCAGACAGAACGGAGGAAAACACAGCTTTATAAAGAAAATGGTCACCTTTTTGTCCATTTGAAAAAGTACCTTCATAAAAGTGAAAACGGCAATCTAAAAACATCCAGGCGAGAAAAAAAAAAAGGAAATATAAAAAAGACAAGAAAATAACAAAAAATAAGGCCCCTTCAAAACTTGGGAAAAAGCCACAGGTTTGTTTTAAGGAAAAGCTAAATGAAAACAAACCAAAGAGGCACAAAATGGGTAAGATAATAAAAATGCAATTCTGTCCATGTGGTACGAAAAATGTGTTTATAATAAGTCAAAAAAGAGGAAGGTTTTAAAAAAGAGAGGCTACATCATCCTGGAGGAAGTCCCTGAGGGGAAGTGCCCCAGGTGCTGCTTCTGTCTCCGCCCACGCTTGGTTTTGTTGCACCTCCTAGAGGACACCACAGGAATTACACCATTTTTACGTTATATAGGCCAACTTCTGCCCCAGAAGAAATCCGTCATGTTAATTTTTTTTATTTTACATACTCTCTTACTCTTACATACTGTTAAAACTTTGGAAGTGATACGTAAAAAAATATGGCATTTTATTTCTCTCTCGCTTTCTCGATCTCAGTATCCAGAGTGTTATATTAATTAATAATTATTGTAATAACAGATATAAAGAAAAATACTAGCATAAATATTATTTAAATAACTCGACACCTAATACTATGACTATGCTAACATTATAGCAAAAATATTAGCTATATGAATATTGGTGCTCGCAGTGACTGAACAAGCGACGTTTACCTGGTGAAGCACATTACAACGGCTACGATGACTGCTATCTGGACGGCTCCGATGATGGCGGCGATAAGGACGTAATGCAGTTTCTGTCCACTGGGGACGACGTAGAGGATGTTGAAATCTAGGAGCTGATCGCACTGGGACCCTCCGTAACCTGCATCACACCTGCAGAAACACACAGCGTCCATAGTCAGAGAAATACGCAGGTTTACAATATGTTATGAATATGTAGGTTTGTTTATTTGTTGGTTGGAGGAGCCTGAAGGTTTAGCGAGTCAACAACCGAAACATAACCGGTGTGATTGATTGTTATTTATTGGCAACAGGGTCTTATTATAAATTAATATCAATCATTTCCCCTCATTTCTTGTCTGGGATTAATAAAGTACACATGATCTTATCGTAATAATCTATTAAAGGTATCAATCATGTTGTCTATAATCATGTAATTAATGAGCAGGTAGTGGTTAGGGAATGTTGTTTCTCAAGGACAGACAGACACACGCACACACACGCACACACACGCACGCACGCACGCACGCACACACACACACACACACACACACACACACACACACACACACACACACAGAAGCGATAGAGAGTGCACGTTACCTGCAGGTGGGGAGGTTTTGTGTCATCTCACACTGGCCGTGCTCACAGAACTGGTTGTAGTCATCTGGACAGGGCAGCGGGACTTCCCCATAACCCTCACGGTCTGGGACACCATGGTTCTGCACCGCTATTGCCAAAGAAACATGGTATAATAATAACCCTTATTTTATTTAATTATAACCAAAATATTCCATTAATTTCCCATTGTAAATAGTAGTTTAATTGTAATTGAGGTTCCCACCCTATTTAACCTGCATTTACCAGTGAAGTAAGTGGAGGTAAATGTGTTTTAAACCAGTTCTGTTGTTATTCAAGCATACAGTCAGTCAAGTTCAAACTATCAGTATAAACATACAATTTAATAAATAAATAAATATAAATATAAATAATAATTCACAATTTAAATATGAAATGCTATGTATTTTGCAGTCCAATACAGCCATATGGGTAACGATAGGTAGAGTCTCATAGGTAATGATGAACTCGGTCAACATGTGGTCATGTGTGGTTATCTACAGTATATATTTATGTTAACTATGGCCTCTGACATTCACGGAGGATCCTCAGGATTCTCGGAGAGCTTCTTACCGAATACATCTGGCTTGATCTTAATGCTGTCATCTTTCCTTCCTTTGTCTGAAAGCATAAAAATGGAGCGGTCATACACCAATCTATACCTACTGAAAACGAACCTATGGGGCTTGCACATCAGAATGCATCATGGGATTTTTTGTTGACGATACTCCAAGCTGTAGTAATGCAACATCCTAAATAAACGTGAACATACTGTAACATAGGCTAATCAAAACGTTTTACCACATCTCACATGAGAAACTCTGTGGCAGTTTAACAACAATGTCTTCCCATAATGATAAATAATTTCACATTATTACTAAACAATGACCAAAACACCATTACTACCAATAACATTCCTATGCTCCTATCCTTCCAAAATGTATGCGGTCATTGCGATGTGACATCATGATAAACCAGCCCTATAACAACACTTTACACATTTCTAAGAAGCCTTGAATATTTCAAATAGATAATGAAAATGGCTGTCAACTAAACAATATCCCACTATATAATTTTACTATATATCTTATATATCTCTTACTCTATATAAAAAGAGATGAACATCAAGCTTTATTTCACCTCAAAATGCCAGTGTCATGTGTAGCTGTTAAATAAGATGCATGTGTATGTAAGAGTGTGTGTTTGTGTGTGTATGTCTTGTAACACTTTACAGGCCAACGGTTGCATTGAAACAGCTAATGTGTTGTGAGCTCTTATGCCAAAACAAGCCCACACCATCAACTAACCAAATCACACGGCCAAGTACACACGACTAAATACACACTGATACACATACACACACACACACACACATAAAGTGCGTCGGCATAAATCACAGTGAGACACGGGGATATGGAGCAGGGGAGACAATGAGGATGATGAAAAGGAGGGATGAAGATGCGCTATGGAGGTCATTCCGATCATGAATGGGCCACAGCACCTTCAGTCTTCAGTGTGTGTTTGTTTGAGTATGTGTAAAGTATTGCGTGTGTTGGGCGGTTGGTATATATCGTTTTCTGAGAAGTGTGTGTGTGTGTGTGTGTGTGTGTGTATGTGTGTGTTTTGGAGGTTGTTTGTGTGTGTGTGTGTGTGTGTGTGTGTGTTTTGGGGTTTGTGTGTGTGTGTGTGTGTGTGTGTTTTGGGGTTTGTGTGTGTGTGTGTGGGGGGGGGGAGGTCAGGTCATCATTTAATATACATGAGCTCACGTCTCCCTCTCATGGCCCCATTTCTCCTCTTCACCTCTCCTCATGTTTGCCTTCTCCTCTGCTTTTCTCTCTTCCTATTCTCATTCCCCTCTGCTCCCCTCCTTAACCTGCATCTCCTTATTTGTCAAAGCTTCAATCTAGCCGTCCATTTTGTTCTTTCATCTATCTTTTTCTTTTCAACTCCTCGTTTTAAAATGATTCAATGATGACACATTGTTACAGCCAGATAGACTTTACATAAAATATGAATACAGGTCACTTTCGGCAGTGGAGCACCGAGTACGTTCTGTGCGTGCATGTATGTCAGTGTGCTCTAGAGAAATCACAGCATTACCCAGGGGGTAACACAGGCAACTTAACATTAAAAGATTATCAAGTAAATTGTTATATTGAGAGTTGTAAAACATGAAGATGAACTTGTGTTATCACAATTTAAATGGCCATGCTGTGTTTGCTTTCTTGAACCATGAATTAAATAATGAAACACTGCCGGATTTCATGTGTGCGTGACAAGAATGAGGTCTATCTAGGAAAACAACAGGAGACCCAGATCAGTTCTGGACCTGAAATCATGAATACTTAATCTGGGGCCGTGTGGTTAGGCCTAGTAGTAGACACAGACAGCTTCAACCCAGCCATCAAACTGTGGAGATGTGGTTTTATCAAGACATGCAGACCTGTTAAATAGCTAGACAATCGTTAGCAAAAACACCTTGATATTAATAATGCAAAGACAATGATTTGCATTAACTATTCTCCACAAGAGAAGGGCCAGAGTCATTAGACAATGATCCGCATATTAATGTGCTATATAAAGATGGCTGATCAAGCTCCATTGCTCATCCTTTTATATGCCTAGCTACCATAAATTTTCATAACCTAATAACAAGCACGAACAACATGTCACATTAAATAGAGTGTAATTAACTGGCTCGGTGCCCAGGAGGAGCCAAATCACGGCTGGTTTTTTTGTGGACCTGGAGTTGTCTGCCTCTGGATCTCATCTCAGATGTTTGAAGGATAGCCAACAGAAGAGAGGGGAGTGGGAGACAGAGAGGAGGAGAGCCATGGAGAGGGAGGGAGGGAGGGAGGGAGGGAGGGAGGGAGGGAGGGAGGGAGGGAGGGAGGGAGGGAGGGAGGGAGGGAGGGAGGGAGGGAGGGAGGGAGGGAGGGAGGGAGGGAGGGAGGGAGGGACACAGATTTAGAGTGAGAAAGAATAAGCGGGAGCGAGACAGGAAGGAAGAGATAGAGACAGGGAAAGAGATAGACAGAGAGAGTGGGAGAGAGACGCGTGGAGGCAGAGAAAGTGAGAGACAAAGAAAGACAGAACAAGAGAGCGATGGAGACATTTAGAGAGAGTGACGGGAGGATGGAGAGACTGGTACTGTACCCTGGCATCGGCCCACGTGTTTGATGTCTATCTTGAGCTGCTTCAGGCAAGACGCCTCTCTGACATGGCAGGGCGTGTCGTAGGTGACGCCGTCCTTACCGCACACAGGGTTGTCGTTGTGGCCATTGCACACAATGTTGCACATGCACCTGAACACACACACATGCACCAATACAGATGAGCATAGGAATCATTGGTATAATTTAGCATTTTTATGTTCACCTGTTTATGTTTTTTTATGTATATGTATATTTCATTTGTTAAAATGAAAATGCCACCATAGTTTCACCTTCAGCTGCATGTGCATAATGTGAACGTGTGTGAGTGTGCACGTATGTGCATCTGTGCGTGTGCGTGCATGTGCGTGTATGTGCGTGCATGCGTGTGTTTGAGGTTGCACTTACAGCATGTCTTCAGAGTCCTCGTCGCACTCTGCTCCAAACTTGCAGTTCCCACACTTGGACACTTTCTTCCCTCGCCCTGAGCCTTCATCGTCTGCCGAGACAAACAGACTCCTCTTCATCAATACTATATACTACTATATACATACTGTATCCATCACCTTCTTCTTTGCCCCATAGTTACTCACACTTATTATCTATACTTAATTATTTACTATTATTTAGTCATTTAGCAGACACTTCCATCCAAAGCGACTTACAGTGAATTCAGTGAATGTCATTAAGGAGCAGGTAGGGGTTAGGCATCTCACTCAAGGATCGTCTGTGTACATTGGGGATCGAACCCTGAACCTTTCTGCTGGGAACACCCTAACCACTGATCCTACCCTCCAGTGTCTTCCTATCGCCCCTGACCTCTCCTTCGCACCCTGGACAATACTGTATGTTTAATAAGAGCCGTCCCGACGGTGGCTCAGACCGACGTGTACTTGGCGTACCACACTAGAGGGTGTGATCATAATATAATGATATATGGACGTTAGCTTTTGGCAGCCAGTTCCCCACTCAGAGAGAGTCCTTGCAAGCAGGCAGTTTGTCAGGGAACGGGCCGAGCGGGGACCATACATAACAAATACATTTAAAACGGTGGCACAACACGGCGTCAATCGCTCCTATTATCACACACGACATTGCTTTTATGCCAACGCTGTGGTGAGAAATCTTTTTTACCAAGATGGCGCATGGTGCTTTTTAAAAGAGAGAAGAGGAGAGGAAGATATTCTTACCTCCATCTCCAGACCCTGATGCACCATCTGAGAGAGAGAGAGAGAGAGAGAGAGAGAGAGAGAGAGAGAGAGAGAGAGAGAGAGAGAGAGAGAGAGAGAGAGAGAGAGAGAGAGAGAGACAGAGACAGAGACAGAGACAGAGACAGAGACAGAGACAGAGACAGAGACAGAGACAGAGAGAGACAGACAGACAGACAGACAGACAGACAGACAGACAGAGATAGACAGAGAGACAGAGAGACAGAGGTCAGAGAGAGAGAGACAGGGAGGGAGGGATGGGGTGGAGAAAGATTGAGGGAGGGGGAAGAGAGAAAAACAGAGAGAGAGAGTACAAATAGAGTAACAGAGTACCAAAAATAGGTTTGTCATTAATGTGCACCTTGCACTTTTGTCTTGTCTATTTTTAATGTCCAATTCTCTGTTTTAGTGTGTAGGTGCCTGT
The DNA here is from genome assembly GCA_026745465.1 of Lota lota. Lineage (NCBI taxonomy): Eukaryota > Metazoa > Chordata > Actinopteri > Gadiformes > Lotidae > Lota > Lota lota. The sequence continues at coordinate 1,479,613 of JACYXH010000396.1, read as the reverse complement.
GTAGGAGAGTCTGCGTGTGTGTGTGTGTGTGTTTGTGTGCAAGGCATGCAGGTGTGGTCTATTTGTGATGAATATGTGTGTGGTTGTGTGTGTGTGAGGGTGTGTGTGTGAGGGTGTATGTGTGTAAGTGTATGTTTGTGTGTGTGTCTGTGTGAGGGTGTGTGTGTCTGTGAGTATAAGTGTACATCTTTATGTGTTTGTGTCTGTGTCTGAGTGTATAAGTGTATGTGTGTGCGTGGTTGTGTGTGTGTGTGTGTATAAGTGTATGTGTGTATAAGTGTATGTGTGTGTGTCTGTGTGTACAGGTGAATGTGTGTGTGTGTGTGTGTGTGTGTGTGTTACCAGTATAACAAGTCCCCTCTGCCATTATGGTGATGGCTCTCTGCTTCCTGCAGGCGGCTCTCCGGAGGAAACACTCGTTCTGGTACGTATCTCCATTAGAGCCACACACTGGGATGTACTTCTTATGACACTACACACACACGAACACGCACACACACGCACACACACACAAACATGGACGCACACACACATGAATGATCACACACACACACACACACACATACATAGACGCACACACACACGTGGACACGCAGACACACACACACACACACACACACACACACAGGCATACATACAAACAAACAAAATGCATAAAAAACAATTATAATGGTTGATTTATTTTACATTTCTTACTCATGCATGTGTTATTAGTCACGTGTGTGTGTGTGTGTGTGTGTGTGTGTGTGTGTGTGTGTGTGTGTGTAGACTCACGTTGAACTGGCAGACACACTTGATGTCTGCTCCGTTCTCGCGGCAGGTCCCTCCGAAGCGGCACGTCCCGGTGTCACACACACGCAGATCACTCTTCTTCTCAGACAGGTCTGGAGAACGCACACACACACACACACAGACACACACATCATATTAGAACATTTCATAGTGTAGAAACACACAAACTGTAACAAATGCATTACACACGCATTCACCTTGTTATACATACATCAAAGAAGACACACACTCTTCTTAGTGTATGAAAAAACACAAAATTCAAACAGACACACAAAACACCTCCATACATGATATCTAACACACACGGCAGTAAAATAATATAATATCTAGCAGAAAACTACTGTAAATCTAAATTCCTTTAAAAGGAAATGGAAGGATGTTTAAGCAAACAAAGCCTCAGGTAACAATGCTTCGAGCCTAGTTACTGAGCTGCTACCTGGAAATCCAGATGGTCACAGCTGATTGGCCACAACACCCCCATGGTACCCAATTAAAGCTGGTAATTACAGGGTCATGACCTCTGTGTCCCATCTAATCAGGAAATACCTTCATGTGGCCTATCGGACTACAACCCCCCCCCCCCCCCCCCCCCCCCCCTCCTTATATTATGGTCATCATTTACATTGTTGTACAGTAGAAAATATAGTAACACAACTATACTACTACTACTATACTAATAATAAAGCAACCAAAAAGTGCCATTTTCGTTATTGTTGTCTGTAGCCTGTATGTTGAGCATGTTGGGTTATTTGTTGTTGCATTGTGTTTCTTATTTTTTTACTGGTGTCTTTTTAACCAACCTGTATATATTGTGTTTTATTGTGATGTGTTTTGACCAACCTGGGAAGTTGAAGGCAAATTTCCACATTTGCGTATTCCTATTATTATAACGCCTGTTTACAATGTGTGTCCTTTTTGGCTAACATTCCAACAACAGCCAATTATACTAGTTCCATTTGAATATAATCAAGCACTAAACCTTCTGAATATGAAGAACAGTTTTATGCACGCTAGCAACCGTATAATGTGTAATTGTAAGTGCGGGACAAAAAAGAACGCAGTCATGCAGGAATAAATGCTTATTCAGCCAGCACACACTTCCTCAAGATACCGGATCAGCACCTCCATTAGACAGCTACATGTATAGAGAGGGATTGTGTTCTCCATCTATGAAGACTTTGGAAGTGAAGCTGTGTCTGCCCTCTATTCTGTACATTGTGTGTTTGTGTATTATCGTTGTGTGTTAATGTTTCCAACTGCTTTTTCACCAAGAAATACAGACCACACTTGCGTTAGGAACACCAAAGACCTAAAATATCATTTTGATAACAATTTCTGCATTCATTTTAATGCAGTTCTAATGATTATCTATTGCCTGATACCATATGGTTCCTAAACAACTAAGTTCCCGTGGCCTTTTCCATCTCGCATGCTATTGGTTGCATGAGCGGCCAATTATAGCTTGTTTGCCAAGTCAGACAGGTCAGTGGAGAATAGACGTTTTCGTGTACACTAAACCTGAGATTCCAACTGGGAGATGTGTGTGTGTGTGTGTGTGCGTGTTCATGCATGGCAGTGTGAGTGTGTATGTAACTGTATACTATGACGTGTGTGTGAATCCGCTAGGGTGAGGGATTTGTTTCAATACTGCACCATGTAGTAGAATTGAATCTCTCTAAATGCTGATGAAAAGCCACCACTAGATTAAGTTTGTTCAGTGAGTAATGCAGTTCATGTTTGAACGCCAACTGAAATGTACAGGGTTCATTTGTATGCGATAAGAAGACACTTTATTAAGCTTGGGAGGGGAATTCAGCATGCTACAGCTGAAACAAAAATACTTCAAATGCTGGTATTGTTTTATATTCTAATAAATAAATTAACCATCCAAACGTTGGCTCTTGTGAAATGTGAAAATATGGTTGATGACACACAACATAGCTGTACATGGTCTACAATACATATTTATTGTATTTTATTGTGGTGTTTATTCAACTGTCACTAAGATGACATTCCCCGACAATAAATACGGCACTTTAATCCGCGACGGCACCATTTAGCGTTTAGTTAACACTTTAAGGCAATGGCTGTGCTGCTCCCTGGAACTAGTTGCTAAGCGATAAGTAAGCGATTCAGAATTGACTAGTGTTAGAATGATATGTGTTGCCGGGTAACCAGCGGGAGCAGCACTCTAGGAGGAGGTGGAGGTCAGAAGACTGTGTAGAGTTCTCCATGAACAGAGGAGTGTTGTGCTGCTCCCCACTCTCCCACCATCCAGTCAGGCATGGATAACTCCTGCTGGCTCCCTCGCTCTCTGACAGTGGATCTCTCTGTCTCTCCCTCCCGCTTGCCTGCTCTCCATCTCTGTGTATCTCTCTTTCCACATTGCCATCACTATCTATCTCTCTTTCCCTGTTGCCTGCTCTCCATCTCTCTCTCTCTCTCTCTCTATCATTGCTTCTCGCTCCATCTCTGTGTGTCTCTCTGTAACTCCCCATCTCTTTCTCTCTCTCTGTCTCACCCCATTGGCTTCTCTCTGTCTCCCTCTCTCTCTCTTTCCCTCCCTAATGTTGCATCTCTCTGTCTGGCTCTCAATTCAACTCAATTCAAAGGGCTTAATTGGCACGGGGAACATACATTTACGGTGCCAAAGCATGATACATTTTTAAACAAGATACAAAAATCGACATCTTTCTCTCTCTCTTTCTTGCGACCCCAGAGTCACTTGTCTTCTATGTCCTATTTCCATACGTCCATATGTCCTATTTCGATCCGATGAAATACACAAAACCTCTTTGTAGAGATTGAACCTTTGAATGATACAGTTGAAGTGTAAACGATGGTCGATTCGTAGCTCTAGGAATAATGTAAGAGAGCGCGGATCTTTAGCTGTGGTGGCCCAGTGGAATCGACTTCATACAACGGGGCTCTGAATCTAATCCCTTAGCAACCTTCTGCTTGGAAGACTATAAGACTGACGTTTTATTAGGGCCCATTGGGAGGAGTGGTTCATCTGGTTCTCCATGCACAACACACTGGAGCTGAAGCCAAGATGGGTGACGTGTGTTCTCAAACGATCTACCTATTTATGTGAAATGTGTATACAAGTGTTGTATAATCATCTGGTTTGTCAAGTGATTTACTCCGTCGCTTGTAGTTAATACAGCTGAGGACGGTAGTAAAGTAGAATAAGATAAAATAGTACTTTAATAATCCCAGACTGAATATTCGGGAGTCACAGCAGAAGCACGGGACAAGTAGAATAAAAAAAGTGAGGGAAAGAAGAAATGAAAAAATTTAAACTACAAACAATATACAGAAAAGATGTCTAATGCAGTTCATGGCTACTAGGGTGCGGTAGGAAGATAAAGGTAAAAGTTTGGGGGGAGGGAGAGATGGAAGTGGAGGCGCTGATACAGGAAATGGGGCACAGGAAACCTATAATGGTTGCAGGTTTAATTGCTGCCCTTGTGTGAAGTGCCAATGAGCCAGACATGAAACTCTAAACATCTGGATGGTCCCAGAAAAAAAGCTTGGTAGGCCTACCTCTAGATGTGGATTGATGTATTTTGGAGACCGAAGAATTTTATGTGTTGGTGTCACACTGATAAAAATAGAGTAGCTCCAGATGTCGAAGGAGGCCGAATGCATATGCATGTTTGTGGGGACGTGTGTGTGTGTTATGTGAGTGTGTCTGGTGTGTGTGTTTAGTGTAGAGTAGTGTATGTGTGTAAGTGTATCTGCATGTTTGGGGTGTTGTGTGTGTGTGTTGTGTGTTATGTGTGCGTGTGCGTGTGTGTGTGTGTGTCAGTAGCCAGCACACGTAAGTCAGGGTACTTAGTGGCAGATCAGAGGCAGTTTTGGCGTGTCCTCACAGAGTTGATGTTAGGTCTAATTGTAGGTTTGAGTGTGGTTAAAGGAATGTATATGCTGGTGGGTCTTTAGAAGTAACCATTCACCGTCAGTTCTATAGTATTATACACACAAAAACACTTAAAGTAAGCTATTGCATAGCCTATATGCTTGACTCACACAAATGAAGTGTGCTTTCACAAAATGTCTTAATTACAACAACAAAAAATTGGAACGTTTGCTTTTACCCCTAAAACGGTTTAACTTACCTAAACAATCCTTGTCTTTCCCTGATACACACTCTCCGCTGGTGCGGGCGAAGGAGCCCTGAGCCCGGGGAACACACGCCACAAGGAGCACGCAGAGTAAAGGGGAGAGGAACCGGGCCGACACCGGGGACGGCGAGCGACCCAAGTTGCTGACGAGACGAGATCCTCCCGAGGGCATGGTAGAACCGGTAGCAAAGCTGCGAAGATGGAAAGAGTTAATGGGTGTCCTTTTTTCCGTTTCCCAAATCCACCGAACAGGGCAGAGTCACCGCAGAATCCAATCCGATTGTTGTTTGAAGACCTAAGACTTGACTATTGTCCCCCCCCCCCCCCCCCCCCCCCCCCCCGCCCCCCACCCAAATAGTTGTTTCCCGCGATGTCTATGAATATGGTTTAATCTTTGCCGTGATTTACAGAAAGCAGAACAAACCAAACATTACAGGACAAAAGCAGGGCCTGGTAGAGAGGCACGTATTGATCGACCCCCCCTCCACCCCTCCGTCTGACCGTGGGTAGGCTCCACGGCGTTTTGACTATTCGCCTTAATGTTACCTTTAAACGTGTTTTATCTCATTCCAGCGCCGAGCCGGACCAGATATGGCGACGCGTGTTCTCCTCCCTTGTCCCGTTTCAAACCGGGCCGAGCATCCTCGTGGACGAAACGACAGTCAGATGGTAGAAATTCGCTTCGACAATGTCAGAAGGGGATGTGATGTTTTTTTTTTTTTGTGAATCACCATCAACAAAGGACCTCGATGGCGGTGGTGATGTAGATCACGTGACGCTAAGGAGCGACCACCCCCACCCATATCCTGGTGGGGGGCTGAAAGGAGAGACACGAAGAGAACGAAGGCAAAGGTGGAGAGTGACGGAGATATATAAGCTTTTGTTGCTGTGAAAAAACAAAGAGGAGCGTTCCGAATATAACCAGACGCCCCTTGTTGGTTGAATGCGCGTTGTACGCGCAAAGTGTTTTCTTAATAGAATAACGATCGGACGATGCACACTAATAGACAATAATAACACCTAGGTTACAATAGGTACTACATTCTGAACAATAAGTAAACGGTTTGTAAATGAAAAAAAAGTACAATTAAATAGGAGTAGCTGATTGTTCATATTGCGATGGTCAGAAGGTTGGACAATGAACATTTAGAAGTGAAACTCCAAAATGTTACTGCTGGAATCAAAAGGTAGCTGGCTGTTGGGGTGTGGTTCAACACGAACACCTCTTGGGGGCTCCAAAACACGCAGAATGAATCCCGTTTTGGATCATTTTGTGTGATCCGTAAATGTAACGTCCTCTATCGGTTTTCATGGATGTTCTTCAGACGAAGTCTTATATTGCATATAATGCACTGTGTGGTGTCAACGGTGACCGTGTATTGCAATAGCAGGCCTACTCCGTTCAGAGCAGTAGATAGGGTAAACAGTTCAATTTAAACTGAGACCTGTGATGGAAAATGACTCAAGACCCCATTCCGAGGTCAGCTCGCTTAAACTAACTAGTTGAGATGTTCAAGTTGTTATGTGCACACTATAGTGGCCTGTGGCCATGTGAGAGACTCCTGAGAAGCTCATCTTCCCAATCAAGTGTCCAACCTTGACTGTGCATTGTACCCGTTCTGGATAATAAGTGGCGCCATAGATGGTGAATTACAGTCCTGATGTCTTGAGAGGTTGTTTGCTCCACTCTACCAAAAGGGCTTCCCTCCTCTAGTCAGTGCGCTTTGCTCGGCGTGGGGTTGCCATTGAAACGGTGTATTTTATATGCTGCAGCTTATGAAATAAATCAACTACGGATATCTATTTGTCTTAGCTTTTATTCGAGCCAGCCACCAGCTTTTCAATTTGCTGCAACAGACCTGTCATTATTTGTTCCCGCTGACCTGCTACTTCCTTACGTACTCGTTTTATATATTCCTTCTATCTCTGCCACCTTTCTTATCATCGGCTGAATCATGCTGCACGGCTTTGTTCTTTGACACCCATCCCTGATGAGCAATTGTGATATTTAGCGCCATCTAGTGATCGTAACCAGCACGCAACACCTAATCTGAAGTTGTGAACAGACTTTGATTAGTCGAAGAGAATAGAGGATTTTACTGCGCAACACCAGTAAAAGACCTCAGTCAGTGCAATCTTACTGAAACTGTCTTGCCTCGTCTGCCCGCCTCTAACGATGTTGCTCCTATAGAAATACACACAAAAAACGACATTACTAGAAAGGCTAAAGAGTAACCTAGAGGTTAAATAGAGGTTAAAGAAGCCCTTCCTCCAGTCAACAGACTTTGCATGATGTAGAGATTGAGACACCAGGGGGCGCCCCTCTGCTCCATAACAGGATTAAGAGGATTGGAGGAAACAGGGTAGGCCTTCCGAAAATCTGCCAAACTAACTTTAGAATAATCAGGCGGTAATCATAATAATACATATAAAATATGTGTTCAAACACATGTACAAATAAATGTGATTTACCACTGTGTGTACCACTGTGCGTGTGTGTGTATCCGCGCGCGAGCGTGTGTGCGCGTGTGAGTTCTCAAGTTGTAATCCTCCAGGACTAGATGTTTTAGCTAAGCCTTTTGGGCTAATTAGTTCACTCCCCTCCCATGCGCCCCTATCTCCTCTCTCCTCTCATCGTCTCCTCCTCCCCCTCCTCCTGATCTCCCCTCCTCTCCACTCCTCTCTAGTTCTCTCTTTTCCCATCTGTCTCTCCCTCCTCCTGCCCTCCCTTCTCTTCTCCATCCGCCCTAATGAGGGGGGAGGCATGGAGCTCTGAAGAACCAGCATTGAACCACACTAACAGGCCGGATTAGTAAACAGCAAACAGGAGACCTGGGAACACAGCTTCTCAGATCCCCGGATCCCCAGCTCAGGGACCCACAGACAAGCTGTTCTGTGGGAAGCCTGGAGGCCCACTGGACTGCTGCTGGTTGAACGGCCCAGAGGAAGCCCAGAACCAGATTACCGAGAATGAGTGAGGCCTATGTGATGACTTTAAGAGAAGACAAATGGAGCTGGTTTTATGTTCTCCGGACGTCTTCAACATAGCAGGGACACATAGACCGGACATTTTCAACACTTCATTTTCTGCATTCTGGGGAATTTTATGCACTCATTTGGGTGGAAATGTCTTTATTTATGTAAAGGAAAACACAAATGCCAATTGGTTCTAATGTCGCACCCAATTCCACCACCAATCATTGTTCTCATACACTCACACAGAAACTACATAGCTTTATGTTTTAGATAGTTTCATTATTTTTGCGCTGGGATGATGATTTAATAGGCTATGTATGAAGTTATTTTGGTGTGGTCTTTTTTTAAATATTTCGAAATAATAACAAAAAGGGTCTGTTTTTCTTTTTTCATCTATAGGCATCCCTATAGATGGACAGCGCCCCTAGCATTCGCTAGGGGCTTAGGGTCGAGTCAGGGTCTCGCTGGGTCACCTATGGGACAGATGTGACAGGATGGACCACATCATTCAACGCCCAGTGGTGAAAGTGACACATTACACCAATTCAGTGGCATGATCTTGCAGTTAGGTTCACAGATAGGAGATTCTATTGTGGCCAAACTCAGTGGTGTCTAGTGGTGCTATTGGTAATGTTAGCCAAAGCAGTGTTCCTTCACACAACCAGGACGCTCAGTCTTGCAACAATGGGAATACATCTAGCGAGAATACACACATTAAGGTCATTGTGAAATTGATAAGGAACCCGTTATTTTCAGGGGTGATAAGACTGACACTGTGTATTTACACAGTGACTGAATGGGTTGAGTTGATGAAATCATGCATCAAGAAGCAAAACCATGATGTCCAATTACAGACCGAAGAGGTAATGGTGAGGTTAATGGGGAAAACCAGGGATGTAGTTAAGATAGGTTTGAGGAGTGATCCCGCCCTTAGCGCTTCTTGCACCCCAGACGTGATATACAACATGCTGATACAGTATTTCAGTAACACATCCTCATGCTTGCCCCTACAAGACTTCTACTCAACCTTGCCAAACTTGGAAGAGAATCCCATTGACTACTGGATACGCCTCAACAAGGCTGCGAATGCGACTGAGGAAGGTTTGAAGCGACAGGGCAGACTCATGGAGAATATGGGAGGAGAAATTGCTAAGATCTTTGTGAAGCACTGCCCAGATCTAGCGTTTGCGTCTGTGTTTAAATACAAGCAGATACATGAATGGACGTCAAAGGAAATACAGGTGAGGGTCGATGACTGTCAGCGGGAACGGGTGTCTTCTGTGAAAATGCACATGCCTAAGATTCATGCAGCAGCCCTGATTTGCCATGAAGCACATACATAGCCTCACTATGTATGTGACATGGAGGCATCTGATGCTAACTCTCAGTCTTCACCAGCTCCTCCTCTTGGGGTTTTGCCATCTCTCTCTCCCTCACCGGTCTTATCTCATAACCGGCAGCAGTCTTTCTCTCCAGCACCACAGAACCAACTACGGATTCCCCCTCCTCTACCACAGTACCAGAGGCGGTTTCCCACTTCCTTACCACAGAGCCAGCTGCCTCCAAGTCGACAGCAGGGCAGTGATGCTATGCTCGGTGAGGTGATGTCAATGCTCAGGGAGCTTCTGACTACAGTGCGGGTTGGAGATGGAAGGCCCCCTATGCGGCGCGGCGGCAGACAAGTTCGAAACCAGGCCCATTTCATCCATGAGACGAGCTGTCAGGTCTGTAATGATGTAAGCCACACCACAGAGTCCCACTGTCGTTCTGACCGTCTCTGTTTCGCATGCTTTGAGCCCGGCCATGCAAAGCGCTCATGTCCCGGTAGGCCCTCGGCCCGCAACAATGAGCAGGGAAACTAAACGACCTGTGCCTTGCGGGAGGCTGTATGGGTCATGAAGAAAACTCCCACATAAATGATGCTGCAGAGCTATACAACAATGTTAGAGATTTAGATTAGTCAGAGACTGTTCTCATTCAAAACACACAAAAAATCAGGAGCAGTGACCGTTTCTTTTATACTCCTGTTACAGTTGGAAACAAAGTTACTCTTGGTGCCATGTTAGATAGCGGTTCGATGGCCTGCTCATTGAGTGCAGAAGCGCAGAAGAAGCTTATTGAAGCGGTTGCTGTTGATCTGAGCAGCCAGGGGGTGAGGAAAATAGTTTTTGTCGGATGTGGTGGCATTCGTGTGAAGCCTAAATCGGTAGTGGACCTTGAGATGGAAGTCTACGGATGTAGAATATCAGTCCCCACTTTCGTCGTGGAGAATCAACAAGATGATTTCATCATTTGCTCAAATGTCATTAGGCAGCTAGTCCGTCAGTTCAAGAAAGATGCAAGCTACTGGGAAGCCATGTCGACACCTGGCTCGAGTGACCAATAACTTGAACACATCCTCTCTCTACTCTCTTGCCTGGAACGTTGGTCTGGTGTTGAGGTCCCAGACAAAGTAGGCACGGGCAGATGCAACGGAGTGGTCACCCTTCCAGCTGGTAGTTAGTATCTTGTGTGGGGGAAGATTCCTGAAAATGTGAGGATATCTCCAGGCAGTACTGTCCTGACTGAGCCAACCTCTTCTCACTCTGCGCCCAGGCGCATCATGGTTGCCAGGGTAGTGACACCCCTCTGGGGTGACAGATGGGTTCCACTCAAGATCCTGAACATTTCAGACAGCCCCGTTATCCTGTGGAGAAACGCCATGCTCGCTGATGTTTACACCTGTCTTGCACTGGAGGATATGGAGGTCCCAGAACTCAGGAGCTCTCACCAGGAGCCAGTCTGTTGAGCCAGCTGGAACATCGGCTCCAACAGGGGGATGTGGAGGCTGTGCAGGAGAGGCTGGAGCGTGTCGGTCTGGGAGACCTGGACCTCGAGACTTGTAATGTGTCAGCGGATTGGCAAAGGAAGTTGACTGATCTTGTTGTCAGATATGAGGATGTCTTCTCTCGCCATCATCTGGACTGCGGTGAGGCCAAGGAGTTCGTGCATTGGATTAGGCTCACAGACGAGAGGCCATTCCGTTTGCCCTACCGACGTGTCCCGCCTGTTGAATATCTAAAGCTCCGCCAGGTCCTCAATGAGATGGAGGAGAAAGAAATAATCAGAAAGTCCAGCAGTGAGTTTGCCTCGCCTCTCGTCCTTGTATGGAAAAATAATGGTCTTCCGATGGCTAAACAAATGAACATTGAAGGACGCTCACCCCCTGCCACACCAAGCTGATTGCTTAGCTGCCCTGGATGGGAATGCCTTCTTCAGTACTATGGATCTGACGTCTGCTTTGTATAACATGCCACTACATGAAGATGAGTTTTCTCTCCACAAGTTCTCTGCATTCACGACGCCCATGGGTTTATACGAGTACAACCGTCTCCCTCAAGGCTTGTGCAACAGCCCAGCCAGCTTCATGAGGATGATGACCTGCATATTCGGTGACCAGAACTTTCCCAGCCTGTTGTGCTATCTTGATGACTTGCTGGTCTTCGCGCCAACTGAAGAGTTAACTCTGGAATGGCTGGAGCTAGTTTTCAGTCGTCTTTGCCTGCAAAACCTGAAATTGGCTCTAAAGAAGTGTTGGTTTCTCCGGAGGTCCGTGAAATTCCTTGGGCACATCATTGATGAGTCTGGTGTGTCCACAGACCCTGGCAAAGTTGAAGCTGTTAGCAAAATGACTGCCACATATCTAATGGAGCCTGATGAAATCACACCGTCTCAGACTCGTGTCAGGTCATTTCTGGGAATGGTAAACTATTACCAGCACTTCGTGCCTAATTACTCCACCATAGCGAGGCCTCTCTTTGAACTCCTGGTTGGTCAGAAGCAGAAGCGCAACGGAAGACCACGCACTAAACGCACTGCTCAGTTTCAGAAGTTGACGCCTGCTGACTGGACGCCCAATCACAAACAGGCATTTGAGGATCTGAAGGCAGCTTTGGTGACCTCAGTAGTTTTGGCCCACCCAGACTTCACTCGTCCATTTGTGTTGTGCACCGATGCCTCCTTGTATAGGTTGGGAGCGGTTCTATCACAGGTTCAGGAGGGTGATTGTATAGCCCGACCCGTGGCTTTCACCAATAAATCCCTTTCACGAGCTCAGAAGAAGTACCCCGCCCACCGCTTTGAATTCCTCGCGTTAAAGTAGTCTGTGTGTGAAAAGTTTAGCCATTGGCTTAAGGGTCATGATGTGTCATGATGTGTCATGATGTGTCATGATGTGTCATGATGTGTCATGATGTGTCATGATGTGTCATGATGTGTCATGATGTGTCATGATGTGTCATGATGTGTCATGATGTGTCATGATGTGTCATGATGTGTCATGATGTGTGTGAGGGGACACTGTGTGTCCCCTCACACACATCATGACACAACCACGACTAGATGCCTGCGAGCAGTGGTGGGTGGCGAAGTTGGCTTCATATGTATTCGATATCAAGTACATCCCCGGCTCCAAGAACACTGTTGTGGATGCACTAAGCCGCCAGCCGTTTGTTAAGTCCACTGTTGGAAAGAGGTTGCTCAGAGACCCTTACAGTGAGCTCCTTGTGAAAGCAGTCCCTGTCTCTTCAGAGTCTGTCCAGGAAGCCTTCAGACAATCTAACACCAGTCGAGATGACTACGACAGTAATGGTGGGGAGGTGCCTTATGTGTCTGGATGTGTCAGGAACCGGTCCTTCTCCATAGAGGAAGTCTCTGCCATCCTTGAGACACACAGCCTGTGGGAGTCCAGTGCCAGGGTGCGAGCTGTCACTGTTCTCCAGCAACTCCCGCAGCTAATTCCCCCTGATGGAGATCCCTTCTCTGAGAGTGAGTTGCGTGAAGGACAGTTGAGTGATCCTGTCCTCTCCAGAGTGTTGTACTTTGTGGAGCACGGCCAACGTCCGTCTAGGAGAGAGAAGCCCAAGGAATCTGTCATGGTCATCAGGTATCTCAAACATTAGGAGAAATTCACAACTTGCAATGGTATCCTCTATAGAGTGTCCAGGGACCAAGTCTCTAGGAAGAGGAGACAACCGTTTGTGGTTCCTGACTCTCTCAGATCTGGTCCTCAAAGGCATTCATGATAGTGCTGGTCATCAGGGGCAGTTTAGGAGCTTGAGCCTGGCCCGCCAGAGATTCTTCTGGCCTCACACAGACCGAGATGTCAAGGACTAACAACAAGTATGTTGACGTGCTGGTAGTGACAGACCATTTTACCAGGCTAGCACAGGCCTTCCCTTGTCGTGATCAGTCTGCTAAACAGGTAGCGAAACAACTCTGGGACAAGTACTTTTGGATTTATGGATTTCCAGAGAGGATTCACTCAGATCAGGGTGCCTCGTTTGAAAGTAATCTGATAAGTGAATTGTTGAAGGTTGCTTGAACGCTTCAACAGAACGCTGGGTAACATGATTCGAGCCCTCTCGCCTGATGCAAATCACAATTGGCCCCGCCATCTCCAGACCCTAACGTTTATGTATAACTGTACTGTGCACAAGACTACCGGTTACCCCCCCCCCCCCCCCCCCTTCTACCTTATGTAGTGTACTGTTGTGAGTGTGAATGCCTCCACTCACACATATCGGATCAGGAATCCTACAACTGGACAAGAGAGAGTCGTGCACTGTAACCTGCTGATGCTTGTTAACGTTTTACCTGTGGATGGCGAAGGTCTCTCAGATCGCACCTTTGTGTCCTCTGGGAATGAGTCAAGGGGTGTCACTGATGTGGATGGATTGATGTCTGCTGTGGACGAGGAAGATGCTGGGAACAGGACTCAGGAATGGGTTGGCAGCCTGACAACTGCAAGTGTGGATGACCATGCAGGAGATGGCTCACCTGGAGATGTCCTGAGTATGGTTGATGGATCTGAGCATACAGGCAGTTTGCACCCTCAGTCACAGACAGAGATTAGCTCTAGACTGAGCTTCGCACATACCTCTTCAGCTGACACTCAGAGTGTCCACACACACTCCATAAATTCTGTCCACTCAGACGGTGCACACAGTACAAGACCACCCTACACTCACTCTGATTCAAGCACCATACACAGAGTCAGGACTCGTGTTGGACGTATAGTGAAGCCAGTTAACCGTCTACTGTGCCAGATGTCCAAACAAGGGGACGTTAGTGATGCCAGTCAGCTTGTTGGCAAGTTCTCTAAGACAATGTTTCAGGTATTCCAGTGAAACAATGTTTTTTTTTTTTGGAACTGTAGCTCAGTCCCAGTGTATTTCAGTGTATTCAGTTAGTTTTTATATATCATTGCTTCACCATAAATGACTTCAAGTCAGGTGTGGGGGCCTGTTTCTATGTATGGGATGTGAATTGTGTGGGGTGTAGACTGCATCCTACTTCCAGGAGCTGGCAACGAGTTAGGCGCTACTCTCTTTCCGCTTCATCCTTTTGGGGATACTTTTCAAGTTGGAGTGTTTGTGTAACCATGTCATGTTAAGTTTTCTTTTTAGTTATTGTGGTGAATGTAATGTTGGTACATCTGAAATTTTGGGTGAAATTCAATGGGGGTGGGTGTAACAGAGTTAGAAGTAATCTCTTAAATTTCTACCAAATATGATATCCTATCCGTGCACCGTACATGCCTCGGCAAAGAAAAATACATCTAAGCTGGAGGTCTGAATCTTGCGATTGCAGTTGCACACTGTTGACGCTGTCCGTTTGTCGGATGATTGTCTATTAGAATAAAGAGAACCAGCGTGAGAGCAAGTCTTGTGTAGCTGTG